>OY856410.1:25382898-25385398 GCA_963693085.1 Alisma plantago-aquatica
AAGGGTGGGGGGTTTGGGACTGTGGTGGAGAGGAGATGAGGTTGAGGTGAAGTCCTTTTCAGATCACCATATCAGTGCGGTGGTGGGTTTGGAGGGCAGACGGGAGTGTTTCTACTTTGTCGGTATTTATGGCTGGGCATCTACAAATGAACGTCATCTTACTTGGCAGCTGATGGGGGATATTTGTCGTCAGGCTAGGTGGAACACTGTGCTAGGTGGGGACTTCAATGAAATCTTGTCTCATGCTGAGAAGAAAGTAGGACAACCAAGGAGTGAATGGCAGATGTGCAATTTTAGGGAGGCTATAGACAGGTGTCAGCTGATGGACTTGGGCTCTTCTGGGAACAAGTTCACTTGGAAGCGTGGTTTGCAGGCGGACAACCTTATTCTGGAAAGATTGGACAGGTTCCTAGCGGATAGGAAATGGTGTGACATCTTCAATATCATAAAGGTGAAAAACTTTCCTATTCTTAATTCTGATCATGGGCAAATTCTTTTGTGGACAGAACGCAGAAGACAAGTGGAGGGCTAGATGGGGAAAATGTTTAGGTTCGAAACCTTTTAGCTTTCTTGATCAGAGTGCTAGGAGGTGGTCACACATGCATGGGACAGTAACCACGTGTTAGGCCTCATAGGGCAGACAGAGATATGTGCAGAAAAGTTGGCAGGATGGGTGGTAGATAAATTTGGAAATATAAAAAGGAGGATACTAAAGACAGAAAAGAGGCTTACCAAAGTACAGAACCGACCACCTTCTCATGATATGTTACAAGAATGTGAGGTGTTAGCCAAAGAGTTGCATGAACTCCAACGGTTGGAGGAGAGATATTGGTTATCCAGGGCCAGAACCAATGAAATGAAAGATGAGGACAGGAATGCTAAATACTTCCATCATAAAGCCAGCCAAAGAAAGAGAAGAAACACTATAGACTAACTCTTTAAAGAGGATGGCAGTTGGCACACGGAGCCAGAGGCTATTGCTGAAATTATTTCATCCTACTTCAACTCTCTCTTCACCAGCTCAAATCCTTCAAGAATGGATGAGTTTTCAGAAGGGCTGCCACGAGTGGTGCCGGAAGACACTTTTTCAGATTTAGATCATGTTCCCACAGAGGCGGAGGTGTGGAAGACTCTGCAACAAATGCATCCCAACAAGGCCCCGGGTCCTGATGGGATGAAAGTTATCTTTTATCAGAAATTCTGGGGAGTTATTAAAAATAGCTTGTTATCCTTTATCTCTAAATGGTGTAAAGGGGAGGTGAGTTTACTGGATATCAATGACATGGATATTGTGCTCATTCCCAAGACAAATAGCCCGGTCCAATTATCAGAATATCGCCCAATCAGCCTTTGCAATGTATCTTACAAAATCATTACTAAGGTTCTGGCTAACAGAATCAAGCTGTGGTTGCATGACATGATTTCTGAGAATCAAAGTGCTTTTATAGGGGGAAGGATGATCATGGATAACACCCTTGTAGCTTATGAAACCTTTAACACCATGAAGCACTAAAAGAAGGGAAAAGCAGGATTGATGGATCATAAGTTGGATATGAGCCAGGCCTATGATAGGGTCGAGTGGCCTTTCTTAGATAAGGTCATGAGGAGGATGGGAGTGTTGGGTACTTGGAGGTCCAAAGTGATGGAGTGTGTTACTAGAATTTCTCACAAGTTCATCGTTAATGGAAATAGGAGGGGATCTTCAAATCCATCTAGAGGTCTTCGCCAAGGTGATCCTATATCTCCCTACCTCTTCCTTTTTTTGCACTGAATCACTGTCTTTTTCTTTGTCTAAAGCAGAACAGGAACACAAAATTCATGGGATGAGGATTTGCAGACGGGCACCACGGGTTACTCACCTCTTTTATGTAGACGATAGCATTGTGTTCACAAGGGCTACCTCAGAAGAATGCTCCGCTTTAGCTGAAATTTTCAGCCAATACGAGAGGGCATCCGGGAAGAAAGTCAACAATGAGAAGATAGAGGTGTCCTTTAGGGCGAACGTCACTGGAGAAAGACATGAGTTGATCAAGAACCGGCTGCAAGTGAGGGAGGTGGCCAAACATGAAAAGTATTTTGGACTCCCTATGGTGGTTGGGAGATCAAAGAAGCTTGTGTTCACTGGGATAAAAGACAGAGTGTGGAAGAAATTACAGGGATGGAAGGAACAACTTCTCTCTAGGCCAGGCAAAGAGGTGTTGATCAAGGCGATTATCCAAGCTATCCCGACGTATCTTATGAGCATCTTCAAGCTTCCAAAAGGCCTTATTGATGATATCCACACAATGATGGTAAGGTTTTGGTGGGGTTCAAAGGAAGGGGAGAGGAAGATTCACTGGATGAGTTGGGAGAGGTTATGCAGGCCCAAAGATTGTGGAGGAATGGGGTTCCGGGATCTGAAAGCCTTCAACCTTGCGCTACTAGCTAAACAAGGGTGGAGGTTGGCAGTACACGATGATTCCCTTACGGCCTGGATCCTGAAGGAGAAATATTTTAGGTC
>OY856410.1:25390398-25735398 GCA_963693085.1 Alisma plantago-aquatica
TGAAATTGTAACATCTACTCAAACCCATCAATCCTATGATTTTTGGGACTTCATGCCCTATTCACCGAACACCCAATTAGGGATGGACTCCTCCTCCCACCCAATGTCCAGAGGAGACCCTTTTATCCATTTCACCTATATATAGAGGCACCATTAGAACCACCAAACTGAGACTATTTCTATTCCAGTTCCAATTTCAACTCCAACACTCCAAACTACCCCATCCTACTTGTTTTATAGTTCTAGAGACTGTGGATTCGAACTAGTCAATGGCGGCTCCTCTCGCTCAAATTGATACACAGGTAACCGTTGAAGGGGCCTCTAAGATGTGTTTCCATTATCTGCTCACTCTATTTTTCCCTGATTAGTGGCATCCTATAACCATGTCTTTGGACCTCACCGGCGTCTCTTAATTTTGTCATCCAGTGGTCCCTCGGCGATGAGTTGAATTCACATTGCTTCATTAGTCATTCTCCAGTCTTTGTGGTACTCATATGCCTCAGATTCGGACCCATTCCTAGGACCTGAAGCTCATCCTTCATTTTCTATTCTATTGTTCTCGCCAATGTCTGGGCCAGTGTCACTATTTAGGCTAATGTTTGCTATTTTTCATGACCTTTATGTTTTTTAAGTCCTAGCAAGTTATTTCCTACCTATAGAAGCAAGCCCCGATGGATCTAGCTAGGTAGCCGAGCAACCTTGTTCTCACTAGGCATGGAAGAAGTCGCCATTGATGTTCCTGACATCACGGTGGCTAGATTCTCTTCTCTTTAAGATCACCCTAAACTTGGGTACTCAGTTGCAAGGTCAGTAACTCAAGATCACTCACGGATATAGTGTTCTGATTCTAGATTTCCAACATTTTTCTCATTGTTCTTCGTTGATCGAAGAAGAACAAACCTAGTTGATATTTTCTAGTTTTACCCTGATCTAAATGTCGGTTTGTCACGTGCTACCTTGGACATTATGGTCCTTTTATTTTTTTTTTGGTAAGAACAGACCACGCAACGATGCCTGTTGAGGTGGCCTATTTGATTGGGCCAGGTAGGCCTTACTACTATATTATGGATAAATACTGCCTGCCTGGATTTTTGATACATTATAATTGGTTGATTACCCACAAAATCACAGTAAATCAAAGATTTATCAGAGAATTTTGGAAAAATAGTCATTGGAAAGCATTTTTTGAGTACAATCTGATTTCACTATTTTCAAACCCTAATTAGTTAATATCATACCATCTTTATCCTAAGATCTCAAATTAGGGTTTTGGATGGTGATTAAAGTGATGAATAATACAAATCATGATCAGTTTAGGAGACTTATTATTTGTCTCAAGAAAGAGAAATCAATTTAGGATTTTCTTTGCTCCAAGTAAGCAGGTTATGCCACTATACATATGTACCTTGGTTGAATTAGATGTTATGTATGATTTATAGATTATTCTTTCAATTTCAAGTTCAATGCTCTAATCATGTTCATATATTGCTTGATGATTTCTATATCCTATGTCTTACGGTTATCATGCTCATTAAGATTGGAGACTATGATTAATGATCAATGATTAATGGATTTTAAAGTTCATGTTTCATGAGGGAGAAATCCCATCATGTTAAGTTCAAGGATCATGTTAATGTTAATGATAATGTCATGTTAATGATAAAGTTAATTGAAATTGAATCAGTTTTTATATACTTCTCAAATCATGGACCTCAAGGGGTCATTATGGGCATGTGTGCCAATTATGGGTTTTATAGCCAAATCATGGGCATTCGTGATGTTACAGGATTTCCTAGCATTATGGGCTTTCTTAGAAATCATGTGCAATTAAGTGGGCATCATAGAGAGATGCATATATTTACTGCTCAGTTCTTCATGTTATAATAATCATGTAATCAACAATCCTTAAGTTAAATTTATGTCAAGTTTTCTTTCAAGTCAAGTATATATGTTTTTAGTTCTTATAAAATGTATTGTGCCGCTTACTGATGTGTGTCTTTATTATCACATGGCTGTAGGATGAGATGTCCCTAGATCAAGGAGGAAAGGTATTTGAAGTGAGTGCTTCAAAGTAGAAAATCTCAAGATTTATCTTGGTGGGGGTGCCATCTACACCTTAGAAGATCCTATATCATGTTTCAGAGAAGATTTATGTCGTATATTTGTTCCACCTTTCATGTATTAGATTTTAGTTCAACGATGAGATAGTTGATGTTACTAGTTTCATCTTTCAAAGAATAATGTATGATTCAATACTTCTAATAGATGCATGGTGTTTCATTTATCTTGTTGCAAGGTATATCATGCTTTATAATGTTCCTCCAAACCAAGTGGCCCATGTTATGGACAACATAGGGTTTGCTTCCACTAATATATATATAACTTAGTAGGGTGTTACAAAAAATCAAGCATGACATATAGTTTTGTCCAGAAGAAGCAGAGTAGTTGAGGCAACATGTGAGATCCTGACAAATGAGGAAAAGAAGGGGAAATAAGGATGGTGAAATGATTGAGGAACCAGAAAAAAATATAGGATGGTAAAACATGGTCGAGGCACATCTAGATTGACGCGACGAGGTCATGAGTTTTAAACTACATGATCGGTGTTGGGGTATACTAGTTGAAAGTGACAGATGGTTTGAAACCCAAAAAAAGGAAGGAGGATATATCCAAGGAGCTTGCCAAAGTTCCAATTACATGGAGAGTGATAAGGGGTGTGGCGAAAGGGTGGCTAACATTGGAAACAAATATAATTGTGGGGAGGGAACAAAGTGATAGGATAGAAACTGATAGTAAGAGAGGGTAGTAAGAGGTGTTGATTCCTCTATTTGTTGCTACTTATATATGAGGTTTCTAGAACTAGCCATTGTCATTCCATGCTATCAAAACCTAGTCACGAATTAAGAACTCCCAAAATAGGGAATGAGATAATGTCGGGTAAGTCTTATTCCATTTAGGAAATAAAATAGAAGAAAAGAATAAGAGATGAGACTATTGTATATGAGAGAAACTCAATTTTCTTTTCACATGTAAATAAACTAGAAACGGAAGGAAGATGATGAACTGTGATTCACACGATTACAAATCAATGACTAGGATGCAATCTGAGTTAACACAGAATAGGAAACCAAGTGCAATATAGAAACCTTAGGAAATCCAATTTATGGGTATATTTTTAGAATATTAAGTACTTAGATCTATTTTTCTTTTTCTATTTTATTTGGGGAACAAATAGGGTTCAAATAAAATAAATTAAACACCCATTCTAATTAAGGTATGTAAAACTCAAATATGAAATCAATTTTCACTTTTGGGGGTCTTCAAGTAGTTTTTTAGTTTATATTATATTTTATTCTAAAATTAATTTAAAGTATCTATGATTACTTATTAATTGGGTAAGTTGACACATAAGTCAAATAATACATTGTGATTTGGAAAATCACATTATCTTAATACTTTTGACACCATTAATAAATTATTTATTGATTTAATAAACATATTTTGGTTAGTGTCTTGATATTTTATATTTATCTTCCCCATATGAAACAAACTTATTATTTCATTATCAATTAGATCCATTTTTACCCCAAGTCATAATACATTCTATGCATTTCTTAGGTTTATTTCAAGATTAGTTCCCATTGGTACATAATCCATAAAATTAGGATTTTCAGGACAAGGAAGGTAGGTTTTGGTATGTTACAACACTCCACCCCTTAAGGAAATTCTGAAATTCAACCATCATTATGCTATCAACTAACTACTCTCGACACCTTAAAAGGTTTAACGTAATAAGTGAAAGTAAACAACACCAAGGTATATAAAGTTATAGATTAAATATATGTGTTTTTAAGATATTCATATGTCATGCATCCAACTAGATGATCTTTGTCCTTGTGTTTCTAACCTAATTACCCTAACGTTCACATTAGCATCTAAAAAGACATAGGGTACAAGTCTCCAAAACTTAGGGAACAAAATGGTAGGTGCACTGTACATTTATTACCATCCACATCTTCCTAATCATCTCTCCATATTCAAAACTATGGTTTACAATTTCTACCCTAACTAATTTAGGGTCTTCTAACTTCATACTTTCCTCCATAGTATTCAAGGAGGACACTGATAAATTCAAATAAAAATTCCTTTTATACATATGGTGTTATAATGAAAAGTAATTTTGTGGGCATTGAAATATATTTGTCATATAAAAGATGGACCCAAAATCAATTGTGAGAACAAAGTCATAGCTTTCCATATACGATCTCCTTATCAAATATTTTCTCATTCTCATGTCAAAATCCACCCTAAAGTTAGATCTTAACATTTACAGATATATGTCACCATTAACCTATATTGTAGGGTAAGAGAACCTAAACCCTCATCTCATTAGGGTTTACTAATCAAAATTCTTATGTGTATCCCATATGATTCTAAATCTTCCTTTCATTGACTCATGTACGGCATAGATATATTGTAGTGTAAATATCTCTCTTAGAAGTTGACTATGTAAGGTTAGGATCCTACCTAGAAACTTGTAGGATAAGAAAGGAATC
Organism: Alisma plantago-aquatica; assembly: GCA_963693085.1. Lineage (NCBI taxonomy): Eukaryota > Viridiplantae > Streptophyta > Magnoliopsida > Alismatales > Alismataceae > Alisma > Alisma plantago-aquatica. The sequence goes on from OY856410.1 coordinate 25,394,955, forward strand.
TTAAGGGACATAAATTCAAATAGTCAGATTCTGACCACTATGGCTTTGATACCATATGGTAAGGAGTGGGACCCAGGAGGGGATCCACTCCTTACTCAATTTGAGGAATAAACCTAACTAATCCAAAAACACATAACAAATATTTTGGAATAGGTGTATTATTTTTATTTCCCATATAATGGTATACAAGTCCATAACTACAGTAGAAGAAATAATAATGACTATATTCCATTTCACAAGTTTATGTAATATTCCCCCACTTGGGGTTATATGAAAGATACAACTTCAACATCTAGGCAGAGGGAAGTTTAAACTATCTCAAGTCTATCTCCCAAGTGTCAACTTTACAAATGAAGTTTTGGTCACCATGTCCTTCACCTAAGGGGTTGGAAGCATTCCCAACAAGAGAACACAAAATGGATATTGTTAGCATAAAAGTTGGTATGTACATGAAAGTACAAATTGAGAAATATCAGAGGAAAAGGGCATCAATGAAATATGCAAGGCTTCCTGTGTTAAGAGGGAGGAAAGTAAATCCAAATTGATATTAAAGAGAATATTTAAATAAGATAATAAAAAATGAATATTTCCTACTTGTTAACAATGTCACATCAATATTATCACAAAACATAAAAAGATGCAGGGTGAATAATAACTAGACTAGCATATACTAAAAAGCATGGTAGGAATCTATACATTCCATATCAAGGGAAGGAGGACTAAAACACCAGTGCCAAACAAATATAGAATTTTGCAAGAGAATAAAATCCAGTGCATAGAAAGGGAATAAAACCTAGTGCTTAATACCATATGTGGCAGGGGAATAAAACCCAAATCCTATAAACATTTAAGTGGTAGGGGAATATAAACCCAGTGCCCATATGGTGTCACTACTTATGGAGTTATGACTAGTCAATCACACATGCAAATAGGGTAAGCAAGATAAAATATATTCTTTCTCAAATAAGGGATGAGAACATCCAATTGATATCATGTGGAGCCAGGGTACCCATAAACAAGTATTCCACATTTTCCACAATTAAGATACATAATAGGATCACAAAAGTACACATACTGAAAATTAGGGTATCATTTAGATCTAGTATTCAAATACGTATATCCACATGGAGTAAGATGACAAAATATAATTGGGGTCCAATAAGAAGATCAAGAATATTATGTAGTTCATCAGGGACAGTAGTGATCCAACAGGTGGAGACATTGGCTGTCTAGTTATGTGTGGATAGTCCTATAGTCATCTTTGTACTCTCAGGTCCTAGGAGTTAGTGTTTTGATACTTCGATCTGAGATTTTGTGCATGTATGCCTCAAAGTGCAATGATGCATGTATTGTACATATGAACCAGGATGTAATGTTTTACTTTGGTTCTAAATGAAAGAGTTTTCCTATGAATGGATCTCTCAATAAATGGTTTTAATTTTTAGTGATTTTTAGTAATTCTACTGTTAATAATACGCTTCCGCACTAGTTGATTTTTTTTATGAGTTGTATGCCACAAGTAAAGTGGTATTAGAGCTCTAGGTTCGTTGAGTCTACAGAGACATAGGATTAAGGTAGTTGAGTCTGTTCTAGTGTCTTCCAGTTTATCTGATAGTGTCTTATGCTTTTATAGGAGAAGAAGAACTAAGGATGTCTAGATCACACGAAGAACACGCTGCTGAGAGCAGTGTTGCTGCACCGGGAAATGGTGCAAGAGGCCAGGATAGGGAGGAACATGTACCTGAACAACCCTAGTTCAACCCATTTGATATGGGGAGCCCAGCCTTTCAGGCGATGTTTGGGCAATTTATGGCAGCTATGACCCACATGACGGATAGAATGCCAGTACCTGCACCCAGGGCACCACCCCATGATGAAAGACATGGTGCCGACAAAACTTTTGAAAGGCTTAAGAGGGTAGGAGCCTTAGAGTATGCTGGTACAACCGATCCAGCAGATGCTGATCTATGGTTGACTGAGTTGGAGAAAGCCTTCAGAATCCTCATGATTATTGATGATGACAGGGTCAGACATGTTGTATATCTCCTCAAAGGAAGTGATGGCCACTGGTGGACCATTGAGGTGGGCAAAGGACCTGGAGTTGTGATTGGATGGGATGAATTCAGACGTGAATTTGTCGCTAGATACTTTCCCAAGATTTATCTAGATGAGAAGATATCCCAGTTTGAGAGAATCAAACAAGGACCCATGAACATTAGTGAGTATGAGGCTAGGTTTATGGAGTTGTTGCGGTTCTATCCGCACATGGCATCCAATGATGAGAAGAGAATTCAACAGTTCGAGAAGGGGTTGAACGTTGAATTTACCACTCTGGTGTCTACTCTGGAGAATCGGGAGAAGTTTGCAACTTTTGTGGAGTCTGTAAGACGTATAGAGAGGTCTGTAATTGAAAAGAGATAGACCAAGGGTAAGAAGGAATACCCACAATTTCAAGGGTAGAGTTCTGGGAGTTTCAAGAAATGAAGGTATTCTGTGCCTACACCACCACCAAGGTTTAATACCCAGACGCAATGGACGTCAACTAAGGGTAGAAACCATAGTTTACCACCAAAGGGAGCTCAAAGCTCAACCTCTATGTCAGTAACAGGACCACCCAGACCACCAAGGGGGAATATAACCTGTTATAGATGTGGAAAAGAAGGCCATATGGTGAGAAACTGTCCTGAGAAAGTCAGGAGTGTGACCCAGCAATTGAGGCAGAGTCAGCAGGGAACTCAGAGGAAACAGCCTGGTAGTGGTACTAGAGGATGTGGACCAGCATCCCAAGCCAGTTCTTCGACATCTAACAACCAGGCACAGGGTCAACAGCAAGCGACATCTAGGTTCTATGCTATGAACCAGCCTGAAGCAGTAGTCAACCCTCAGGTTGTGACAGGTCAGATGGAACTGCTTTATTCTGATATGTCTTTATCCTGCTTCGTATCTATGTTAATAGATCCGGGTGCTACACACTCTTTTATCACTCGAGAAGTGATTCATGACTGCAATATGATTGTTGGTCATAGAATAGATAGCTTGCTATTAGAAACACCTTTGATGGGATCTGTAGTATTGCGGGAGGTGTGTTCTCCCTGCAATCTTTTCTTTTCTGATCACCGCATTCAAGTGGATCTTATACCACTTGAGATGCAGGGTTTTGATATAATCCTTGGAATGGACACCTTAGAGAAGTATAAGGTCGTCTTGGATTGTAGTTCCAAGCAAGCTGTGTTCACAGATGGTGGTGACACATGGATCTTTTAGGGAGATAGAAAGATTCTTCCAACATGTCTTGTGTCATCTATGGTAGCTGAAAGACTAATGAGGCAAGGATGCTCTGCATTCTTAGTCCATGTGGTTGATACCACAATGGAAAGCCCTCATCCTTCCGAAGTTCCTATAGTCAGGGAATTTGAAGATGTATTTCCTGAAGAACTTCTAGGTGTTCCGTCACCCCGAGAAACTGATTTTGAAATAAATCTAATCCTGGGCACGCAACCAATAGCACAAACGCCGTATAGGATGGTGCCTGCTGAAATGGTGGAGCTCAAGAAACAACTGCAAGAGTTTCTTGAGAAAGGTTTTATCTGATCGAGCACTTCACTCTGCAGTGCTCTAGTCCTTTTTGTTAAGAAAAAGGATGGGTCTATGCGATTATGCATTGACTACAGATAGTTAAACAATGTCACCATAAAGAACAAGTATCCTTTACCAAGGATTGATGACTTGTTTGACCAGTTGCGTGGTGCGACTGTCTTTTCTAAAATATATCTGAGGTCGGGATACCACCAGTTACGTATCAAGGAGGGTGACATACCTAAGTCTTCCTTTAGGACAAGGTATGGTCACTATGAGTTCACAGTTATGTCATTTGGACTTACTAATGCGCCAGCTGCATTTATGGAACTCATGAATAGAATCTTTCGACCTTTTCTGGATCAGTATGTTGTCATCTTTATAGATGACATCCTGATATATAGTAGAGATGCTCAGTAACATGAGCAACATCTTCGCCAAGCTCTGACTTTGCTAAGGAAGCATAAGTTATATGCTAAGTTTAGCAAATGTGAGTTCTGGTTTCCAGAAGTTTCCTTTCTTGGACACGTAATATCTACCTCAGGTATTCGTGTTGACCCTAAGAAGGTAGAATCTGTCCTGCAATGGGAACAGTCGAAGACACCGACAGATATAAGAAATTTCCTAGGACTGGCTGGCTATTATAGAAGGTTCATTAAGAACTTCAGTTCAATAGCCTTACCCCTGACCAAGTTGACCAGGAAGGAGATTCCTTTTGTCTAGAATGACAAGTGTCAACAGTCTTTCCAGTTTCTGAAGGAAAGGTTAACATGTGCAGCCGTGCTGGTGCTACCTGAGTAAGGAAAGGGGTATATAGTCTTCTGTGATGCATCTAAGAATGGCTTAGGATGTGTGTTGATGCAGGATAAGAAAGTAATTTCTTTTGCTTCTCGATAGCTTAAGAAACACAAGGAGAATTATCCGACACACGATCTGGAATTCGCTATTGTGGTCCATGCCTTGAAGATCTGGAGACATTATCTCTATGGAGAAACATTCCATATTTTCACAGACCATAAAAACATAAAGTACATCTTTTCTCAGCATGAGTTAAACATGAGGAAACGCCGCTGGATGGAATTAATCAAGGACTACGATTGTACAATTGATTATCATCCAGGGAAAGCCAATGTGGTTGCTGATGCACTAAGTAGAAAATCAGCAACGCTAACCCTAGATAAAGAACAACTAAACTCCTTAGTATGCTCTAAGAGAGATATGTTTATCTCCTTGAGGCAAGACAATGTACAACTTAAAGTGTCATTGTTAGCCGTATTATTAGCTGAGATGCACATAAAACCAACTCTGAGACAACAGATCAAGGAAGCACAGCAGACTGATTCTATGATTCAGCAGATCAGATCAGAGTATAGTAATGAGAAGTGGGATGGCTTCCATGATTCTGATGATCAGGTAGTCTGTTACCATGATAGGATGGTAGTACATGATGTTGATAACTTAAGAAAGTTAGTCCTGGAGGAAGCTCATTCTTCAATGTATGATATGCATCTAGGGAGAACCAAGATGTATCATAATTTAAAAGATATGTATTGGTGGCCAAGTTTAAAGAAGGATGTTGCTGAGTTTGTTATGCGGTGTCTGATGTGTCAGCAGGTTAAAGCTGAACATCAAAAGCCTGCAGGAACAATGAAACCCATGCCTATACCACAGTGGAAGTGGGATCATGTAACTATGGACTTTGTGGTTGGTTTGCCTAGAATAGACAAAAGTCATGATTCCATTTGGGTAATAGTTGATAGGTTGACAAAGACAGCACATTTCTTACCTATCAAAACAACCTATACAGCTGAGAAACTTGCACAACTCTACATAGATGAGATAGTGTGTCTGCATGGGGTACCAGTTACAATAGTTTTGATAGAGGTCCTCATTTTATGAGTCGTTTTTGGGAATGACTTCATAAATCTTTGGGCACTCAGTTAAGGTTTAGCACAACCTTTCATCCTCAGATAGATGGACAGCCTGAGAGGACGATACAAACCTTGGAGGACTTGCTTAGGGCATGTGTCCTTCAGTTTGTGGGGAGTTGGGATCTACATCTGAGCTTGATAGAGTTTGCTTATAATAACAGCTATCAGCACAATATTGAGATGGCACCATATGAATCTTTTTATGGTAGACGTTGTAGATCTCCCCTATGTTGGTATGAAACGGGTGAGTACCAACTTTTGGGTCCTAAGTTGGTTCGACAAACAACTGAGAAGATAAAGATCATACAGCGACAATTGAAAATAGCCTAGGATAGACAGAAATCCTATGCTGACAAGCGTCGTAGACCCTTGGAATTCCAAGTCGGAGACAGGGTATACCTCAAGGTTTCACCTTGGAAAGGTATCCTGAGATTTGAAAAGAGAGGGAAGTTAGCTCTGAGATTTATGGGGCCTTATCCAATCATTGAAATGATAGGAAAGGTGGCCTATAAGTTGGAGTTATCACCCGAGTTGCATAGATTGCACCCAGTGTTTCATATCTCTATGTTGAGAAAGTGTCATCCTGACACTGAGTTAGTTCTACAACATGTGAAGGTAGAACTAAATGATGACATATCTTATGTTGAAGGACCAGTGTTGATTCTTGACAAAAGAATCAAGAAGTTGAAAAAGAAAGACATTCGTCTTGTAAAAGTCCTCTGGAATCACCGTGGTGTTCAAGAAGCTACGTGGGAACTAGAGGATGAGATGAGGAGGAAATATCTTACTCTCACTACAAAAATATGGGTTTTTAGTGTAGGATATTTGTGAAGGATTAATAGCCCTCTCAAAAAGCAGTTATTTGTTAAGGCCCGGCCTACACTAATAAGTAACTTGCCTTCAGCCGAGAAACTTAAAAACAAATTTATTAGTGAAGGCTTTAGATCCTACTTAACTGTGAATTTTCCTTCACCCAGGGTTTCCCACCACAATTTCCCGCTCTGCTAATTAGTAATCAGAGATGATAACTAGCATACACAGAACTCGTAACCGTTCCCTCTCCTCTCGCTGCCTCCCTGTTTGACCGACCATTGCGGAAGAACCTTCCCAGCACGCAATGGAGTGCCGTCGGCAGCCGGAGTAATCGTAAGATCTCTTGGAAACCCCGTTTATTATCCGTCTTCCTCCACTCTTCTCCTTTCATTGTCCTGCATTGTCCAGAGCTCTCGTCCCCTTCTCCTAAATTGCGGAATGATAAACCACCTTGCAGCTTTGCCTGACGCAGAAAGGAGAGTCGTCGCTGGCGCGAGGAGCAACCTGATTTCTTGCCCACATGGTTCGTGATTTGTCATCCTCCAGTTTTAGTTGATCACCCTGCATTGGCTACCGGCCGTGGTCCGTTTGATTGCCCAGACCGTTCTTCCAGTCACTTCTAAACTGAGCGACGTGCGAAAGTATCACAAGGTAATTTTAGGCCCCGTTTGGCTCAGTTAATCAGGATTACTGGTATTTCTTTATCAGCTATCGTTGGTTGATCTTGTAATTGTATTGTAGAATCTTGTTCATGAGAACCCTTCATTCCCGACACCGTGAATGTGATCCCTACTTCAAGGATCGTGAAACCCACCCCTGGTACTTGCTCTTTATCGATACCCTTTTGAACAACTCTCTCCATCACCTTCCTTGCGGGATTGCCATCCCCACTTGGTCCCCGATCAATACTCCGGCTACAACCAGTGGCAGAGCTACATGGCGGCACGGGTGGGCAAGTGCCCTACCCATTGCCGCCCCCAACATACAAAGTTGTTATGCAATTAACTGATGAGCGCCAGAGTCGGATACTTTATAACATACAATGCTCTATCCGCTTTATCTATGTCTGATAATACAATGAGTGAGCAGTCAATGCAGTTTTCATTTTCTGATAAAATAATGACTCGCCACTCCGCCATTGGTGCTCCTTTAACAAATGGAGGGTGTATTTGTCCATTTGTTCTTTATATATCTGCAAACCGCTTTTTAGATTTGATTAAACATAGTTAAATGGATTAATGCTTATGGCACATGTCATTACTTGGCCACACTAATTTCTCCTCATCCTTACTGTATTTGTGCTATCTACTCATGTGCGTGGCTCCCCATATGCATAGCCTCAGAAACGCCATATTTGTCTTCATACAGAAAAGTGATGACAACCTATTTTCATTTATGTTTGTATTTTTTTTTATAATATGTAGTTTACCAGTATAAGAAGTCACAGTAAAAACGACCTTTCTGATAGTATGTTAAATTGGGATGTAATGACGTACGGTGGGCAATCACTAAAAATGAGCATCATTACATTATGAAGAGAATATGGGGCTGGATGTAGACTTAAGTGTATGGTCGTATTTGTTCAATTTTTTTTTGTGTAGTTGTCTAGTGCGGAAAATTTCTTGGGTCGTACAGATCTTCTTATTTTTGTGGTGAAGCATGCTATGCTCCTTTTGTTTTTCCTAGAAGTGTACATTTAGCGTAAATATTTCATTTCTAATACAACTCAAGTGTGCTGAATTTGTATACAGGGGCCTAGCCAGGGGGAGGCTTCCGGGGCTTTAGCCCCCCCAAACAATTAATACAATTATTTATCTTTTAAGTATTAAATATTAGCTCAACGCATAAATAAATACATTAACTGCGTACTAATTCACAAAAAAGGGACTAGTTAGAGTGGTAGATAGCTGGTTTTCTAGAGCAAGTGGTGCGGGTTCCATTCTCAATTGTTTGTATAGGTACATCACAACTTCTGAAAAATAGCTCAACTTATCCACTTAATTCAATGGTATATCGTAACTAAGGTTTACCCTCCACGGTATTTATCTACAATGCACTCTAAAAAAATACAATACATAAGACTTAGAATATTGAAAAATGATCATGCAAAAGAATTTATATTGTGAAAGTCACATTTTAGGTTAAGAGAACATACCCAACAAGCAATGAAAATTTTAATTATAGTCATAAATAAATTGAATGTAATTCTATACAGTTCTATATAGTTATTAGAAATGTTCGAGTGTGCTGAACAACTTTAATACGTTTAGTGAAGTCTTTAACACTTTGTGATGTCATAAACAATTGCTCTATTTTGAAACATTATAAATCTTTATAAATTTTATAATATATGAATTTTTAATATATACATAAATTTTGAACAACCATTATTGGTGCCCTCCCAGACTAAGATTCCTGTCTTCGCCACTAGCTACAACCTGGATTAAAACCCCTCACGTTGCCGCTGCCGCCCCTTGTTCCTCAGCCCCCAAAACCCCCTCGCATTATTTATGTGTTAAATTAAACTTATCTTACTCATAATTGGTGGCATGCTGTATTTTAACCACCAGAAATATAATACGAATGTGGTACTGTAGAAGCCCGCCGTGTGCGGCAAGCTTTCTAACTACCAGCAGCTGCTTCATTTCAACTTTTTTAAGTTGGCATTGTTGTGTAAAATGTGTGAGAACCGCCAGGACTTCTGTGTGGGATTACCGTCAGGGTAAATTTTAACATGTGAACTACCAACATTTACAAAAGTTCCATTCAAACTCACCCTTAAAGTTTACCCAGTTTGTTTGATTACAAAGACATTGATCTTCTTGTTTTGGATACCGGTCCATTTGATCGCCCACAAGGTGATTAAAGTTTTACCCAATTTGTCTCCAGTGTTCCGTTCCATAACTAATATCTCCTAGACTTAGAAAGTCTAATTGGCAAGATTTGGCATGACTCACTCATTGAGGTAACTCACTCCCACGAGTTAACACTTTTTGATATCTCCACCTTAGACAACATTGCACTGCCTGCATTCCAGTTGTTTCGGCTGTGTTATGACTTTCTGTACAAGCTAGAAAAATTACAATAAGAATTAGAATAAGAATAAGGATACAGATAACAATAGGAATAACATCATGTACTCATACATAATCTATAGTTGAAAACACCCTACAGATCCATCGACTGCTTCTGCCTACATCCTCCAGTTTTACTGGGTTTTGTCCTTTTGTACTCATATGGACAAAACTTATCCTCCATTCCAGCCACATGTTGGCACACCACTAAGAGATTTGAAGTGAGAGCTGCTATTTCCTATGGCTTTGATAAATGATTTTTTGTTGTAGTAATCTGAATACATTTAATATGTAGTTTCTTAGTTTCCATTACCTAAATCACCTTTCAGGGACCAGGGATGGTCTGATCAAGAATTGACAATATAAAAAGTAATCCACTCATTCTGTCAAATGAGTCAGTGCTTATATATATCTTCAATGAGAAGTTTAATGTAGTCGTGTAACAAGCTGCTGCTTATGATCTGTTTTCTATTACCAGTGCTTAGTGCTCTTTCTTCTAGAGCTTTTCTTCTCGTTATGGCTGAGTTTGGAGGTGAAGTTGTTGTTGTGTTTGTTCTGGGTCTCTTCTCTTGTTATGTAGATATGCTTGGTTAGTTTCTGAGGGGGAGAGTTTATCCTTTATGGAGTGGCAGAACTCAACCTTAGCCTTGTCCCTTGGTTTGTTTTCCTGCTGGTGATGTGCCTCTGTGGATAAGTGTAGGTTGATGGCTGAAGTGTGGTTGATGCTGGGTCTCTTTGTGCTCCCCTCTCATTGGTTATTTCAGTGATGGTTTGAGTTCTTTTCTGCTGGTGTTTGTTGGATGAGACAGTCTCTTGGTGATGGTTTAATCCTCTCTCACGGTTGTGATATGAGCTTCTTGATGAAGAGTGGTGATGCTGGTGGTTTGCTTCGGGTCTGTGCTTTGTGTTTTGAGTTTTGGTTTTGAGCTTCGGTTTCTGCTTGAATGAATGCACCCAACGTTTCTAGACGTTTTGGGTATTGAGTTGCTTGTTTGGTGATTGCTGCTGCTTGTGAACTGGTTATTTGTTCTAATACCAGTGCTCAGTGCTCTTTCTTCTGGAGCTTTTCTACCCGTTATGGCTGAGTTTTGGAGGTGAAGTTGCTGCTGTGTTCGTTCTAGGCCTCATTTCTTGATATGTTGATCTCTTGCCGTGCTTTATCCTTTACTGGATGCTTCTGGTTTGTTCCTTATGTGTTGGATGATGTGGTGTTGTTTGGTGGTTGCAACTGTTGTTGTTCATTTTGGCTCCTGTTCCTTGGTTCTGCAAGATGATGACCTGATGTCTTCTTGGTGTTTGGATGCTCCCCTCTCACTCTTGGAGTGATGGTCGAGTTTGGGTTTAATGTGTTGTGTCTATGGGTTCTGTTTGCTCCCCTCTCACTGATGGTCAGTGTTGGTCGAGTTTTAGCTGGATGAGTTGCTGCCTTTATGTTGTTTGGTTGTTCCCCTCTCACTCCTGGAGTGATGGTTGAATTTTTTTGGCCTTGCTAAGCCCTAGTTCTTGTGGTGACCTTGGAGTTATCTGCTTGGGACCCTTTTGTTCTCTGGGTGCTGCTGCCTTGTGCTCGAGCTGGTTTTCTGTTGGTGGCAGCTGTGGCTTCCCTCTCAATCTAGCAGTGATGATCGAGGTTCTCTTTTTGGTTTCCTGAAGCTTCAGACCTCTTGTAGGTTTGGGTGATCATCTTCTGGTTGGTTTGCCTTTAAGTGGTTGAGCTGCCCATCAAATTACTAGAAGAAATAATCCAATAGTTGTTCTGAACTATCAATATCTGACTTGAGATTGCCAATGAGGGAGTTGTGTAGCTTTGCAATTCCCTATGAAGGGTCTCGGGTTCAACCCTTGGAAGAGGCCTCTCGAAAATTAGCTGCCCATCATGTAGGCCGACCAACTATGCAACTTTAAATAGTTCACGGTGTGCAGACCACTAGAGACCCGATAGTTTCACAAATGATGAATCATCTAAAAAGAAGTTTCCTTGTCAAATGGTATCCGGAACCAGATGTTTGGAGCTTCACTCATTCATGAAAAGCCTATATATATTCTTATGTTTTATGAAACCTACTCTACTAATAAGAGTAGTCATCAATGTTAACATATTACAAACGAGTCAGTCAAGAAAATTGGTATTTTGTCCATTTGTTGGATGCCGTTACCTGATAGGTTTTTTAAAATAGGGCAATGAGATGGCAGGAGTTATGTCATTTTGCATCTTTTAACTGATCTTGCTGTCCTAAACTCCAAATGAATAGGGATTTTTGTCTAATTTAATGGATTAGTCTCTTTAGTGGATATATCTCTAAGATACACCCAAATAAATGAATTCACACGCTTCCCTCCCAAGTAGACAAAGAAGATTTCCTAGGGGTATGTAGAAATTTTTATTGGGTTGTTGATTAGTATTGAACCAAACCAAACTAGTACTTAAAATCCATTTGCTTTGGTAACTAGCTTCTCATTGAAAGTTGTGAAATTAGCCTTCACAAATGTATTTGGGAGGCCTGGGAATTGTTTTGTGAAGGTCAAATAATCCTTCAATAAATGTATTTGTGAAGGCCCTAGAACCTCATTGAAAGTTGTGAAATTAGCCTTCAAAATGTATTTGGGAGGCCTGGAAAGTCTTTTTGTGAAGGTCAAATAGTCCTTCAAAATAGTATTTGTGAAGGCTAGAGTCTCTCATCAAAGTATTTGTGAAGAGGCTTTTAGAGTAGGACTTTTTGTGAAGGAATGACCTTCAACCGAAATTTTTATTGAAGGAATTAATGTACATTTGTGAAGGAATCATCCTTCACAAATAGCCAATTTTCTTGTAGTGTCTTTTCTCTTAATGTTTTGTTGATGATTTCGGGGACGAAATCATTGTAAGGGGTGGATAAACTTGTAACATCCCTGACCTGGGTTATGAAGTAACCCTAGGTGTTTTGCATAATGACAGTAATTATATGCATGCTTTTGTCTTTGAAAATTAATTAGGGCTCAAGAGGAATTTATATTACAATTTTAGTCCTTTCTGAATATTGTTAAAATCAATATTTTTCCTATTTTGGACTAAAGTGAAAATTACCCAAGTTGAGGGGTCTATTTGCAAATTGTGCATGATAATATGTTCTTCATGTGTTAAGGCATCATGGGAATGAAGATGATGCAGAGGTATGGCTTGTGATAGCCAGAATCCCAAGAAAGAGCTGATAAAGCAATGTTTGTGCATGAAAACCTAGTTTTGGTGTAATGTGCAATTTACCCAAAACCTAGGGTGTAATATGTAAATTACCACTTCAAAAAGGTCCCTAATGTTTCTTGGCATCATGTGGATCAAAGAAAATGATAGGGGTGCCTCATTTGAATTAAGTTGAAGGAGAGAGAATCTTGATATTAAAATAATCAAGATTTAAGCATAATGGAAATATTAATGCAAAAATAAATAAAATAATTCTAGGGCCTTCATCCAAAATTAATTTGGAAGAATTCAGATGCATGAGTGAACGTACTTGAGCTTTCAAGGATCGAAAATATCTTAAGGAGGTGAAATTCCACTCACCTTATTATAAGGAAAAGAATTCCCACTCAAAAAGATATATTAGTATTATAAGGGATTAAGGTGCTTATTTTCTTTTCCCGTAACCCATGGATAATGGAAGGGAGTTCGGTGTCTTTGAGTTGAATTTGCATGAAATAAAACCAAGGAGGAATAGGTGGTACTATTTTTGGAATTAATTGAATTTTAATTAAACATTTTATCTTTCATCAATTTCTTATAAAAGAGCCTTTTTCAACCCACCTAAGGGTCTTTTTCAATTCCTTTTCTTTCCCTTGCTTGAAAAACCGACCATGAAGGCTAAGGACAGCATGGAGCACGTCCCCAACCTATTGGTAAGCCTTTGATCTTCGTTCTTCATGATTTCATGGTGAAAATAATAAAACAATACATGATTTCTTCATTTCTTCAGTCCATCTTCAACCCTAGCCGATCCTTTCATTCCAAAAGCTTGAGAAATGACCTTGGGAGGTTGCTAGAGCTTCAAAAACCATTGGAGCTGTGAATCTTGGAGATTGGGATCAGATTTTAACGCGGGTTATATAACTTTAACCCTTAATCTTTGTCATTGAATTTGATTTCTACTTGCAATTGAATTAGTTGTTATTATTGCAATAACCTTGCTTGATTGATGGAGTTGCCATGGAAATGGCAGTATCTTTCATGAGTCTAAAGGTTGAAGATGATAACCTATTCATAAGCACACACCTTAATCAAAGAACAATAGCAAACGGTCTTGGACTTTTGGTCCAAACGGTTTTGCAAACCGTTTGGTAAAGTTGGATCCCAAACCGTTTGGTTTGATTGACCGTTTGGTATAGTTGACCGTTTGGACTTCAAACCGCATGGCATGGTTGACCATTTGGTATAGTTGACCGTTTGGGGTCTGAACTTGATCATAGGTTTGATGATGATCTAATGGACTCAATTAAGTGATCCAAGGTGTGCACGATCCTTCAAGTTGTAACCCTAATCAAGTTGATTGATGAAACCCTTGATTGGTCCTAATGATTTCAAGACTTTTTGGGGCAAACGGTCTTGAGACCGTTTGGGACCAAACGGTTTAAAAACTATTTGGTGGGTTAGTGATGGATCCTTGACCAATGGATGGTGATCTAATGGTTTGGATTGATGAACCTTTCAATTGAATAAGCAATGGCCATTCAATGGTGCAATTGGAAATCGATTTGATTGAGAATTGACCTAGTTAGCCCTTGTAGTTTTGGGACTAATTCGACCCAAACGGTCTTGAGACTGTTTGAGACCAAATGGTCTTGAAACTTTTTGGGGCCAAACGGTTTCAAAACCATTTGGGGTCGAACGGTTTCAAAACTGTTTGGTGGCAAACAGTTTCAAAACTGTTTGGTGATGTAACTTCAAGACCGCATGGAGGTTGTTAGTGGTTCAATCATTAGGATATTAAAGGCAATTATAGTCCTAATTATCCAATGATGATTAGTAATGTTAATCAATAAGGTACAAGGGTTGAAACCCTAAAAGTACCTATGTGATTAGTGTTAATCAAGAAAGAAACCCTAATTGCTAATAGGAGCAATGACTTGGTACACTATGTCATTCATAGTTGTATGAACTTAATTAAGGGTTGATATGACCTAATCAAGTTGAGAGGTATGATAACATAGAGTTGATACATGAGTATGACTCATATGGTGATTAAGGGTATGATTCTTAAGTAGTAATATCATGAAACCCTAATCATGAACATAAACCCTAATTGACAAGGTTGTTGAACCTTAACCCTAATCCAGGGAAATTTATAATTGAAACCCTAATCCAAGGTATGGATATAACCCTAATTCAGGGAAATGATGTGTATAGACCTAATTAAGAGTAATGTGATCCGAAACCCTAATTGGGATGAATAATAAACCCTAATTATGGGAATGGATCATGAAACCCTAATTGGGATGAATAGTAAACCCTAATTATGGGAATGGATCATGAAACCCTAATTGGGATGAATAGTAAACCCTAATTATGGAAATTGATCATGAAACCCTAATTGGGATGAATAGTAAACCCTAATTATGGGAATGGATCATGAAACCCTAATTGGGATGAATAGTAAACCCTAATTATGGGAATGGATCATGAAACCCTAGTTGGGATGAATAGTAAACCCTAATTCTGGAACATTGAATGTAAATCCTTTTATAGGGTGAATCTAATGTGAAACCCTAACTAAGGATGGTTTCATGAGGAACCCTGATGTTTGATGTATTGTGAAGCCCAAACTTAGGGTAATGCTATGTATTGCTCAATGAACCCTAATCTTGAGCAATATGGTGATAAACTATATCTTTGATGTGATAAGGGGATGATTATCCTTAAATGACATGAAATGGTAAACCCAAACCCTGGTAAGGGAATAGTGGTGTTACCCATAAATAGTGAATTCATATTTGTTGAACACGGTTCTAATATGCAATTGATATTACTGTATTATCTGTGCTAACAATGGAGGCATCTTGAAATGATGATCATGGCCATGTATAAGCTATGATGTTTAATTCATTGTTGTGATTGTACCTTGAGTTCCATAATATACCTGGCTGCCTGGTAAGAGGTATCAAGAGAGTTAATGGGCATCAAGTACCATGTGTGATGCTTGTAATAGCAAAGAATCATGTTTGCCTTGGTCAATTGGCCTAAAGGTGATGGTTACCTAGAAAGGTGGTAACAATGCTTAATGATGAATCTAGGGTTTAATTACCCAGGGCCATATGATTATGGTGATGAAATTGAGAAGGGATTGAGTTCCCAATATCTTTTAATATTGTTAAGCAATTGATGAAATTAGTACATGTTTCCTTATAGCATTGTCATAATGAGTTTTGCCTGAGAACTTGCCTGATGCTAAAAGAATATGAAAATGTACTTAATTAATCAAGTGAAACATGTTCATGTAGTGCTCTGACCATAGATCCATCATCATCAGCAATTGGTGATGGTGAAACAGGTATTCTATAGAATTCCTAGAATTCACATATTTTGAATATGTGGGTGTAAATGGGAAAAAATATCCTTACGTCTGGGTGATGAGATTGAGGGAAGGTAAACACTGAACCTCTCAATCCTTCATGTGTCGGGATAGATGTATCATAAATCTCCCGATGGTTGGGATGGATGTATCATTAATCTCCCAATGTTATTTTATGTCGGGTCGATGGAGATAAACATTAATGCTCTCGATTATCGATGAGAGTGCAGTTGACACTGTAACTCTATAGAGAAGTTCCAGTATACCCTGGAAAGCTATTGAGCAGTCAACACAGTCCTGCTTGTAGTCTTGTGTTGACCAGGATGTGGGAGGTCATGGGAATCTGACTCTTCCATTGACCTATTTATGGTATCGATTTCGATTCTAGAAATGGTCGATTGGAGTATGAGCGGTATACCTCTTCTCCTCATAGCTTAAATCTGTTTGTAAAATATAATCAACCGTGTAGCGTATTTGCATAAAATTGAAATACGAGAAACACTGATTGATGATATAATGTTTAGCATGTCCTTGATACAAGAATGTATTTATGTTCCTTTAATTCATATTGAATATGAGACATGCTACTTAATCAAGTTATAGCTGTAATATTGCATAAGAATGTTGTTCTAGTCTGCATAGATGTTGATTCACCTGTTATTGATTTGTATTATCCCACTGTTCAGTTTATTTCTATTAAACTGCAATGACAATGTTTTGGCAGAGAGTTATATCTCCTGCTGGGGCAATTTTTATAATTGTATCACCCCCGTGGGATCTAATGTTTTTAGGTAGACGTAGACATCAAGGCAGAAACTCTTCTGTCGGAGAAGAGCAGCAGCAGCAGACACAGGGACAGCAGTGATCCAACAGGTGGAGACATTGGCTGTCTAGTTATGTGAAGATTGTCCTATAGTCATCTATGTACTCTCAGGTCCTAGGAGTTAGTGTTTTGATATTTCGATCTGAGATTTTGTGCATGTATGCCTCGAAGTGCAATGATGCATGTAATGTACATATGAACCCAGATGTAATGTTTTACTTTGGTTCTAAATGAAAGAGTTTTCCTGTGAATGGATCTCTTGATAAATGGTTTTAATTTTTAGTGATTTTTAGTAATTCTGCTATTAATAATATGCTTCTGCACTAGTTGATTTTGTTTTATGAGTTGTATGCCACAATCACAGATTGAACGCTACCACACTTAAAGATCATTTTCCATTACCGTTCATTGATCAAATTTTTGAGTGACTCGTCAGTCGGTCCCACTTTTGTTTTCTTGACAGCTATTTGGGCTATAATTAGATTTCAATCGAGCCTAAGGATCAGGAGAAGTCTACCTTCAGCTGCCCTTATGACACTTTTGCATATCGTCGTATGCCGTTTGGGTTGTGCAATGCACCAGCTACTTTTTAGCGGTGCATTTTGGCGATCTTCTCGGATATGGTGGAATGATGTCTTGAGGTTTTTATGAATGACTTTTTGGTCTATGGGGCATCTTTTGATGATTGTCTGGAAAATTTGGATAAGGTTTTGCAAAGGTGTGAAGACACACACTTAGTACTTAATTGGGGAAAATGCCACATGATGGTTAGTGAGGCCATCGTGCTGGGACACAAGGTGTCCAGCAAAGGGTTGGAAGTGGATCCGGTTAAGATAGAGGTGATTTCAAAACTTCCTCCACCAACATCGGTGAAGGCAGTTAGGAGTATTCTAGGCCATGTCGGGTTTTATTGGCAACTTATAAAGGATTTTTTAAAAATTGCTAAACCATAGTCTGAGCTCTTGGAAAAGAATGTTGAATTCAATTTTGATGAGAAATGCTTAAAAGATTTTGAAATCTTGAAAGAGAAACTCATATCCGCACCGATTGTGTAGGCTCCAGATTGGAGCCAACCCTTTGAACTGATGTGTGATGCATCTAATTATGTTGTGGGGGTGGTGTTAGGGAAACACTCAGACAAAGTTCCTACAGTCATATATTATGCATCTAAAACACTTAATGATGCACAACTAAATTACAACACAATTGAAAAAGAGTTATTGGCTATTATCTTTTCTTTTTAGAAATTTAGGCAATATCTTATGGGAGCTAAGGTAGTGGTGTGGACTGATCATGCTGCAATCAAATACTTGTTGTAGAAAAAGGATGTGAAACCAAAACTTATTAGATGGATCCTTTTACTATAGGAGTTCGACATTGAGGTCAATGATAAGGCAGGAATTGAAAATGTGGTGGTTGACCACCTATCTAGACTAGAGGGGGTTGATGAAAAAGATGTTAACATACCCATTCTAGAAACTTTCCCTGATGAACAGTTGTTCGCCCTTGTGCAAAGGGACCCTTGTTTTGCTAACATCGTGAATTATTTAGCTTGCAAGGAATTACTCGATGATTGGGGGTACCAAGAAAAGAAGAGATTCTTTCATTCATTGTGTTATTATTTTTGGGATGACCCTATTTTGTTGAGATAGTGTAGGGATGGAATATCGAGGAGGTGCGTACCTGAATTCTAGTATGAGAGTGAGTTGAAACACTACTAGACACTGCCTATAGGTGGACACCATGCCAGTTCTAGGACAACCACAAATGTTTTGGAGAGTGGTCTGTACTGGCCGACCCTATTCAAAGACGCATATGACTTTGTGCATAGGTGTGATGCATGTCAGCAGTCAAGTAACATATCAAAGAGGTAGGAGATGCCAGTGAATGTGTTCCAAGAAGTATAGGTGTTTGATTTATGGGGTATTGATTTCATGGGACCCTTTGTGTCTTCTAACTCTAACCTCTATATCTTACTGGCTATAGACTATGTGTCAAAATGGGTGGAAGCAATTCCAACCCAGTGATAGACCTTAAACGTGGGTCCAAGAATGGAGTCATGTCTAGGTTATCAGAATTTAAAAATTTATAATACCCAAATGTTTAAGACATCCTACAACTAACATAGGGTCAAAATAGTTTGGGGTTAAACACAGGGATAGGAAGAACGGTGCTTTAGAAGTCAAGTTTTACTTGTCTAAGCACGTCGAAAAATGTCGAGGGATAAGGTTTTGATATAATGAGAAAGAATTATAAAGAATCAAACAAAAAGCCTATCTCTAAGGGGAGTTACCAGAAGAATAAATGTTTTAAGGTTTATCAATTTTTATAGAGGTTTTGTATATTGGAAACTAAGGAGATAAAACTATCTTCAGAGTAAAGCATGAAGGAGGAAAACTTAAATATAACAAGTGGCAACAGAGTACATCCTGCACCCTCTTCTCTACAAGAGGATGCCTCTGACTATGCACCAATTCTCTCTCTCAAGAGTATTGGACATAAACTAGAGAGGAAAATGTCTGGGCAACCCTGATCCTAGGTACTCTCATACACCCGAATCAGACCAAACTCTAGAGTTTACAACATCCTTCTCTCAAAGGAGTCAAAATGAGAAACACGATTCGATAGCTAGTCAAAAGTGTGATCCAAACAAAAGAGACTAGATTTCAGATGTTGTAAAGAAATCATCCAACAAAAAGGAACCATACATAGAAAAATATGAGATAAACTCCACATATTCCATAAGCATAAAGAAATAAAAAGGTTTAGTTACAATGCAAGAGTATTTGAAAGTAAAGTGCTGAAAGAGGGAAGATAGGTATCAGCCTCCTTGATGTCGGAGGTCGATATACAACGCAGTGGACCCCTAAGGTAATGCTAACCTGGTACCGGGTAGGAGCCCAATCAGGATACGACCATGTCGGGTTCTTAACCGTGTCGAGTTGTAAACTACGAAGGGTAAAGGGTGTATCGGGATAGGACTCCCTACCCGATATGGTCGTGTCAGGCGGCAGGCCGTGTTGGGCTATAGCTGTGATAGGTAGGCCATATCGTGTTAGGTATCATGTCGTGTTAGGACAAGTGTTGGGTTAGATTTTTCTTAGGTTCTGGATTCCTTATGTCGGGCATGGTTGGGCAAGTCGTCTCGAGTTGTGGCCTAGCTAGAGACCAGGCATGTTTGTAGTGGTCTTGAAGGTCGTGTCACTCTACTACTACAACCAGTTTGGGTTCTAAGTGAACTCCTCCCGTCCCTCTCAGGTTGGGGGTGGGCTTACCTAGTATCGCCCGACAGGCCTGGGAACTCGACGCACTAGCTCCTTTTGCACTAAGAGTTAGCTCTCGTAGGGTTCTGACCCGTCCCATCGGAGTCCTATAGATTCTATTTATAGGTTGTAGCTGGTGGGAGTTGCAACCCTTGTTGGGCCACGTGTCCTTTGTCTTCTCTATTTACATGGCTTTGGGAGAGGGTCGACACATCCGTCGCCCGACACGGCTGGCGGGGACCGTTACGTGTCAGGTTGTGAGTAAATCGCGCTTGATCGTGTTAGGTAAAGACTCTGGTAAGCTGCTGCACTAAGGGGTGGTCGTGTCGCGCAATCAACTCTGTCGACCGACGGACTGTGGCGGGTAAGGCTCCTTGTCAGGTAACAGCGTGTAGTCTGTCAAGGCTCCTGCATGAAACACTTGTGTCGGGTTGCTGCCATATCGGGCAGTGATCGTGATGGGTAAGGAGCATGTCGCTTCGCCACTTAATGGGTACATGCGGTTAATTTGTTGTGGATGGGTTGGGACGAGCCCATTAGCATTCTTTTGATGGGAAAATAAGAGAAAGCCTACAAAAGATAGGAAATATTTTTAGGAGCATAGTGGGTATTATTTCTATTTGATAGATAAGATAAAACAGAGAGGAAGTAAGGTTTGGAGGTAGTTTTTATAGTAAAATATAAGCTCTAGAAGCCATAAAATGGGTGTTATTAACTCCCCCAAACTTAGCATTTTGATTATACTCAATCAATTTGTACTTATTTTAAAACTTCATTTGCGGTACTTTTTAAAACCAGACATAGTCTTCGAACAAGGGGTTAAGAGAATTTTTGAGATGTCTTGAGGAAAATTACATCTGACTACGAGCAATGGACTTTATTTTTCCTATCTTATTTAAGAAAAAAATTCTCTTCAGCTTCGGAGAAACTTTTGGTGCATGATTTCGAAGTTAGCTTTCACACCAAACATCTTGGGAGTAGAAGGTGGGGTTTTTGGGAAGGCTTAAGGCTTTTTGGATTTTTCTTGCCTCCCATTGGTCCATCCAGGTATGGGTCTATTAATGGGTAAGTGGTCCCTGCACTCCAAGCCAGTTGTCTTTAGAGTAGTGATTTCACATCCTACGTACCACTGCCCCGGATCTACCATGCCTAAAGATGGATACTTTTGGGGAGACAAGTGTGTTTTTTTTGTGGGCACAACTCTCATGCTTTTATTCACTCTCGTAAGGCTTTCCTCTCTTTTTGGGATTTTGATGGGTAGGTAAAAGGGAGTTTGTTGTTTGGGCAGCTTTTTCCTTCACATGCACATCTCTTAGCTGTTGCGGGATTATTTTTCAAAGATGGCATGGAAAAGTTATAGCCATTGTCATTTGAGACTGCATTTTCAAAAGAGCAAAATAGAAATATGCACTTTCTTAGATACGGAGAGAATAGACTGGAAGAAGTTGTACCAAATATTTATTATAAATTGATTTGTACAGTTTTCGATAAACTAGTAGTTGTGTATATATTTCTTTCTATGGATCAGATATACATGTATACACAGAGTATGGTAACAAAAGGAAAAGGGGAAAAAGGTAAAAAAAGGGAAAAAAAATGAGTACCTCCCTCACTAATACTATGGAGTAACCCCCCCCCCCCCCCCGCCGCCCAAACCTACCTCACACTCTATCCCAGAATTGTGAGATAAATAGGAAAGGATAGACATAGATCAGAGTGGGTTCAGCAAATGTGCGTGCCCTCGGCAGATAAGAGCTCCATCACATACTCTCTACATTGTCTATGGTAGCCTTGGTGGTGGAGCTTACCTGGCGCCTCTTTGAGGGCTACCGTGCAATAGATCCAGTGCAGCATGTAGATGCCGCAGTCATTTGATAACTTAGCTTGTTGTGGACTACAGAGGCAGTATTCAAGTTCATGCCACTAGGCCACTAGGTCTTCAAGATATGGCTAGATCAGAGACACCACCTCGACATAATATTTCCTTGCTAGTCGCTCGAGGGGTGTTGCCGGCATAGATGTACACTCTGTCGAATAGTCGCTATTGGTGTTGGAGTTGATGTAGAAGAAACCAGAGCATGGACAGGTGTATATCATTAGGAGCATCCAGTGGTTGTCGTGCAGCATAGGTAGAAAGATGACACACGGTAGATACTTCTTTACTTGGAGCTAAAAAAGCTGGCACACTCCTATTTTGTCACCAAGGCATAGGTCATTGAACAACATCAGATGGGCAATGTAGACATGTTCAATCTTCTTCTGTATGGTGGGGATGTAAGATTATGCCACCATCATTGCTAGACATCCTCCTGCCTTGACTAAGTCCCGCAGATTGTCGAGGGGGACTACTGCATTATCTTTTTCATATATTATGTCTACGGTGTTGGAATCAGTGAGTTTGAGAAGAATTTCATTGACCTATTCCTAAGATAGAGAAGTGCATGTGGAATGGTCAAAATTGTTGACTAGAGATTCGAAGACGGCAGGAGAAGCAAAATCATCTTCAGTAGTGTCACCTTCAGTGGTGAGTGCAATTTGTAGAATTTCTATCTGCTTGCCTGTCACGTAGATGTCTGTGCTCTTGACTTCTTCCCTTAGAGGGTTGTCGGGTTGATAAGAATCGGAGTCATCATCTATCTCCAGTAGATCCTCTAGAAGCTCTACATCTTACAAATACCACTTGTCCTTGATCAGAAACAGCGTGTATATGCTTCTTAGTCAATAGAAGTCTTGGTCCTGGAGCTGCCTTACGTATCTAAAGATGTTTAGCAGCTCCATGGCACAAGATTATGAAGGCGCTATGTCTGCTTCCCGGATCTTCTTGGACTGGGAAGTCTCAGATGGCGTATAAGTTCTAGACATCTTTGTGGCATTGGATTCCTTGCTTGATTACGCAGTGAAGACGCATAGAAAGAATTCTGAGGTGCTTGTCTTCGGGGCGTACGAAAATGTGCCCTATGTATGGGACTTCCACGGTGCAGTAGTTGAGAAGTGTGACATCATGTTGTAGAGGTCCACCACGCAGAGGAACCAATGCTTTCTAAGCATGTAAGGGGCCAGCACCAGGCCTGGATTGTGCTCTTCGATATGTTGCAACATGTCGACCGCATTCTTTCAATCGTACACCCCTACTAGTAGTCTTCTTGCCAATGCTGGGGTGGTGTTTTAGAATGGTTGTCGGCATGTCCTGATGGCGACATTCTTGTGCATCCCGCCTTCTAGGACCCTGAATAGAATCTTCCCTATGACGGCTTCTCAGCAGAACATGCCTTGAAGAGCTCTGTGTCATACTGAGAAGTATCTTTCACTCTAGACGACAGTTTCTTCTTCTTCCTGCGGCCTTAGGACCATGTTCAGTAGTTATTGGTCTGGGATCGACAGGTAGTCGATGGCGCCTATCAAAATCAGCCATCTCGAAGATAGGGATATCCAACGGTGTAGAAAATGCATCTGTCATTGAAGTCCTCGCCCTAGGGGGTTGCTCAGCAATTGAGCTATACAGATCCCCCCTTTCTCCCTCAAATTCTTCAGATGAACCCTCTACTCAGCCTATAGCTATTTCTTCTTCATCTTTAGCTGGGTCTAGCGGGGGTGAGGGAGAAGATTTGTCGACGCCATAGGCACTCTCTTATCCTACGGGAGTCCCATCGGCAGTTTTGTTCATCGTCTCTTCCTCGGGTGTTGTGGAGGGCCCGCTGGAGGTGGATGATGACAAAGAACTAGAGGAGGATGATGACGATGATGGTAGAGAGCTGGAGGCTGGTGGTGATGGTGATCTCCTAGGACACCTTGAGTGGTGGTGGTCATCCCTTTCATCCAGTCTTTGCTCGATGGCATCAAGCCATTGGAGCATCATCTGCATTGTGTTATTCAATGCTTCTAGTTGGTCGGGGAGACCAACTAGAGTCATTAGTTGACGCTCCTACTCATTCAGCCTCCTCTGGAAAACCTAAAACTTGCGGGTTAGGGAAGAAAATGTAGTTGTGTGGTTGCTTATTACCTCCCGCAAGTTATCAAACTCAAAGTCGAAGGCCTTTCCCAATGAGGATGGGACTGCCACTGATCGGCTTCAGCTTCACAACGTGCTCCTCACATTAGCGGCGTGGCCTGATGAATAAGCATCATCTATCGGTGTCGTGTCCACCCGCATTGTCTGTGAGGGCATAGCCTCCGGACGGGGCGTTGACACCTTGGTGGTTTCCTCTGCTTCCTCATCTTGGGGTCGTGGAGAAGGTTGCAGAGTGGGCAGATTCTGATGGACCATCCGACTATTAGCTTCCTCCTCCATGGCGACCATCGACATAGATAGTGGTAGTGTCAGTGTCAGCTGTACGGTCTTGAGCTCTGCCTCCAAGAGCTCAGTGAATGCCTCGTTGCTGTTGTGGGGGCGTCCGGCCACACCAATGCCTCTACCGTCTCTAGCAGGGCTGAAGCTTCAGGTGCTATGGCTATTTCATCTACCGCAGTGGTCTCCAAGGCTATGACCGTTGTAGCGGCCCCGGTGGTGTCGACGACCTCTCCGATGGTCGACACTTCTTATGTAGCTGCAGTGGGCATTTTTGTGGTTGTTGTAGCTAGTTCGGTGGCAACAGTAGTGACCATCGGAGTGGCAGTTGTTGGCTGTGTGGCGATGGCGGTCGGCTCAGCGGTGGTGGCGACAGGTGAGTTTTCAATGATGACTGCTGATGAATTGTCCCGCTGAGCATCGAGGGGTGCGTGACTCCTTGTAGTGGCCATCCTTTTTTGGATGGTCATGGTAGCAGCGTAAGCAGCTTCAATAATCACATCTTCGATCTCTTCTATTGTTAAGACCAGCTTCTCTATGTCGTAGTTGACATAGAGTGGGAGGGGCAGGAGGGTGTCCATCCTTGAAAACTTATAGAAGAAGTAGTGACCCTCCTTCTTGATGATGTTCTCCCTCGTGAGGAACTTGATTTTGATCTTGTTGTCTCCCCGAGTGCGCAACAGGCTGAGCAACTCCTTCGGGAACCCCAGCCCTACCGTGATCGGGTTGACGATCCCTCCCATGTTGTACTCCTTGGTGGCATCCTTTATCGGGTGCAGACGGTTTAGCAGGAAATGCCCCAAGTTGATCGTCTTGCCCTCCATCATGTACCAGATAACATGGAGCTCTTCAGTATATAAGTTTTTGGTTTCATATTTACTCAAGAGGAGGCTTGCCACGATCTTATGTATAATCCTCCAAAAGCACAAGTGAACACTCGCCGCCTTGCTCCCCGACTTGAAGGATGATTCACCAGTCAGCTTCTTCCAGAGCGTGACTGGGTCGAAGCTGTCGCCTTTGTGATCCGAGCACTGTTATTTAGCAGCTCTCTCTCAGCCTCACTGGAAGAGAATATCTCATTGAGCAGCCTCTTCGAGATGTCATGATTTATGTTGTAGAGGCGCCCTTGTAGTCTGTCTACTTTGCCGAACCTTTTGGTCTCTTTAGGGGCATTTGGAACTCGACGGAGGGATGAGATGAACTCTTTGGTGAGCTCAGTGTAGGAGGCAGAGTAGTTGAAGCATATCTTCCATAGTCTGGAAGCTTCTAAGACATTCTCTAGTCTATTGAAGATGCCAATCTGGTGGAAGGATGCTTGGTGGCAGAATTGGGTTGGCCGATAGACTTTTGTTGCCAACTCCATCTAACGTCGTTGGTGCCTTGTCTCTGGGCACGAACCAGCCTGGTGAGTAGGCCAGCACCTCCAGTTCTGCCGTCATTGTTGGGGCCGGGGCAGTTTCTATCCTGGGCCACTTCTCGGCCTCAGAGGGCCCAGCCATCTTAGGGTTTGGGTGTTTCTGTCTGGTGGTAGCTTCATTTGTGGCCTTGGGGTTGATCCTTTGGCCTTGCTCATCAACTCGTACAAAAGTCTGCTTGGTGCACGCCATTTCCTGTAACGATCTAAACAAAGAGATTAAGTTAAAATAAGTTGTTTGATAAAACTGCATTTAGCTGATATCAGGAAGATGATGAGAGTGAGTGTGTCGTCCAATATGATTGGGCGATATGCTTTAAAACCAGTATTGGGTCAGGCACTTAAGAAAATCTAGTGAACGGTATGTGGATGCTTGGTATCAGAAAGTCGATATGTTTTTCACATGGTACTTGACACAAGCTGTTATCGGGCAGGAGGTAAAAACAACGCACAGGTGAGGTCGGCATCGTGGAAACGATAAGGTCTGGGCGATATGATTTAAGTGACAAATCGGTATCGGGTGACTCCTCAAAACTAATCCTGCACGGTATAGATGCCCGATGGGGTGTCACGTGATATGGGTACCACACGGTAAAGGTGAAAACATGATAACACTTTTATGTGATAAAAGAAAGGATGTGTGATGTGTTGCGTCAGGCGATACTCGTTTCACCCAGCACGGATTAAAGCATTGCAAAACAAACTGAGTGATACAGTCGTCATCATGAGGTCGAGGTCTTTACCATATCGACATGTTTGTTCATCGTGTCGTGCGACACGGGTGTCACACAGCACAGGCAAAAGATGATGTAAAACACAATGGTAGGAAGGCTGACACGCCTATCACACGATAAGAGGAAACTCAGTACACATTAAAAAGGTCTGCCCGACGTGGGCCAGAATGTGATAAAGGCGTGCGATAAGGTTTGGCTGATGCGGACCGCGTGACACAAAGTCACATGATAATCAGGGCACCACAGATTTTACCTGTATCAGGCAAGAGGAGCTGGAACGCGACACGAAGGTCAGTAGGCAAAGGCTGACATGGGAGCTTCGAAAGTGGCACAAAATGCATGATATGGGAGCTATAGAAGTTAACTCGGTAACCTAACATGGTTAAACCCGACATGCCCAAGCGGGGTAAAAATGGGTAAAAGCTAGGACACGTGACGTGCATGCACGAGAATTGTCTTCTCGAGCATGGTAAAACCAGTCTTACCTGTTGCATCATGAGGATTTCGAGAAGACACATGCGACACACGTGTCAGGCGGCAAAGATGTGTCGCCTGATACGCTTTGCATGTTGCACTCCTTTCATGACAAGGGTCTGTGCGACAAACGCGTCACGCAGTGCATGATGCGCTGGGTGATAGGCCTACCTGGCACGTGTGTTAGGAAACCTGGCTAAACCTTACAAGTGTGGGGCATGCAAGCCAATATGCCATGGGCGATACGGCAACCCAACACTGTTATCGCACGGCACAACTGGGCGCATTTCTTGCCCGTCACGCCTCTGCAAAACCATGTAAAACTGAAACTAAGGGGTTGCCCGATATTCATCAGGGTGGGTTGGGTGACACGGTTATCATAGAACTTGTCACACTGAGTAAAGGCAAAGAAAAAGTATCATGTGTGCCCAATATGCCAGCAAAGGGCTTAAAGGAAAAACAAAAACAAGGATAGAAAAACTAAAGATCATAAGGCACTTGATGGGTAAAACATCATTGGCCTAAGGGTAAACTTTGGCCTCAGATAGTATTACTCACTAAGACAATAAAACTAAGTCGGTGACCCATGAAACAGTCTGCGCTCATGGCACGGGCACAGACTCGGGCCTTATTCCAATGAGATTGTTCATAATGTTCTTTGCAGAAAAAGGAAATAACATCCTATCCTATGAAAGTAAAGCTTGGGCTGCCTCCCGAGGAGTGTTGTGGTTCGCATCATTTGCTCGACATATTCGAATCATGTTGTGTTTCTTTGGTAAGTGCAACTTCGGCATCCTCTAGGGGTATCTCGGATCTCCTCATAAAGGCTTCATCTTCATAGAACCTTTTAACCCAGTGTCCGTTGACTGGAAGAACTTTTGTTGCATCCTCTTTATCATATAGCTCCATCATCCCATATGGGTATCTCTTTGCTACTATGAATGGTCCGGACCACCTGGTCTGCAATTTTCCTGGAAAAAGATGAATAGAAGATTTAAACAATAAGACTGTATCACCTTCCTTGACGTCCTTTGCTCGCATATGGGAATCTTGCCAGAATTTGGTTCTTAGCTTGTAGATCCTTGCATTTTCATAGGCGTGAAGCCTAAGCTCTTCAAGTTCTTGTAGTTGAAGAAACCTCTTCTTTTCAACTAGTGTTGGGTCCATGTTAAGGCGTTTGATGGCCCAGAATGCTTTATGCTCCAACTCAAAGGGTAGGTGGCAAGATTTCCCATTTATCAGGCGATACAGTGTAGTGCCGAGCGGCGTCATGTAGGAAGTCCTATATGCCCAGAGAGCATCATATAACTTGGTTGACCAGTCCTTGTGAGACTTGCTGACCATTTTCTCTAAGATCTACTTGATCTTCCTGTTAGAAACTTCGACTTGTCCGGACTTCTACGGGTGGTATGGCGTGGCAACTTTGTGACGAACTCCATATCTGCACAAAAGCGATTCAAACTGCATTTCTGCAAAGTGAGATCCACCATCACTGATGACGGTTCTCAACACTCCAAACCTTATAAATATTATCTTAGTAAAGATCTTTATCACTGCTTTGGCATCACAAGTGGTGGTAGGTATAGCCTTTACCCATTTGGAGACGTAATCGACTTCAACAAGGATATATTTGAAACTGTAGGAGGAGGGGAAGGGTCCTTATAGTCTATCCCCCACACATTGAAGATTTATACCTCAATCCATTCTGACAATGGCATCTCATTTCGATAGAAAATGTTCCCAGTTCTCTGACATTCATTGCAAGAATTGCCATAAGCGTCTGCATCTTTGAAAAGAATCGGCCAATAAATGCCTGACTGGAGTACTTTGGTTGTGTTCCTTTCACCTCCTAGGTGTCCTCCATAGGGGGAGGAATGACACTCAAATAGAATCTTCGGGGCTTCATCCTCAGGTATACACCTTCTATACAAGCCATCGACACAATGCATAAACAACAGAGGGTCATCCTAGTAATAGTTCTTCAAATCAGAGAAGAATTTCTTCTTCTGATTGTAGGACATTTCCAGGGTTAGTTGTTTACAGGCCAAGTAATTGTAGAAGTATGCATACCATGGCCCCTCAGGGTTGGCCAATTGGGCAACATAGATAGATTCATCGGCATAAATTTTGTTGATTGGTAGTGGGTGGTCGTCCTCCACTCAGATCTTTTAAAGGTGGTCGGCGACCACATTTTCAGAACCTTTCTTATCTATTATTTCATGATCGAACTCTTGTAACAACAATGTCCAACACAACAGCCTAGGCTTCGCGTCTTTTTTCTGCATTAAGTACTTCATGGCCCCATGGTCAGTGTGAACTATCACCTTAGAGCCAACAAGGTAGGATCGAAACTTATCAAAAGCATATACAATTGTCAGCATCTCTTTCTTAGTAGTAGTATAATTTAGTTGTGCCTCATCCAGAGTCTTACTTGCATAAAAGATCACGTGGTGCTTTTTATCTTTTTTCTAGACAAGGATTGCGCCTATGGTAAAGTCACTAATGTCGCACATGAGCTCAAAAGGAAGATTCCAGTCGGGGGACTGGAGAATGGGTGTGGATACCAAAGCATCCTTCAGAGTGGAGAATGCTTTCATGCACTTATCTATGAAATCAAATTTCACATCTTTCATCAATAGGTTGGACAGGGGCTTTGCTATCTTTGAAAATTCTTTAATGAACCATCGATAGTAACTGGCATGACCAAAGAAACTTCAGATACCTATAACAGATGTAGGAGGAGGAAGCTTGTCTATCACCTCCACCTTGGATCGATTGAATTCGATACCTTTGTTGGACACCTTGTATCCTAGGACTATTCCTTCTTGCACCATGAAGTGGCACTTATCCCAATTGAGAGTAAAACTTTGATCTTCACATCTCTTCATCACCAGAGATAGGTTATTAAGGCAATCATCAAAGGAGCTTCTGTAAACACTGAAGTCGTCCATAAAGACTTCCATTTTATCCTCTAGAAAATCAGCAAAGATGGCATTCATGCACCACTGATAGGTGGCAGGTGCATTGCAAATCCCAAAGAGCATTCTCTTGAAAGAAAAAGTTCCGCAGATGCATGTAAAGGTGGTCTTTTCTTGATCGTAAGGGTGAATATCTGATAGAACCTTGAATACTCATCCAACCAGCAAACGTAGGAGTGATGGGCTAGTCTCTCTAGCATCTGATCGATCAATGGGAGGGGGAAATGGTCCTTGTAGGTGGCAGTGTTGAGTTTTCAGTAATCGAAGAACATCCTCCAGTCGGTGACCATCTTGGTAGCCACCTCGACTCCATTATCTCCTTTAACCAATGTTATACCTCCTTTCTTTGAAACCACTTGAATGGGACTCACCTATGTGCTATCGTTGATGGCGTAGATTATTCCTGCGTCTTGAAGTTTCACGACCTCTTTAATAACCACTTCTCAGAGCTTCTCATTCAACTTCCTCTACAGCTTGGAGTCCTCTTCCAGATGGATCCTTTGCATACACATAGAAGAATTGATCCCCCTCAGGTCTCTAATTGAGTAACCTAGGGCCTTTCTCTATTGCCTCAACTCCTCAAGCAACTGATCTTTTTGGCTATTAGTCAACTCTGAGTTGATGATCATCAGATTCATCTTCTACTTGTCTAGAAAACGGTATTCCAAGCCTCTCGACAAAACTTTCAACTCGGGTTGGGTATCCTTCTTTTGTCCATCGACGGGGTCTTTACAGAGGGCAGCATACATAACTGTCTCCATAGGTCTTCTTCTTCGGCCAAACCTTCAACTTCTAGAAAAGCCAATAGTTCCTTGACCTTCAAATCCTCGACCTCTTATGCCTCGCCAGATAAGGCGTGCATCAGCGGGTCTACCAAGGACTTTTCTTCCCTTACTTCATTGCATAGCTGCTGATAGCTTTCAATGAAATAAGAGGACTCAAAGAACGAAGGGCCTTTCATACAATCTCTGATGTTGAAGTCGATGTGATCTCCTCCAACCCTGATTGTAATCATACCTACCTCTATGTCAATGAGGGCTCGGCCGGTTGTTAGGAAAGGTCACCCAAAGATAATAGGGCAGTTGGGATCTTCTACGGTATCAATAAAAACTATATCACATGGTATAAAGAATCGCCCAACTCGAATGGGCACATCCTCAACTACTCTGATTGGCCTGGTAAAGGTGTGATCGGCCAGCTGAATCCTCATGCTTGTGCTTACCATATCACTGAGTACAATCCACTTAGCAAGGGATAAGGACATCAAGTTGATGCTTGTCCCCAAGTCTGCCAGACCTTTATGGGTTATGTTATCCCCAACTTGAAAGGGGATGAAAAAGGCCCCAGGATCTTTCTTATTTGACGGCATACTTGCTTTGACAAAAGAGCTGGATATCCATGCTAGCTTTACGATCTCCACATCTTCACCTCTCTTCTTCCTCAAAATCAGATCCTTTAGAAACTTGGCGTAAGTAGGCATCTCCTCAATGGCATCCAGAAACGGGATGTGAAGGTGCAATTTTTTTATCGCAGCCATAAACTTCTCATATATCTTTTTCAACTGAGCTTTCACCAACTTATGCGGGAAGGGTACGTGGGGTGTGTACTTGTCTGGATGCTCTTCAGAAGAAATTTTGTTGACTCTTTCTTTGGTCACTTTCCTTAACTTTGTGGGGACTTCTTCTTCAACTTCCTCAGAGCTATCATCTTTACTTGATGTTGTCATTGTTGTTACTTCCTTTCAATGGTTGTCCATACCACTATAATTGACCTTAAGATGGCCATTTTTGCAGTCTCATGTCCACGTGGATTTGCTTCAGTGTTGGAGGGGAAATGCCCCACTTGATGATTGATGCTCTGGGCAAGGCTCGCCAGCTGTTGGTCAATCTGTTTATTGTTTTGCTGGAGCTCCCCTATCTAGGTAGAGAATCCTCCCATCTACTACTACATCAACTTAAGTAGGGTCATGCTATCCATGAAGCTTTTATGCATCTTCTCGTTTAGGTCGTTCTTCTTTTTGGCAAAGGACATCAGCTCCGTCATCACATACAATCGTTGCGGCTGGTTCTGCTAGAAAGTCCGCTGTTGCTGGAACCCTATTTGACGCTGCTGATTTGACATTCCTCCCGAGGGATTTATGCCCACCAACTGATGAGAGTTTTCATCTGCGATGGTGTTTCTGTAAGAAAAACTAGGGTGATCAAGGCGTTAGTACTAGACATAACTGAC
This sequence comes from Alisma plantago-aquatica, assembly GCA_963693085.1. Lineage (NCBI taxonomy): Eukaryota > Viridiplantae > Streptophyta > Magnoliopsida > Alismatales > Alismataceae > Alisma > Alisma plantago-aquatica. The sequence continues at coordinate 25,427,085 of OY856410.1, forward strand.
ATTTTCTGTATTGTCCTCATCAAGATCACCTTGAACGGTTGTGTGCGGGCATAAGTCAGGCAGGTAGTTTGGCTCTCCACAGGTGATGCAGCTTCTCACCACTTCCTACTAGACTTTTCCTTTATACCCCTACTCCTTCAGGGTTTGGACATCAGTTACAATTTTTCCCAACTTAGCCACAAGGGCTTCCATCACTTTGGATTCTCCCAGAGTGGTATGGCCCACAGATCAGTTACAATTTTTTCCACTTCCTACTAGACTTTTCCTTTATACCCGTACTCACTATCCTACTGATTCTTCACCATGTTGTCAATAATTTCTCTAGCCCTCTTAGCACTGAGTCCTATGAAATTGCTGCCAGTTGCAGTGTTCAGGGATTTCCTCTCTACGGTACACACCCCATTATAGAATGTGGTGATCGGCTTAGGTTTGGAAAAGGCATGATGTGGGCACTCCCGCTGGTAACTTTGAAACCTTTCCCAGGTCTTGTGCAGGTTCTTCGAGGGTTTCTATGAGTACCCCATTATCTTGTTCAAACACTTGATTATTCTTTCAATGGGGAAGAACTTGGATATAAATGCATTAGTGAGATGCTCCCAATCGGGAAGACTCCCATCTTGTAGACTTGTGTACCACTCCAATGCCTTATCTCTCAGAGAGAAAGGGAAGCATTGGATGTAGATGTGGGCTATCGAAACTCTATTAATCTTGAAGGTGTTGCAAGTCCTCTTAAAAGTTGTGAGATGCTTGTACGAGTTTTCTTCAATAGTATTCCCGCCAAATCGATTATGTTGTAGCAGTTGGAGGAAAGAAGGCTTCAACTCGAAATTGGTAACATTGAGGGGTTGCACAAATGCTGGATTCCTCTCTTCATTTTCTAGGACTTGGACAAATGAGTACAGGGAGCGGGCTTCCAGAGGTTGGTCAGCCATGACTTGTCAGAAGCGAAGATGGCTTGAAAAGGTGAGAAAATGCCTGGAAAGAAAGAAAAGTGTAAAAGTGTTAGTATGTTTTTTTTTGGAAATAGGTGAATATATTTCCAAAAGGTCCATCTTACAGGAGACCACAACAAACAACAAAAGTATACAAGGGCATAGATACAAAAAACCCAGTATGATTTTTCTCTATTTGTTAACCCAACGGAAAGGCCTTTATTGGCCCTCAGCATACTAGAAATGTTGGATGTAATACTCTTAACCAGAGTACCTTCATCTTTACAAGTTCTACTATGAGTTCTACTATTCCTTTCATCCCATATATAATAGAAAAAAATTGAAAGGCACAGACCCGCGTAGCCCGTCTAAGCTTTACTGTTTGTGATACCTTCCAGGCAGTTTTCTTTAAGGCCGAGGTTGTCCTGATGATTACTACCCAAAGTGTTCTTCAGACATATAAGCTCCCAAATATATTTGGAGTACTTACAAGAATTGAACAGATGATCATGATCCTCATCCTCCAACCTACACAACTAGCATTTGGGGTCTACATCAAACCCCCATCTTCTCAGTCTATCCTTGGTAGGTAACTTGTTAAGGATAGCCCTATACATGGCTACACTCCACTTAGGATTATGGAAGGTGTTCCACACCATTCTGGTCCAAGGAATGTTCATACTAGTACCACAGCTGATCCATGGTTTCCTGCCCGTATCAAATAGAGAGAAGAGACCATTTGTATCAACTTTGTACCACATATACGTTTTGCACCATTGCTTGCACATACCTGTCCGAATCTTTGAAGTCATTTTGTCAGCCAGAATAGGGGTGTGCCCATATGTTGTAGTCATCCATAGAGACCATATATTAGTCTTATTAGTAAGAAATATATCCATCCTCCTTATTTGGCAGCTTTCCTTCATCTTCCTCGGGTGCTGGATATTCAGCCCACCACAACCAAATGGATGGGCAATAACATCCCAGGCTATACCATGTCCTTTTCCACCCCACACAAAATTTGCATTCACTTTCCTCATGGCTTTCACAACCGCATTAGGAATTTCACAAACATCATCCCAGAAACGGATTTTTCTTTGCAGCACAGCTCTAACCAACACCAATCTACCAACAAATGACATCTTCACTCCACTCTAGCTATTAATTTTCTGTCTCAGCTCATCAAGGCACTCACAGAACTCCCTTGCTATACCTTTACCACCTACTATTGGTGCTCCAAGGTATTTAGTCGGGAAGTAGCCTATGTTTAGTCCAGTAGCATGCTTCAACCTACCTCTACGAGCATCATAGGATTTAGATAGAAAGATCATGGATTTAATGTCACTAATATAAAGCCCAGTTAGGTTCCCAAATCTGATCAAAACTCTCTTGTACTCTTTCAATCTATTACCATGTCCCACTGAGAAGAGCATTATATCATCAGCAAAAATGAGGTGGGTCTTAACTTTAGTGCTTCTGATGGTGAACGGTCTAATGATCCCCTTTCTTTCAGCTTCATTAATCATCGTCGTTGGTCCTTCCATTACCATTGTAAACAACAAGGGTGATAAAGGATATCCTTGCCGAAGTCCATTTGTAGCTGTGAACATCCCAACTGGGCCATCGTTGATGAGGATTGAGTCGGAAGTAGTTTCAACACACTACTTCAGAATACTGATGAAAGCATCTGCAAACCCCATAGTTTTAAGGATTTCCCACAAAGGTGTCCATTTGACATGGTCATACACCTTGTTAAGGTCGATTTTGATGCAAGCCTTGGCATTGGCCCTCTTGACCCTAAACCCAGTAAGAAATTCGGCAGCAAGCAGAGTGATGTCCGCAATCCTCCTCCCACTTATGAGCGCACTCTGTTCATTGGATATGATATCAGGAAAAACACGCTTGAGTATACCTATTAGAAGCTTTGTCACCACTTTATAGAGGACATTACAACAAGCTATAGGCCTGAAGTCATTAATGTTGTTGATGTCTTTCTTTTTTGGTACAAGTTTGATAAATGTGTGGTTGGAAGCTCTAACCATGTTGTGCCCTTTCATAACCCATCTCACTGCTTCACACATGTCCTCTTTTATAATACTCCACATACTTTGGTAGACTCTCCCATTGAACCCATCCGGCCTCGGGGCCTTCGATGGGTTGATAGAAAACACTGCCTGTCTAATCTCTTCATCATCATCATGACGGCACAAAAAATATTCATCACTTTTATGACCCTTCTATTAGGTAGGAGTTCTTCATAGTTATTTTTGTGGTTGTCCTCTTTATTATACATAGTGTTGAAGTGGTTGATAGAATTTAATGTTATTTCTTCTCTAGTATTCAATAGTTCACCGTCCTTATTTATCAATTCATGGATAGTCTCCCTTAGCTCCTTCTTTTTCACCATAGCATGGTAGGTTCTCGTGTTTCTGTCCCCATCCCTAATCCATTTCATATGACTTCTTTGCCAAAATTGGACTTCCTCATCTTTTTTTCAATTTACTCAGTCTTTCTTCAGTCTTCTTTTCTTTCTGTTGTTTATCGTGGTTAAGCATATCTTTGTGAATGTCACCTTTGGCCTTGTTATAATCCTTCACTACATCTTCCATGAGGTTTTTCAGGTTTACCTTCTCCTTCGACCAGGTCTTAATGCATTTCTTAGTATTCTGTAACTTCTTTATCGTAGTATACATTGGGTTACCTCCCATCTGAATGGCCCAGGTAGAAGTAACCACCTCTTTAAAACCACTCCAATTTGTCCCCCAATTAGAGAAGAAGAATGGCCTAGGAATATGAGGCTTCTTGAACAGGTCAATCCTCATCAGATCATGATCGCTCAGTGGGTCTGCTTCAAGCTTTGTCATTGGGTTCGGCCACACATTTAGCCAGGCTTCATTGACCAGCCCTTTGTCGATGTCACTAGCGATCCTCCTATTACCATGTTGCTTATTAGACCAGTTAGTTCCACCCCCTATCTTACTGAGTTCAATCAGCCCAACTGCGTTCACCGTATCATTGAAAGCTGCCATCACCCTTTCTGGGACTCTGCGGCCTCCTTTCTTCTCATTTGACCTTCTAACATTATTGAAGTCACCTATCGCTAACCAGGGTATCTCCTCCTGTTCCATCTCTTTTATACTCTCCCATAGCCTTCTTCTGTCAGTTTCCAACCTTTCACCGTACACCCCATTCAAAACAAAGGAAAAAAAAAACCCTACATTACAGCAAGAAACAGTTATGACCTGATCAGAGGAACTGATAGGGTCAACTTCCCACACATTCATATTCCACCCAATGGCAATCCTCCCACCATCTACATCCTCCAAATTAGATCTAGCACTCCACCCTTTAGGGAACAAGGTAGCCACCCCTTCCCTGACCTCCCTTCTTATTCTGGTCTCAAGCACAATAGTAAGAGACACCCCTTCCTTCTCTAAAACTCATCTGAGTTCCTTCTGCCTCCCCTTCATTGATGCTCCTCGCACATTCCAGGCGAGGAGGTTGTATGAACTATGTGCAGTAAATAGTTGTAGTATTATATGCATATGTACAAGGTTTTTAGCAAAGTGCAAGCAAAACTCGAGTTCGTAGAACCGTTTTCATTGCCTAACCCCAACAACGGCGCCAAAAAGTTGACAAGCCTTAAATGTGGGTCCAAGAATGGAGTCATGTCTAGGTTATCAGACTTTACAAATTTATAATACTTGAATGTTTAAGACATCCTGTAACTAGTACATGGTCAAAAGAGTTTGAGGTCGAATACAGGGATAGGAAGAACTGCTCTTCAGAACTCAAGTTTTACTTGTCTAAGTATGTCAAAAAAGGTCAAAGGATAAGGTTTTGATATAATGAGAAAGAATTATAAGGAATCAAACAAAAATCCTATCTCCAAGGGGAGTTACCTGAAGAATTAATGTTTTAAGGTTTAGCAATTTTTATAGAGGTTTTGTATATTGGAAACCAAGGAGATAAAACTATCATCATAGTAAAACACAAAGGAGGAAAACTTAAACATAACAAGCGGCAGCGGAATACATCCTGAACCCTCTTCTCTCAAAGAGGATGGATATAACTATGCACCAATTCTCTCTCTCAAGAGTATTGACATAGACTAGAGCGGAAAGATATGCAGGGGAAACCCTGATCCTGGGTACTCTCATACACCCAAATTAGACCAAACTCTAGAGTTTATGACATCCTTCTCTCAAAGGAGTCAAAACAAGAAACATGATTCGATAGCTAGTCAAAAGTGTGATCCAAACAGAAGAGACTAGAGTTCAGATGTTATAAAGAAATAGTCCAACAAAAAGGAACCATACACAAAACAATATGAGTTAAACTCCATGGACTCCCTAAGCATAAAGAGATAAAAAGGTCTAGTTACAATGCAATAGTATTTGAAAGTAAAGTTTTGAAAGAGGGAAGATAGCTATCGGCCTCCTTGATGTAGAAGGTCGATATACAAAGCAGTGGACCGCTAAGGTAACGCTAACCCAGTACCGGGCAGGAGCCCTATCGGGATACGACCGTGTTAGGCTCTTGACCGTGTCCGGTCACGAACCGCGACAGGTAAAGGGCATATTAAGATAGGACTCCCTACCCGATATGGTCGTTTTGGGCGATAGGCCTTGTCGGGCTGCAGCCGTGATGGGTGGGCCATATCGGGTTAGGTATCGTGTTGTGCTAGAATATGTGTTAGTTTAGCTTTTTCTTAGGTTCTCGGTTCCTCGTGTTGGGCATGGTTGGGCAAGACGTCTCAGGTTGAAGCCCAGCTAGAGACTCGGCACATTTGTAGTAGCCTTGAAGGTCGTGTCGCTCTGTTGCTGCTATCGGGTCGGGTTCTAAGTGAACCCCTCCCGTCCCTCTCGGTTTGGGGGTGGGCTCACCTAGTATCGCTCGGCAACTCTGGGAACTCAAAGCACTAGCTCCTTTTGCGCTAAGAGTTAGCTCTTGTAGGGTTTCGACCCGTCCCATTGGAGTCTTGTAGCTTCTATTTATAGGCAGTGGGTGGTGGGAGTTGTTGCCCTTTGTCTGCTCTGTTCACATGGCTTTGGGAGAGGGTCAACACGCCTGTCGCCCGACCCGGCTGGAGGGGGCCGTATCATGTTGGGTTGTGAGTAAATCATGCTCGATCGTGTCAGGTAAAGACTCTGGGGGGCTGCTGCACTGAGGGGTGGCCGTGTCGTGTGATCAACTCCGTCAGCCGATGGACTGTGGTGGGCAAGGCTCCTTGTCGGGTAATAGTGTGTAGTCCATCATGGCTCCCGGGCAACACACCCGTGTCGGGTTGTTGCCATATTGGGCAGCGATTGTGTAAGAAGCGTGTCGCTTCACCGCTTGAAGGGTCAGGCTAGTTAACTTGTTGTCGATGGGCTGGGATGGGCCCGTTAGCATTCTTTTAACGGGAAAATAAGAGAAACCCAGCAAAATATAGGAAATATTGTCAGGAGCATAGTGGGTATTATTTCTATTCAATAGATAAGATAAAATAGAGAGGAAGTAAGGTTTGGAGGAAGTTTTGATAGTCAAATATAAGCTCTAGTAGCCATAAAATGAGTGTTATCACCCGCACCAATGATGCCAATGTTGTATGCAAATTTTTCAAGGATCACATTTTTTGCAGGTTTGGAGTGTCAAGGATGATTATAAGTGATGTGGAAACTCATTTTACCAATCAGAAATTTGGGGCACTCCTAAGAAAATATGGGGTGACGCACCGTGTGGGTACACCTTACCACCCACAAACTCAAGGGCAGGTGGAGATTTCAAATCGTGAGATTAAAAAGATTCTTGAGAAGACGGTGTCATCTAGTAGAAAAAAATGGAGTGATTTGTTGCTTGACGTGCTATGGGCCTATAGGACTGCCTATAAAATACCAATAGGAGCTACACCCTTTAGGATAGTCTATGGATGGGCGTTTCATCTCCCTATGGAGTTAGAACATAAAGATCATTGGGCGTTAAGGAGGCTCAATTTTGACCTTGATGAAGCAGGTAAGACAAGGATGCTGAAGTTGAATGAACTTGATGAAATTTGGATGAATGCTATGAGAATTCACAATTGTACAAAGAGAAAACTAAGCAAATACATGATCATCATATAGCAAGGAGAGTCTTTTATTTGGAAGAGAATGTGTTTCTTTTTAATTCAAGGATTAAATTACACCCTGGGAAACTAAGCTCTAGGTGGAGTGGTCCATTTTTATAGAGGAAGTGTTTCTACATGGGGCAGTTAGAATCAGTGAGGGAGAGAGATCCTTCTTGGTTAATAGCCAAAGACGGAATTACTACATTGGAGAAGATTTTAATAGGAAGGAGAATGAGGTGAGACTAATTGTTCCTAATTGATCTCCAGAGTGGACTTGTCTGGCCTAGGATGTTAAATAAGGGCGCTTGTTGGGAGGCAACACAACCATTAGGACTTTTATTTCATGTCATTGCATTATTTTGGTTTAGTAGTACTTAGTTTTTCATTTTTTTGTAAAAATGATACCTTAACCTGTTTGATTAGTGTGCAGGACTATGCAGGGTTGTTGCCATCGACTCCCAAGTCAGTGGCACCGAAATCATGTTATCGAGAGGGCCAATTCGATTGAAAAAAGTTGGTACCACTGACACACCTATCGGTACCATTGACACACCTGTCGGTGGTACCAAGATCTCTAAAGAAAGTGAAGAAAATTTCGATCGGCTAACTAATAAGCCGTCGGTACCACCGACTCCCAAGTTGGTGGCACCAACACAGCCAACACTCTAGGTTCGGTGGGTGCATAGTTGCATCGAGACAATCTTCAAAAAAAGAGGGGTTGGTACCAATGATGAATCTGTCGGTTCCACTAACATATGAAAACACTGATCCATGCGCACCCTCATCGACGGTCCAGATACACCATGATCGATGGTCAGTAACACTGATTCATTAAAAGTTGGTACCACCGATCATGTTGTTGGTGTCACCGACTCGTCGACAATATTCCTATTCAAGATGGCGCACCGACGACCGTCGATGCGTTGAGGCCATGGATAAGCCCCAGAGTCGGTGCCACTGACTTCACCATAGTAGGGCCACGTCAACTCTATAAAAGGGGAGGTGGTGGATTATTTCTCTCCACACCTTCAAGCACCAATCCTCCCCAAGTGCAAGTGACTACTCCGAGCATACATAAGCTACATCGAGCTCAATTTTCTCAACCTCTTTCCCTGATCACTTCAACATCATGGCCAGGAGAATAGCTTCCACCTCAGTTGTGGGATCCTCTAGCAGTCTGACGCCACGACCCAAGATCATTCACCCTTTGACGGAGGTGCATAAGGAGTATGAGGAGCTCACTAAGAGGTCATTCTCTCCAACAAGATATGGAGACTGAAGGCTATTGGAGGACATGGGATTCAACAACAACATGGGGGTTGTCCTTGAAGGGCAAGAGTTCGATGGAGGGTCTGTGAACCCTATCTTCGGTGGGTGGCCCACATACAAAGAGATCATCCTTGAGTTCCTGGCGTCTCTAGAGATATGTGTAGCCCCTGACCCAGCACAACCGATGCAATGTGAGTGGAGAGAAGGGAAGGTGGACTTTTGCCTTTACAACACCAACTACTCCATAACCCTTCGTGCCTTCAACGAGATCTATGGATGGCCTCATGTGCCATGCTGCCAGCCCGAGAATGTCAACTTCGATGCGATATGGCGGGATCTCGTGATAGTGCCAGAAGGCTACAAGTTAAGTTGGCACCACAGCTCATTGGAGGACATCGAGCACCCCTTTGTTCTGGTGCTACACCGCATGCTCACCAACACTCTCTTTGCCAACTCTACTCAAGGCCAAGCGAAGGTCCAACATCTAGACTTGTACATTCTCTACCAGCTTTTGGAGGGGAGGTCAGTCAACTTTGGGGAATTCTTCCTTACCCATGTGATGGTGGTAAGGCGAAATGTAAGGAGAACCACACCTATCCTTTTTGGGGGACTTATCACCCCCATTGCTATCCACTTAGGTCTAGATCTATCTACTCTTGAACCTCTACAGTTCAAGATTCACATAGACCGCCTCCACTTCAAGCAGGCTGGTCTTATCACTGTCCAACACAACACCATCTTTGCAATCTGTTCGGTCGGTGGTAGCTTCTATGAGCGTCAATTTCCTGATCCTGTATTCAACATCTGGCAAGTTGACTACAATAGATGGCCAGACATTGATCATGAAGATGAAGAACAAGAAGGAAATGATGATGAGGACGGGTACTCAGACGATGACGTGGAGGAAGTGGATACCACCATCCCCATGATGCATTGAGTTGCTCCGCAGAAGCGTCCACGGCACTATGCAGCTTCTACGTCTTCTACCCTGCCACCCTCTTAGGAAGGAGAGGAAGCTTATTCTATGGTGGGAATGTCTTCCAGCTGTAGAATATTCAGACACATCAGCAACAGTAAATAACATATCTAGCCGGAATTCAAGATGTGTAGGGTCAGCTATACACCAACCAGTAGGCGCTCTATGAGAATGAACGTCTTCTCTTGGCCAACCAAGAGAACATGCATCAATGCCTGTAGAGGATAGAAAACTATCAGCAGCCATTCTTTGACCACTACTAGAGTCAAGCATACTTTGGGGGATATCCAATGCCATCGGATATGCCCTCTTCTGATCCAACTTTCTAGAGGATGTTTCCTCCCCAGGACCCTAGCCAGCCACCACCACCATACTAGTCGGGTATCTCTATTCCACCTCTTAAGTTGGAATTTTGACTATGAGGTCATAGTCATATTCAAGCTTGGGGGGTGCTGGAACAGCTTCTATCTTAGTTTTTCTTTCATTTTAGCATTTTGTTTTTATGTTGTTAAAATTAGTTTTTTTTAGGTTTTTTGTTATGTAGGATCCACAATCTATCTAGTGTAATTTGTGGAGAAGTAAATGCATGGTTTCATTTGAGTTTATCAATCTCTGGGAATGGGTGCACATTGAAAAAAAGAGCAAATTTCAAAATTTTTGTGAGCCTATCTTGTGAGTAATTGAGTGCATAATTGGGGAAGTGCTTGGGTGAGTCAGCTACAGGACATGAGGACATAAATGACCATCTTAATTGTCCAAAGAAAGTGATTGATAAGGTTGTTGAGCCTAAAATGACCAAACACTAGCATGACCTTAAACTAAAATTTAAGAGAGAAACCCCTTGATTACCCTGTACACAGGTCATTAGAGAGGAACATATGATTTTCTCTGAAGGTTCTATCTTTTAGTTGTGTGATCTCATCCACCGCATACATTCGCATCACACTCCACCATAAGAAGATTGAGTACATACTATCATTCTTTCTCTTGATTGCATTTACATTGCATAGTAGATCTTGCATAATAGTTGTTTGTTTTTACTTGCATTAGTGAAAAAAACATATAGAAAAGCATACATGCACAACAAAATTCTGGTGCACATCATGTAGTTGCATAACATCATTTTCATGTAGTTTGCATATGCATTACATATCATCTTGCAAGTATCGTGTCTAGTTTCTTCTTCTCTAATATAAGAAGGTAGTGATTTTTCCCATACCCTTAAAAAAAGCATTGACATAAATCAAATGTGTAGTGCAAGTGGAAGCCCGAAGTAATTCTATCATGTTGAAAGGGGGCTTGAAAAAAAAGGAAAAGAAAAAAAGAGATTGATTATAGTGTCATAAAGTGAGGGAGAAAGGGCATAATCCTACCTGATCCTAAGGAAGAATTAGTACATGATGTAGTTTGTGGATAATTCATCTTATTTTGAATGAAATGATAGTTGCATGCATCATTCCACCTCAATAATTAGGCATTAGGAGTATTGTATAAATTTCCATCATCATAGGTTCATCATAATTTCCAATTGCATGAATGATTTTATGTGCTCATGATTCTTCCATAGCCACCCATCACGACCACCCGTTGCTATTATTAGTAGGCCACTCATATGATTTTCTCCTCATTCATTATCAATTATGAGAACTACTTCCATGTAGATGGTAGGTAAAGAAAAGAGTAATGTAGATAGGAAATCACGCAATGCATCAAGTATAAATCGAATGAGTCTATCATGTTAACTACTTTAATTGATAGTGTTTCATTGATTGGGGGACGGACACCTTTTATAGAGGTTTCTGGTCACCGAAATGGCAGTCAGTGTTCATTGGTCAGTGAGGAATAGTATGAGGACCAAAGGTGGAGACTTTTTAGATGTACCTTATGCACTTATGTCCTTTAGCTGACTTATCTCAATCAGATCCAAAGGTTTTGTTGCTCGAGGATGAACAAGGTTTAAGCTTAGGGGAGCTTGATGCACGGGTTTTGAGTAACTTTTACAAGCCTATTTTATACTTGTTTTGTGTATTTATTAGTCAATTAATTGATCATATTTACATAAATCATTATTGTTTGCATGTACACTTTTTTTGCATCAAATTATGCTTATTTTATCATATTTACATGATTTTATGTATTCACTGGCCTTATACACATTTTTCTTTATTTTTCAGGTACTTTAGGTACAATGTAGAGTCAGAGCTACTGAACCTACAGTCGGTGCCACTGAGATTGCAATAGTGGTCGGGCAAATAAGAGATAGCAAACTATGTGCCACTGACCCTACAGTCGATGCCACTGAGACAGGTTCAGAGAGGCAGATCAAATAGACGCACCAGCTCAGTGCCATCGACCATCACGCGTCAGTGGTACTGACTCAGTAAGGCAAAGGCCGCAACCCAAAGTTGTCGGTGCACCGACTCTACATTCAATGCCACTGACTCTGTCAGAAATTAGCAATCTGATCATACCGTCCAGATATGATGGTCCACGATTTGTGGTACCATAAGTTGGCCTATTACCTAACCAAGGATAGCCAGACCTGGGGATCATCTCATGTTGCACCACACACGACTAGGAGAAGAGAGAGAGAGAGGAGCACGGAGCTAAAGGACTTCAATTGGGAGATCCGAGAACCTCTGATGGATGATTTTGCTTCTGGAAGACTGTAGAACGTGTGTTTCTTGACGAGGATCATATGGAACATCTTCTCTCTAGGGGTTACACAAATATCTTTCATGTTTCTTACATTTTTCTCCTCTCTCTCCATGTATTCACACTTGAAAACCATGCGGGGTGATGCAGCCCTATTTTAGGGCTTCATCTTGTGTTATATTACTCTTCAATCACATCTATACATGTTAGATTACATGTTATTCCTCCCAATATGCTTATTTGTATAAAATACACTTATGGACATTATTTGCATGTTTTTCAGGCATTTGGACCACACTTGACGGAAGAGAGAGAGAGAGAGGAGTGATCCTAGGGTTCCTATACCATTGGAGAGACCCAAAGTAAAGTCCAAGGCTCCCTCAACCTGCCCCTAGCGGCCAAAGATCATTTGAAGCAAAGATGTCCAAGAAAATCCAAAGAATAGAGTCAAAATGCTGATCCAGGACCCAACACGGCCGTGGTACCACAGAATGGCAGTTCTAGGTCACTTGCAAATCAATAGTTCAACCTCCAAGTCAAGCAAACATCCACCACAGTCATGCCACCTAGCATGGTCGTGCCACAACATACCACCACAGCCATTCCACCTTGCACGGCCGTGCTACAGCAGATCACCATGGTTGTGTGACACCTCCATAGCCACCTCCACCCAACCCACCACGACCGTGCTGACCAACACGGCTGTGGCACCCTTACACCACCACAGTCATGCTGACCACCACGGCTGTGGCCATTTCATCCCACCAACCTGACATTCAGCCACTTATAAACCCACGACCGTGCCCATCCAACACGATCGTGGTCTATCCTACCCACCACGACTGTGCTACTCACAAATCCTACCCATTTTTCACTATTTTACCTATTTACCCCTAACTTAACCCTAGACCCCCTAGATCCCTATATAAGCCCTAGTGGCAGCTGGGGTCGAGGGGTTGGCTGCTTAGAGTACCATTTTCACTCCCTTGTTGCCACCCACTCCATTCCACTCTATATCCACCTCAAATCCACTCCATTTCACCATTTCCACCACATAACCCCCCATATCTAAGCCTTCCATCCACTTCCCACCACCATTCTACACCTTTCCATCCAAGAAGAAGGAGAAGGACGAACCTACAGCTATTGGAGAGAAGGATTTCAGCCACTACTCCGAGCTCCATGGCTTCTTCTACCTCTTTCTCCTTTCTTTTTGTATTTTCCATGTCTATGAGTAGCTAGGCCCCTTGGGTGGGCTATTTGGGGGAAATTATGTTACTTTGATACCATGTTGGGGGGAAATGACATGTAAACGTTGTAATTCTATTTTTTAATGATTATATTCTATTTGCATCTCATTCTCTGTGAATTTCTTGTTGGTTTGTGTGTGAAATCACCTAGGAATTTAGGCAAATTGCTTATATGTGTGAATTTTGGGATTTGCCCCTAGGTCCAATTCTTGGACCCCTAGGCTGCCTCCCATCTTCATACATCCTAATCAATCTCCCTAAACCTAAGTGAGAGATCTAAGTAGCTAGATTAGATGATTCTATTGCAATTAGCATGGAGCCTTCTCAAGGCTATAATGTGGGGGAATTGGGGTCCAAAACCCTAATTTCACCTTCCCATTACTACCCTCGGCCCCTAATTGCCCTAAGAATGTCTAATCTAGAAACCTAGACTTGATTGCACTCTAATTGGATTGAACCTAACCCCTAACCCAATTGAGCCTCGTAAGGGTAGTAGGGGGTGTTAAGGACTAGTTCCCCTATACACAACCTAGCATATCCATGGTCAGTTAGTAGCTTAGGTTTATCCATTAGACTCTAACTTGTTGTTTGGTTTGGATAATCTAAATGGAATCATAATGTTCATATGTCACCCCAACTTAAGTGATAAGTTCATACCCCTAAACAGCCCACTCCTCTCTTTACTGCTTAAAACCCTAGTTTTGTGCTTGTTTAGCTTAGTTAGTTCTTTTCTTGCTTAGTTAGCTTCTTGCCTTTCTCTTCCCTTGTTAATGCTAGCTTAGCTCTTTAATTGATCTCTTGCTTTTCTCTTTCATGCCTTAGTGTAGTCTGCACTTTCATACCTATATTAATCCTTTCTTTCCTGTTTAGCCTTAATCTAGCTTAGGGATAACTTAGATTTTATTCTTGCGTTTAAATTGCTTGTTTGTCCATAGTAGTTTAACAATCAAATCACCTTCAAACCCTTAACCCTAGTCACCGCAGTAGGAACCCAGCGAAACTAAACCTAGCTATAGTGTCCCCTCTTTTCCCTATGGATCAACCTTATACTTGCTACCCTCCCATACTACGACACGACCTCGTGCGCTTGCGGGTGTAGTGTTTTAGTGGATGTAGGTAACCGGTTTAGGTTTATAAATTTCGAAAGTGAATCCACCTGTGTGCCTCCATCCGTGGGGTTGCATCTAGTCGAGTCAAATCAGCTAGCGTGTAACACCATTGGCAGGAGCTAACCAAGCTTTATGGCATCGTTGTCGGGGATTAGAGGCACTCAGCCTAGCTAGTTAGTTTTGCTTTGACTTTTCCTACTGCCCTCATCATTGCTATTCTTTATTCATTCTCCTTTGCATTTTTTGTGTATATTGGTTTGCTAATTTGCTTTGTTTTGTTTGGTTGTGCTTTGTGCATGTGACAAGCCATTCGGGGGAAGGCAAGATGGAAGACCAAAATGCACTCCACAAGACACTTCAAGACTACTTCGTGCCTAGAAACTACAAATCGCCTATTGCTAGCAGGGTTGATCAAATGACAGGGGAGCAATTCTCTATTCCTCCAGGTCTTCTTGGGCTCCTACCCATCTTCTACGGCTCAAAGAGTGAGAACCCCTACAAACACTTGGACTCCTTTCTTGAAGTATGATCCACCTTCAGGATGCTAACGGCTAGTGATGATACAATCTAGTTGACCTTGTTCTCTTTCTCCCTCAAATATAGAGCTAAAGATTGGTATGACTCAAGAAAGGACATCATGAGTTGGGAAACAATGAAGAATGCCTTCTTGAGACAATTCTACTCTATAGCAAGGTTGACACAAATGTGGCGTGTTGTGACAAGTTTTAGTCAAATGGGAAATGAGCAGTTTCATAATGCATGGGAGAGATTCAAGATGTTGTTGAGAGAGTGTCCTCACCATGAGATCCCTTTGTGGCAGCTAGTTCAATCATTCTACTCTGGTTTGTCTCTAAAGCACCAAGACATAGTGGACTCTTCTTGTGGAGGAGTTTTCATGGCTAGGCCACCTGAGGAGATATGGCCTTTGTTTGAGCAGTTGGCTGAAGGATCAAGAATTTGAGCTTCTAGCATGGTGAATGAAAGGGGTATGCCTTTGGTGTGACACCTCCTATTCATGATGACTCAAGCCCGCAAGTGATGAAGATTCTTGGTAACATGGTGAGCTTCATGAAGAACCAGGTGACAAATGCTCCTTGCCACTTGGTCAATTCTATTGAGTTCTATGGTGAAGAAAAGAAGACATCTCACTCCTATAGCTACCAGAAACCACAAAGTCCCACATATAGCTCAAGGTTTGAGGAAGAGGTTCTCTCTAGATTGAAAGTGTTTGATGATGTTCAAAAAGATATTGCAAGGTTAGAAGAGAGAATAGAGCAGCTATCTTCCATAATTGCTCTCCAAGAAGAAAAATTGTCTTCAAAGCCCATCATGAGCCACCATTAAGCAAGTGGACCCATGCCCTCTTCACAAGTTTTCTACAGTCCATCCCCCATGCAAGTGCATCCCATTCACTCCTTCCAAAGGCTATTCCCATCCTCCTCCACCACCTTCACCACCTCAATTTTCCCAAAACTTCACTTTCCAACCCCAATTCTCTCCTCCTCCTCAATTCTCTTCTCCGCCTCAATTTCAACCCCAAGTGCCACCTCTACCTCCTCTACAGCCACAACATGCTCCCCCTGCCCATCATGAGCAAAGTAGTGCTGTGATAGTTATAAGGAGTGGGAAAACTCTTGAGCAGCCCATGAATCAAAGAAAGGTTGATAAAGCAAAGAAAAGGCAACCAAGTGGTGATACTGTGATTGATATTGCTGAAGATGATGTTGTGATACCGCATGTTGAGTTTGGGATTCCATGTCGTCCCCCACATATCCCTTTTGCATGTCCTACCATCCCTAGTGTTCCGCCTCATGTTCATGTAAGTGCGGCAAAAACTAGTGATCCTATGTTTGTGGAAGCACTAGATGAGGCACCGGAATTGAAAAGGAGGTAAAAGCACAATGTTGATATTCTTGAGGTGTTTCGCCAAGTGAAGGCGAACATTCCACTGTTGGATGCTATCAAGAAAATCCCATCATATGCTAAGTTCCTCAAGAACCTATGCACTGTGAAAAGAAGGTCAACAGGGAGGTTTCCAAAGAAGGTGAGATTGATTGAACAAGTGAGCTCCATCATACAACACTCACTTCTCGTAAAGAGAAAGGACCCAGGAGCCCCACTCATACCTAGTTACATAGGGGGACATCACATAGACAGGTCCTTACTTGATTTGGGATCTAGTGTGAATTTGATGCCATATCATGTCTATGTTGAGCTGGGCTTAGGTAAGTTGAAGCTGGCACATTGCACTCTCCAGTTGCTGGATAGATCCATAAAAGTGCCTAGGGGTAGAGTGGATGATGTCTTGGTGATGATAGACAAAGAGAAAGGTGTGGTGTTCCTGGCAGATTTCATTGTGCCGGATATGGAGCTACAGGATAGGAAGATTCCCATGATCTTGGGAAGGTCGTTCTTATCTACAGTTGATGCTGACATTCACGTGTGCAGTGGCACTATGACAATCTCATTCATGGGAATGAAGATCAACATGTACAAGACCCCAACCCGGTGAGTCTGAGATAGGGATATTGGACATGATCACTTCATAAGTCCAAATGGGCATTTGAGAGAAGGACATCAAGGTGAAGAAATTTGTGACGACCCCAATTTCTACATACTTTCCTTAGTGACATATACATATATGCGTGCACTCATATCTATAAATGTCAAAAGGGAAAATAGTAGAAATCAAGATAGTCAACTAAAATCAGAGATAAGCCAAGGTCATGTTCACATCATCAGAAGATAGCCACACAACACTTCATTCAATGATAAAAGATAAATTCATACATAATAATACTTGAGAAAAAGAAGAATAAGTCTATGAAAAAGGGAATGTGATTATTACATAGGATCTATAGTATCCTATTACATCATCTAGAAGAATAAAACTATCTAACTGAATTGAATATGATGAGAAGTGGAAATCTATCTCATATCCTCCATGATCATTATTTAGTGGCTTCAGGTACTTTGATGTGCTTCTTCTATTGTCAATTGTTCCTTGTACCTAGAAAATACGAGAAACAAAAACATCAACAAAGTTGGTATGTGGAATTAAAAGCTATACTATGTTGGTATATAAAATACTCAAAATTGGAGAAAAGGGAAGAAACATTATTTAAAGGTGGAAAATCAGGTAATCCCAAGTTATTAGCCTCATTTAAAATGAACATGCATTACTATGGTGGACTTAGCACAAACATAAATATTGGGCCCTATCCCTGCGTACCTTGTACCATTAGGGATCTCCCTGCGTACCTTGTACCATTAGGGAGGTGCTAGTCAACATTAAAGCTTTCCCTCTCTAATAGGGAGTTTAATGAGCACCACTAGTAACTACATTTCACTTATATTCAATTATGTTCTTTTATGTTCAAGGCGGTAAATCATCAATTATGCATAAATATACACATCCATCAATGTATGTCAATTTCATGCAAACAAGTACATATATTTAGCATCCAACAAAATCTAATCTTATAATTATATCCACGTACCTTTAATTCTCAGATGTGAATTCCACAAGTCCTAGGTTATGAGAAAGATAGTAGATCACCCTGAAATATAGTAAAACCCTAAAGTCACCATGGTTTCTCATCAATCAACATTAATTACTATTATAATTAGGGTTTAGGTTATTTGGGATGTCACTTTAGGATACATAGGTTTCAGAGTTGGGGGTCTGAGATTAGGGTCGTCTAGGTTATTCAAGGACATTTTAGTTATTAGGGTTTTTCATAAATTGTACATAGTATTCATGATAAGGTGAGCAAACTAGAAATTAGGGTTCTTCTCAATTATTGAATCAACTATCTTTCTTAGATAGGATTTCGAGTGACATGATGATTGGAACACTAATTAGGTTTTAATCTGTTCCCAAGGCAGACTGGAAATCAGTAATAACAATTATTACACAAAATATAAATATTATGGGGTCTTTAGGTATGTAGGCCATATTTTCAGAGAAGGAATCGGATTTAGGTCCTGGAATGATTTTATTTAAATAGATTAGATTTTTCTGATGAAAATGGTATATTTATTCAATATTTTCTGATAATCCTACCATTTTCTAGGGTTTTCATAAGCTCTAACCAATCAGGAAATTTTAAAGAAATTAAACAAAATTAAAAAAAGATTTCCGAGCTCTGGCTCGCGGATCATGCGAGGGATCCGACCAACCGGACCCTCTCACTAACCCATGAGCAATCGCTCGTCCAAAAGGGGGGTCAGGCTCACTGCGAATGTCAGGAATGCCTGTTGAGCTCATGTCTGGGTGAGGGTGAGAAAGGGATAACACTCATCCAAATGTCCTTGCTCGTGCCATGGCTGCAGTGAGGGTCGGGGAGAGTTGGATCGATCAGAGGTGGTTCTCAGGATGAGACGAGTTATTCTGGCGATTGGGGTCGAGTTTGCGGGTTGACGGAGGTGACGAAGAGGTCGAACTCACCAGCAATGGTGGTCAGGGCTCATTTTTCATTCAAAACAGACTAAGAACAGACCAAGGAGCGAAGTTGATGTTTACCTACCCTCGGGTTGGATTGAGGGAGTCAATAGCTTTGCGGATTGAGGGAGTCAATAGCTTCACGGAGGTCTGTTGATGGACTTGCGAGCTTCCCGTAGCTCTGAAGCGGCTCCAACCTCGCCGGTGTGAATCTTCTAGATCTCAGTTGTAGCGGCTAGTCGACCCGAGGTTCTGGGCTTCCACGACACCAACTGAGGGTGCTCCTCGACTTGCCGTGGTCCCTGGAAGGTGTAGCCGCACTCAATTGGATGGAGGGTGCCACCGGAGTGAGGGGCAAAGTCAGAGTCAGGCGAGTTGGGGTTCTTGAGGTCAGGGAGGTAGAGGCGACCTCTGTTGTAACTGATAGGTTCATGTGACTAAAAGGGAGGTGGCGGAGCTACTGGGCTCCTTAAATAGGTGTGCGGGTGCTAGAAGGGAAAGCCCTAATATTGGTTGTCGCCACCAAAGAGTGGTGCAAGGGCTCGGGAGGTTGTTCTCCCTGATCCGGGGGAGATGGGTGATGTGGTAAGGATCGTTGGACTCGTTTGGGTGAGAGGGAACTGTCCTCCAAATCTCTCGATGTGAAGAAGTGAGGGTTGGGTGCGAGGGGTGCTGGGTGATCGATGTTCTGTTGGGGCCGAAGCCCGGGTCCAGCGGGAGGTAGGAGACGAAGTCTCCCCCCGCTAGATCATTGATCAACGACCAGAAGAGCTTGGCATAAAACAAGGCCCGTGACCAAGCCTTCAAAGGCTGTGTGACAATTAATGTCACGCATATGAATCAAATAAATCCCAAACTTAGATCCTAGGGTTTAAAATGAGTGGAATATACACTAAATTAAATGGGTCATATCTCTTAATTGCTTGACCCAATTGCAATCAAATTTTAGGGGTAGCTTAATGGTGTTATGATCCAGCTAAGGTGCAAGATTGGAGTCAAAATTCGATTATTGACTATGTCAATTGACTAAATGCCATAATACTTGTATTATTGACTTTATGTACCATTATGGATGATCTTGAGTGAAATTGATAATCCATTTAATCAATTTAGTGAAAGAGATGATTGAGGGCATAATTGGAATAATTAAAATTGTAAGAGAGAGGAACTAAAGAATATATATGTAAAACTCACTATGTCACATTCTCCCCTCCTTTTTAAGAATTTTGTTCCCAAAATTCAAGCAGCCTGAAAAAGATATTGATACTTCTTCTCGACCTCGGTCTTTAGTTCCCAAGTGGCATATGTTTCATCATGGTGACTCCAGAGAACTTTCACCATTTCAATATGATGATTACTGCGAAGTTCCTTTGACTTGAAGTCGAGCATTCTGACTGGAGACTCAGCATATGACAAATCATCCTTCAATTTGAGAGGCTCATGATTCAAGATATGACTGGAATCATTGGCATAGGGCTTCATATTAGATACATGAAACACATTATGCATGGCACTATACTGAGGTGGCAAAGCAAGATGATAGGCACATTCACCAACCCTTTCTAGAATATCAAAGGGTCCAACATAACGAGGACTGAGCTTTCCTTTGTTCTTGGCCAAAGCTCGAATAGGTCAGATCTTCAAAAAGACATGATCGCCCTCCTTGAACTGACGTTCCTACCGGTGAGCATCTACATACGATTTTTTCCTGTCCTGTGCTCGCTTCATCCTCTGCCTAATTAGAGCAACCTTATCAATATACAACTGCATCTCCTCGGATTTCATCAGGGTACGTTCTCCGACGTCATCCCAGTGTAAAGGTGATCTGCATGGTCGGCCATAAAGAGCTTTATAGGGAGGCATTCCAATGCTTGCCTGATAGCTGTTATTATAGGCAAACTCTGCTAAAGGCAAGTAATAGTCCCACGAGCCTTCCCAATCGAGAACACAAGCTCACAAAAGATCCTCTAAAATCTATATTGTACGCTCTGACTGTCCGTCTGTTTGCGGATGGTAGGCTGTACTGAAGTTCAACTTGGTGCCCAATTCCTCTTGGACCTGCTTCCACATCTTTGACGTGAACTTTGGGTCCCTGTCTGATACAATAGATGCTAGAACTCCATGCAGATGTACTATCTCCCGTATGTAGAGGTCAGCCAACTTAGAAACCTTTACAGTAGTCTTCACAGGAAGAAAATGAGCTGACTTGGTGAGACGATCCACTATGACCCATGCAGCGTCGTATCCTTTCCTGGTCCTGGGTAACCCCACCACGAAATCCATGGTGATGTGTACCCATTTCCATTCCGGAATCTCAAGTGGTTGTAGTAGACTGCCTGGTCTCTGATGTTCGGCCTTGATCCTTTGACATGTCAGACACCTGGTCACGAAATCGGCAATATCACGTTTCATGCCCCTCCACCAAAACGGACGTTGTAGGTCTTTATACATCTTCATCATGCCTGGATGAACTGTGTACTTGAACCCATGTGCCTCATTTAGAATTGTTGTCTTTACAGTTGACTGCTCAGGAACCCACATATGATTCTTGTAATGGAGGCCACCATCAAGACCCACAGACAAAAGTGTTTGCGGCTTCGACAGGAGAGAATAGAGCTCTACAAGATCGGGACTAGCCTTTTGTGCCTCAAGAAGTTTGAAATGCAAGTTGTACGCGATGGAGATGTTATTAAAATGCACACGATCAGACAGAAACTACAATTTCCAGCCCACTAGATCCTCCATGTTCCTCCATTCAGGGACAGAAAGAGATGCACACACTTCCCTTTTCCTACTAAGGGCATCAGCGACTACATTTTCCTTACCCAGATGATAGGCAATAGTGAAATCGTAGTCTTTTAGGTATTCAATCCATCGACATTGACGCATATTCAAGTCCTTCTGAGTCAGGATGTACTTTAGGCTCTTGTGATCGGTGAAGATGTTGAATGTTGCCCCGTATAGGTAGTGCCTCCAGATTTTGAGGGCATGAATGATTGCAGCTAATTCCAAATCATGGGTGGGATAATTAAGTTCATTGGGTTTTAGCTGTCTAGACGCAAAGGCCACTACCTTACCATTATGTTGCTGGACACACCCTAACCCATTCCTCAAAGCATCAGTGAATATGACAAACCCTTCATTGCTAGAGGGTAGAATGAGAACAGGGGCGGACGTCAACTTCAGCTTTAACTACTGGAAACTGGACTCACAAGTGGCTGACCAGATGAAGTGTTCATGCTTCTGAGTAAGCTTGGATAGAGGAAGTGCAATTTTGGAGAAATTTGGGATAAAGCGACGATAATATCTGGCTAAACCCAAGAAACTCCATATTTCAGAAGGATTACGAGGAGGTTGCCAATCAAGTACAGTAGTGACTTTGGCGGGATCAACAGATATACTACCTCCAGAAATGACATGCCCAAGAAACATGACCTTATCAATCCAGAACTCACATTTTGAAAGTTTGCCATAAAACTTCTGGGTTCAAAGAATGTCAAGAACTGCTCGCAAGTGTTCACGGTGTTTTTCCATAGAATCAGAATAGATCAAGATATCATCAATGAAGACGACCACGAACTCATTAAGATAAGGTTGGTAGACTTTGTTCATCAGATTCATAAATACACCTGGTGTGTTGGACAACCCGAATGGCATCACCAGAAATTCGTAATGTCCATAACGAGTTCAAAAGGCAGTTTTTGAAATATCAGAATCCTTGATTTTTAGTTGATGGTATCCAGAACGGAGATCAATCTTTGAGAAAACTTTCATAGTATGAAGTCGATCAAAGAGGTCATCAATACGAGGAAGAGGATACTTGTTTTTCATAGTGGCTTGGTTCAACATGCGGTAGTCAATACACATACACATAGAACCATCTTTCTTTTTAACAAAGAGAACAGGAGCTCCCTAGGGGGAAACACTAGGAAGAATGAAACCTTTGTCGATAAGTTCTTGCAATTGTTTCTTCAACTCCATAAGCTCAGCAGGAGCCATCCTATACGGTGCCCTAGACATCGAAGTGGTTCCAGGAAGAAGATCTATGGAGAACTCAATGTCTCTATTTGGAGGCAGCCCAGGAAGCTCCTCCAGAAAAACATCAGGGAAGTCACGTACCACCTCTAGACTTTCTACAGGCACGTTACTAGGATTGGTCTCTGAGACTAATGTGAGGAAGACTTTACATCCTTTAGAAATGATCTTTTTATCTTTAAGAGAGGAGATTATAATATTATTACAGAATTTGCTTCCCCTAGGGATTTTCATAGGATGAGAATGAGGTTGAGAGAGGACTACCATCTTATTTCTACAATCAATGTGAGCATGGTATGTGTAAATCCAGTCCATACCAAGTATGACATCAAAGTCTTCCATAGTTAAGAGAATGAATTCAATGGGCATATCATGATTTTCATATTTAAGAGAGAGTTCATTGGTTTTCTGAAGAATTGTGAATATTTTTCCACTCGGAGTAGACACATCCAGAATATATCCCAAGTCCCTTATGTGAAGATTTAATATGGATGCCAGAGTTCGAGAAATAAATGTATTTGTAGACCCAAATTCAAATAAAGCCTTAACAGGATGACCATTTAGTAATATAGTTCCTACATAAGGTAATCAATTTATGAATAATTGCAGGCTTGAATAAGATATTGAATTATAAAGAAATTAGGTTACCTTCATAGAGCTGGTTTGGATTTGCCTTGGCCTCTTCTGCATTTACTGCAAATACCCTGCCATTGCGGTGTCCCTGAGGTTGTGGAGCACCACCCGTAGGATTGCCAAAGATGGAGGGAGTGGGGCACTTGGTGACGAAATGACCCTCTTTCTTGCAGTTATAGCAGACTGGCTTGGTGTGGCGGCATACTCCACCATGGAAACGCCCACAAGTCTTGCACTTGGGATGATTCGTCCTCGGCTGGTTCTGGTAGCTTTTCTGTCCTCCCTTTCCTGAACCTCCTCGTTTCCCTGATCCCTTATTGTTATGGCCGGGATGGAACTATCTAGACTTGTCCTCTTCAGTTGTGGTTAACCCTAAGTATCCCATGCTAGAAGGTTTTTGCATGCCTTGCTCTCTCTCCTGCTTAAGGGCCATGTTTAGGGCTTCATTTATGCTTCTGGGATGAGAGGCTATGACTAGGGTTTTTAGGTGGGCGGAAAGGCAGTCAACATAGTGCTCCGTAAGACAGTCTTCAGTCCTGATGGGTGCATAATGCTCCAGAAGCCTAAACTTCCGGGTATAATCAGCTACTGAAGGACTACCCTGCCTTAACTCCATGTACATCTTCTCCTTCCTCTTCCTCTCAGCTATGGGCATAAAACGATCCGTGAAGAGGTTTTTGAAGGCTTCCCACTCCATGTTGTCTACACCCCTATTCCCACCATAGTTCTCCCACCAGATTTTTTCCCCTCCCTTAAGCATATGGGTGGCAAACTTGACCTTCTTCTCATTGGGTACTTCTAGGGTATGAAAACCATTCTCTATGGATAAAATCCAGGCTTCAGCCTTTTCCATGACCTTGGGCTGATCCTCCCCCCAAAAGGAGTCAAGGTTTAGTTTAATAAAATCTATCACTATCACTTCTTTCTTCCTAGATGAGTTAGGTTCATGGGTTCCTTTTGTGGCAAGGGTTTCCATAAAATCTAGAAGGATTTTCTTCTATTCTTCCCACCTTTCCTTGGTCGCAGCATCGGGATCAGGTACTTCAGAGGTTTCATGCTCTTTTCTTTTCTTAGAGGACGATTCCTCTGAGGCCTTTGAGTTGCGAGTCTTAGGAGGCATCCTAAAATTAGTTGGGATATATTAGATTTATTACTCAACAATTATATTTGTCATTAGCATTATGTCATTTCATTATTCTCTTATATCATTTATTAATGTTCTTGATGTTAAAATTTATGGAGGATACCTTAAAGTCCTTATTAGTCGGTCCTTAAGACTTTCTAAATTGAGAGACTCTTTCCTAATCTTATATCATAAAGATGAAGGGAAGAACAATTTTCAAAATTTTGAGATAAGAGGGAAAAAAAATATTCCTATAGAAAAGATGAGAGGGAATTTCTATAGATGAGAAGGATCCTAATTTAAGGTATGCCCATGAAGTAAGGGACATTTAGGATATTGGCCAGGTAGACTCACACTGCCTTATAGGTAGCCTCGTGATTGCCAAGCATAGTGGCTCGGAGACTTTAGCCAGACCTTCGGCAGATGCTATCCTAGTCACCTCAACCCTTCACATCCCTAACTCAAGGACTACCCTAGACTCATAATAGGGTGAATGAAAGTCATGTGACTAAGATGTGTGAACATTGGCTATGATACCAACTGTGACGACCCCAATTTCTACATACTTTCCTTAGTGACATATACAGATATGTGTGCACTCATATCTATAAATGTCAAAAGGGAAAATAATAGAAATCAAGATAGTCAACTAAAATCATAGATAAGCCAAGGTCATGTTCACATCATCATAAGATAGCCACACAACACTTCATTTAATGATTAAAGATAAATTCATACATAATAATAATTGAGAAAAAGAAGAATAAGTCTATGAAAAAGGGAATGCGATTATTACATAGGATCTATAGTATCCTATTACATCATCTAGAAGAATAAAACTATCTAACTGAACTGAATATGATGAGAAGTGGAAATCTATCTCATATCCTCCATGATCATTATTTAGTGGCTTCAGGTACTTTGATGTGCTTCTTCTATTGTCAATTGTTCCTTGTACCTAGAAAATACCAGAAACAAAAACATCAACAAAGTTGGTACGTGGAATTAAAAGCTATACTATGCTAGTATATAAAATACTCAAAATTGGAGAAAAGGGAAGAAACATTATTTAAAGGCAGAAAATCAGGTAATCCCAAGTTATTAGCCTCATTTAAAATGAACATGCATTACTATGGTGTACTTAGCACAAACATAAATATCGGGCCCTATCCCTGCGTACCTTGTACCATTAGGGATCTCCCTGCGTACCTTGTACCATTAGGGAGGTGCAAGTCAACATTAAAGCTTTCCCTCTCTAATAGGTAGTTTAATGAGCACCACTAGTAACTACATTTCACTTATATTCAATTATGTTCTTTTATGTTCAAGGATGTAAATCATCAATTATGCATAAATATACACATCCATCAATGTATGTCAATTTCATGCAAACAAGTACATATATTTAGCATCCAGCAAAATCTAATCTTATAATTATATCCACATACCTTTAATTATCAGATCTGAATTCCACAAGTCCTAGGTTATGAGAAAGATAGTAGATCACCCCGAAATATAGTAAAACCCTAAAGTCACCATGGTTTCTCATCAATCAACATTAATTACTATTATAATTAGGGTTTAGGTTATGTGGGATGTCACTTTAGGATACATAGGTTTCAGAGTTGGGGTCTGAGATTAGGGTCGTCCAGGTTATTCAAGGACATTTTAGTTATTAGGGTTTTTCATAAACTGTACATAGTATTCATGATAAGGTGAGAAAACTAGAAATTAGGGTTCTTCTCAATTATTGAATCAACTATCTTTCTTAGATAGGATTTCGAGTGACATGATGATTGGAACACTAATTAGGTTTTAATCTGTTCCCAAGGCAAACTGGAAATCAGTAATAACCATTATTACACAAAATATAAATATTAAGGGGTCTTTAGGTATGTAGGCCATATTTTCATAGAAGGAATCGGATTTAGGTCTTGGAATGATTTTATTTAAATAGATTATATTCTTATGATGAAAATGGTATATTTATTCGATATTTTTTTATAATCCTATCATTTTCTAGGGTTTTCATAAGCTCTGACCAATCAGGAAATTTTAAAGAAATTAAACAAAATAAAAAAAGATTTGCGAGCTCTGGCTCGCGGATCATGTGAGGGATCCGACCAACTGGACCCTCTCACTGACCCGCGAGCAAGCGCTCATCCAAAAGGGGGGTCAGGATCACTACGAATGTCAGGAATGCCCCTGTCTCTCTCCTGTTGAGCTCGTGTCTGGGTGAGGGTGAGAAAGGGATAACACACATCTGAATGTCCATGCTCGCGCCATGGCTGTAGCGAGGGTCGGGGAGAGCTGGATCGATCGGAGGTTGTTCTCAGGATGAGATGAGTTATGCTGGCGATTGGGGTCGAGTTTGCGGGCTGACGGCAGTGATGAAGAGGTCGAACTCACCAGCAATGGTGGTCAGGGCTCATTTTTCGTTCAAAACAGACTGAGAACAGGCCAAGGAGTGAAGTTGATGTTTACTTGCCCCCGGGTTGGATTGAGGGAGTCAATAGCTTTGAGGAGGTCTGTTGATGGACTTGTGAGCTTCCCACATCTCTGAAGCGGCTCCAACCTCGCCAACATGAAGCTTCTGGAGCTCAATTGCAGCAGCTAGTCGACCCGAGGTTCTGGGCTTTCGCAACACCAACTGAGGGTGCTCCTCGACTCGCTGTGGTCCCTGGAAGGTGTAGTCGTGCTGAATTGGATGGAGGGTGCCACCGGAGTGAGGGGGGAATTCAGAGTCAGGCGAGCTGGGGTGCTTGAGGTCAGGGAGGTAGAGGCGATCTCTGTTGCAATTGAGAGGTTCGTGTGACTAAAAGGGAGGTGTCGGAGCTACTGGGCTCCTTAAATAGGTGTGGGGTGCTAGAAGGGAAAGCCCTAATATTGGTTGTCGCCGCCAAAGAGAGGTGTGAGGGCTCGGGAGGTTGTTCTCCCTGGTCCGGGGGAGATGGGTGACGTGGTAAGGACCATTGGACTTGTTCGGGTGAGAGGGAACTGTCCTCCAAGTTTCTCGAGGTGAAGAAGTGAGGGATGGGTGTGAGTGGCGTTGGGTGATCGTTGTTGTGTTGGGGCCGAAGCCCGGGTCCTGTGGGAGGTAGGAGACGAAGTCTCCCCCTGCTAGATCATTGATCAACGGCCAGAAGAGCTTGGCATAAAACAAGGCCCGTGACCAAGCCTTCAAAGGTTGTGTGACAATTAATGTCACGCATATGAATCAAATAAATCCCAAACTTAGATCCTGGGGTTTAAAATGAGTGGAATATACACTAAATTAAATGGGTCATATCTCTTAATCGGTTGACCCAATTGCAATCAAATTTTAGGGGTAGCTTAATGGTGTTATGATGCAGCTAAGGTGCAAGATTGGAGTCAAAATGTGATTATTGACTATGTCAATAGACTAAATGTCATAATACTTGTATTATTGACTTTATGTACCATTATGGATGTTCTTGAGTGAAATTGATAATCCATTTAATCAATTTAGTGAAAGAGATGATTGAGGGCATAATTGGAATAATTAAAATTGTAAGAGAGAGGAACTAAATAATATATATGTAAAAACTCACTCTGTCACAAAATTGGTGATGGTTATTGTGATGAAAGGGATGAGGAAAATAGATTAAGTGCAAATTAAGGATGCATGTTTTGCAAGAATGGGCACATGAGGATTCCAAATGGGTGAATTTTGAAGAAACACCAAGAAGCCTAGCTGAAGGCAAGAAACGCAGCGCTTGTGGGAGGCAACCCACCTAGGTTTGGGAATTTTTGACCCAATCTACATTTTTGATACTTTTTCTTTGTTTTTACCTTTTTCCAAGAAAGCGCACACACACTTGTATTTGAAAGTTTTTGTATAGTTTTGATATGTTCAGGTGAGAACAAAGTGAAATGAAGAAGAATAGATGAAATTTTGACAAAGAATCAATAGAATATCAACTTGAGATCAATTTTTGATGTTTGAACAAGATTTGAGTCTCCTACTACTGTTACAGTGCCTACCATGGTCGTGGTACCACAGAACGGCCGTGGTGGTGCACTCACATTCAACAAAAAAATCGTCAGAAATCAAGAAAATCAACTAAGTATAGGGCCAGAGTAGCACTGTCGTGGTACCTGAAGCCACCACGCCGTGTCGCGCAGCCTGATTCCAACAACTTAAACATAGATTTTGCAAAATTTCTATTCACTTTCTCATTTCTCTGAAGAACAAAACGGTCGTGCTCTGCGCCCTAGCGCCCGTGTAGCGGTCCGCCCACCCTCTAAAACCCTCGATTCTTCACCAAATCACTCCCAAATCATTCCCAATCATTCCCCTACTATTTCTACTACCTTAATCTCCGGATTCCACCATTTTCCATCCACAAACACACCACTTTCTCTCCATTCTACCCTAACAGCCAAGTTCTTTAGATAAATCTGAAATTTTCTAATTCCACTTCAATATTCGAGCAAGGATGAAGAAGTTTGCAAAGAGGGCAGTTGAAAAGACTAAGGGTGTCATCCCCTACCAAAGGAAAGCAAGAAACAGCCATCCCCAATTGGTGAAGGCCGATTTGGATGCCATAGTGGATCTTATTACTGAATAAGCCTCCGTACAACCACAGTGGGGGACACCGTCTTCATCGCAGCCACCGCCGTCTGCCTCCCGACCATCCGTCTCATCTGAGAGACCCTTCGCTTCAGCTACGCGGCCTTCTGTCTCAGCTACACAATTGTCCGTCTCCTTGGCAGCACAGCCACAGCCCGAGCCGCAGCCACGACCACGTCGACGTCTTGTGTTAGATGATGAAGATGATACAGATATGTCCGATTCTGAGCAGCACGAGGTTCCACCACAGTTCCCACTTCCATTGCCCGAGGTTACTACCGGTAGGGCAAAGGATCCTAAGCACCCGGGGTGCTTGACACATAGAGTTTTAGCAACTCGCTATGCATGCCAAGAAACAATGGAGGTGATGGGTTTCTATACCTACTGTTAGGGGTTGATGGAAAAAATGGGGCTATTTGAGATGCTGACACTACAATAGGAGACCTACATCGAGCTGACCCAACAATTCTTCTCCATGCTAGAAAAAGCAACCGATGATGGTGATAATGTAATTAAGGTTATGATTGGGGATAAGAGGTCGAAGATAACCTCGCAGATGCTAAATCAAATTTTTTTCCCCAATTGGAGAGATGGTAGCCCTCCTAGATAGAGGAAGGACTAGAAAATGACTCTAGTTCCACATATCCAGCCATGTGGAAATGCTTCACCGGCCAAAGTACATTTTTAGTAGGGAAATCAAAGACAAGTGGTATTCATAGCCCATTTCTCTTCTATGTTCAGAAGGTGTTAGAAAACACCATCTTTGGCAGGCACAAAAATCAAGGCAGCTACACCAAGAAAGATCTTTTTGTGCTTGGTTGGATGACCAAGGAGAGGCATGTGAACCTGGGGGCACTACTTATAGATCATATGAGGGAAATCCCATTCAAGAGCATGAATCCATTTGTAATGGGAGGGATTGTGACATCCATAGCCACTGCCTTGGGACATGACATGATAGGATATACAAAGGCAGATGGTGGCAAGTTGGTTGATTTGCACTACTTGGCTCGCTCGTCCATGATTACAGTTACAGATCTCATGATCATTTACCAAATCAACCCATCTTACCCAGGAGTGACTTTGGAGCTGCCTTACCACACTCCACCCATCATGGCACAATATGGACCAACATCGGATTTTCTGGATAAATTGAGGAGGTATGAGGCAGAGAACCCGAGAGGAGAAGCAGTCCCTGAGGTGATTTTTGATGGGGGTCTAGGAGAGCCCTCACAGGCAACTGAGAAAAGGCGGACGACAGAGGAAAGAGCGGCACGGTTGGTGAGGCAAAGAGAAGAAAGGATAGGAGCGTCAGAGCTACAAAAGCCTTTAGTGAATGCATATGATATGAGCACCATCCATGCACAGCTGGAGAACATTCAGGCGACACAAGAGAGGATTCTACAGGAATAGGAGGGCTTCCAGAGGACACAAGACGCCATGTGGTTGGACCATCAGCACATGCATTACCAGGTCCACCATCTTTAAAAGTTTCAAAATTCCCAGGCCAGAGGAACCCACAATGGGGTGAAGATTGGTGGAGTTCTCTATCAACATACCAGGATAGCTACCCACCTCCACAGTCAGACTACTGGGGTGCCTACTATAGGTAGGGAGGAGCACCTCCACCACCACCACCACAGTGATCGTCTACCCTATCATCCTAGACTTTAGTGTCATGCTGAGGACAGCATGATTCAAAAGTTTGGGGTGGTAGGGCGGTATGCCCTCATTCATTTTCACTCTTTTTGCATCTCACCTACCATTTACTTTTTGTCTGCTTTGCATACCTACATGCCATATAGTTTACTCTCTCGTCATTTTTTGTGTAATTTTCAAAAACAAATTGCCCTTTTTTCCATGCATTGCATATCATGTAGATTTTTGGTAATTTTTGCATGTTTTAGCTAGAATTTTCTTGTTTACTACTTCAAGTTTAATCATTTAAGCTTAGATGTGATTGGAGGCAATTTGGCACAGTTTTGGCCAATTTTACCCAAATTTGAGATTTCTTGTCTCGAAAGTGTGTTTTGACCCAATCTCTACTGTTTTGAGTGAAAATGACGACCTTTGACAAACGCAAGTGTAATTTCATGTTTTATTGCTAAGTGGTATCAATTTTTGACTTTTTACATGTGCATCACCTTTCTTATGTTTGTGATTGTTTTGACTGAATTGTGAAGTTGAGCAAGCTCTGAACGCTTAGCATTTGTGGAATCACTTGTTGGATATATCAATTTCATCTTGTTCATTCATGTGGTATGATATATAGGATGAAGTATTGGATTAATTTTCATGTAGGGTGTCTTATGTGGAGAATCATACCAATGACCCCTCTTTGACCTGACTCTTCTTCCACCATCTTCATACCCCTCCGCCTCATAAAAAGATGCCCTAGTGCACATAATCATCATTGGCCACCTCCAAAAGTTTGGGGTGGCCATATCTCCATCTCCCCACTTCACTCTATCCACCATATGCCCTATCTACACCAAGGGTAAGAAAAAAAAGAAAAGAAAAAAAAAGCAAAAACAAAATAAACGGATGCTCATGTTTAAGATCATTCAAATAAAGAAAAGATGAGTGTGTAAAAACACTCCAAAAATCTTACCGCAACCCTTTCTTCCACTTTCATACCTATTGAGCTAGGAAACATCAAACCTAGCTTATTTTGCCCTTTTCCACAGCCACGTGGGTCATTTGGTGTGATTTGAAACATAAGATTGAAGGCATGAATGTGAAACAATACTCCTAGTCATCCTTGATTAACACCATCATGAAACGGTTTACCTGGAACTTTATGGATGAAATATGGATAACTTGTGTATTACATGTGCTATATTTGAAGTTCATATGCTTTGTGCTCTTTTAATGATTGGATTGTGAAAGCGTGAGAGGAGAGAGGTGAAATGCATGTACTTAGTCATCTTTGATAACATTCAACAATAATCATCCTTTACATTGCATTTGTCATTTCTTGTTTGTGGAAAATTTGTAGAGAGATTGAGTTAGAGCATACTTGAGGACAAGTATGTTTCAAGTTTGGGGTGGTGATGCAGCCCTATTTTAGGGCTTCATCTTGTGTTATATTGCTCTTCAATCACATCTATACATGTTAGATTACATGTTATTCCTCCCAATATGCTTATTTGTATAAAATGCACTTATGGACATTATATGTGTGTTTTTTAGGCATTTGGACCACACTTGATGGAAGAGAGAGAGAACGAGTGATCCTAGGGTTGCTCTGCCCTTGGAGAGACCCAAAGTGAAGTCCAAGACTCCTTCAACCTTCCCCTAGTGGCCAAAGATCATTTGAAGAAAAGATATCCAAGAAAATCCAAAGAACAGAGTCAAAGTGTTGATCCAGGACCCAGTACGGCCGTGGTACCACAGAACAGCCGTGCTAGGTCACTTGCAAATCAACAGTTCAACCTCCAAGTCAAGCAGACAGCCACCACGGCCGTGCCACCTAGCACGGCCATGCTATAATAGACTACCATGGTTGTGCCACCTGTTGGTGTGTATGCCCTGAGAGCCAATCATGGGATGATTGGTGGGATACATTAAGATTGATTTGATAAACAACAAAGGCAAGCTTCCAATTCTTTCTGGTTCAGTCATATGAGATAGTGATAGAACATATTGAATGTCTAGAGAATGGCAGTACTCAATGACATATGCTTTCAGGTTGAGGACCTGAACGATGAGATCATGTGGATGCTAAGAGTTTGTACATTCTTGTTATGTCCCTAGTCAAATGTCATTGTGGAAGGTAGATAGAAAACAATGACACACAAGACTAGATTGTGGTGTTGGTTGATGACAAAATCTCATTTGTCATGATATAGAGATATCAAACCAAACACATAGGTACTTGTTAGAGAACAAGGTACCGGACAGACCCACCGTGAGTTTGACACATGGAACCATGGCATGGTAGTCACAGTCAGTACTCACAGTGATGGTGGTGAGTGTGATTCTTAGACCTGAAATCACTACACTCAACACATGTCGTTGGGCACACTTTGACATCATCAAACGCAGTCCTGAAACATGGGTTGTTATAAAGGCGATGATTGGGTGGCTTTGACACATGGGGCTTTTGAGGGGTGAGTGATAGATATGGGATTTGTCCCTCCTGAGGGAGTTTGATATCCAAGGCCACTTGATGAGTAGGATTGAGATAGGCGTGCGCACGCATGTGTGAATCAGTATGTGATATTGATGTCATACATATCTCGTTCAATCTACTCTGAGATCAAGAAAGTGAATGAACGTTGATAGGATGACTGTTCCATGCCTCGAGTTCATTCAGGATATCAGTGACAAAGGAATTATACATTCACTGTAACACCATTCACGGATTGTAGGATGAAGGTTGTTCTCCAACTTTCTACTTTCACTTGGGTAGCAGTGATGTGTGACTAGGCACCGCTCTTTGCTTGTGAATTCATAAGTGTTATGGACTTTCACTGCCAACGTGAAATGGACCTGTAGGGTCACACACATAGGATTTAACTTGGAAGAGGAGTTTTGTCCACAAGCAACGTTTAGATTGATTACTAAAGGAGTTTAGTAGTTCAATTAAACACTCAATCAGTTGATAGCTCAATATCATATGGTTCAAGGTGTTGGACACATTGATTGGAGTATCGGATTGATTGAAATCGCAATTGACTGATTCTGCACAACCTGCACTCCCAACCGATCAGTTCAAGTGTTTAACCGGTCGGCTGAGGTTGCTGAACCGGTCGGCTCAAGTGTTGAGTCGATCGGCTCATGTACAGAGTGAAATGAGCACTTCAAGTGTTGAACCGATCGGTTCAACTGGTGCAACCGAGCAAGTTGGGAAATTCAGGTCGGTGAGAATTTTCCTTGCATTTCACTTGCCCAATTTGATTGGAACAAGGATTGGTATTCGATACCAATTAGAAATGAATGAAGGAAAGTCAATTGGGAACAGACCAGGACCACGAACTGACCGTTTCAGAAGTGAACCGATCGGCTCATGGGTCCCAACCGATCGGTTGGTGCTCCAACCGACCGATTTAGGTCCCCAACCGACCGGTTCACTTGTGAACCGATCGGTTCAGGTTGTGAGTTGGTTGCTTTTTGTGGAAAATCCCGAACCCTTCTACACCTACTTTTAGTCCCGCATTGCCCGGGATGGAGAACCATGTCCCATGACCCTCCTATATATAGGGGTATTGGGGGCTTCTCAAAGTACAACTCAGTGCAACCAGTTGCTCTTCAAAGTTGTCGTTCTCTCTGGTTTTGGTAACCGTGAGAGAGCCCGAGCAAGTGCTTCCCGCAAAAGGGAGGTGCAGTAAGGGAAGGACAACTGCAGTTGCAACTGGAGGCAGGAGAGTGTGTTGGTGACTAGTACATCAATAGGAGGGTGTGACTCCTTCCACTTCCTTGTGGGACAAGGAGAGTGGAGTTCCAGGTGGTCCGTGTGGACTACTTCATAGGCGGGAGGTTTCTGCCGCTCAGGAGGACAACTGTCATCCGACAGTTCGGTAGGAGGAGGAGTCGTCAGTCCCGGTGCGACCAGGAGCTGCACAGACGCCGTCCAAGACCGGAGTTGAAGACCGCGCATTGCACGAGGTATTATCACCGAGCAAGCCTCGGGACAAGGTATGATTCCACAAACCATCCTTTCCTATTATATAGATGTTGACACGTTTCCTCGGTATGGGTTTGGGGGAGAAATTTTTTTGTTTCCGCTGCCTTCTCTGCCTCCCCTAAAACCCAAACAGTGGTATTAGAGCCACGTCAACTGTTCTATATTTTAGGAATATCGATATGATCGATTTTGGTTTGTCGCCTTTATTTATTGCATGCGATGCGAATAATATTGGCTTTATGCATGTCCAATCCTAAATCCACAAATCCCAATTACATATATGATATGTATTATTAATGCACTTGATACGCGTCGCCCTTAAACGAGTTTTGTGGTGGATGTGTGTAGCGTGATTATGGCCTATAAACACCTATCTGTGATTGGTTGTGTGTGGTTGCTTGCATCTCGGTCTGCGCACCGATCTTCCCTCTCTTATTCCTGATGTAACTCGAAATAATTCGAGATTCTTTCGTACATTTGCTCCCCCCGAATGTAACTCGGGGTTTCCCTTTAAGCAATGTAATAATAGGATAGATTTTATTTCCTGTTATGTCGAAGACCGGCGGACATCAAGACAACAGCTGAAACGATCGGTTCAAGGCGTGAACCGATCGGTTGACGTTCCAGACGATCAGTTCAAGGAGTGAATCGATCAGTTGATGACCGGTTTGAGGAGTGAGACAAGCAGGTGGCGGACATGATGAGATGCACGACGTCCAGGCGAACCGATCGGTTGGAGGAGCCAACTGATCGGCTGGTGGCACCCAGACGACCGGCTGGAGAGTACAGATCATTCATGTGATGAGTTGATCAACTCAGATGGTAAGGCACAGATGTTCATCTTGTACAGGTTGCATGTGATGTTGACCTAGATGACCGTGATTCCTCTTGGCTCGAGGAATCACATTAGGATGGCCATAATCATCGCTTTTTATCGTTTGTGCATGTTTTCTGTGGGATATATCATGTATATGATACGTA
This sequence comes from Alisma plantago-aquatica, assembly GCA_963693085.1. Classification (NCBI taxonomy): domain Eukaryota; kingdom Viridiplantae; phylum Streptophyta; class Magnoliopsida; order Alismatales; family Alismataceae; genus Alisma; species Alisma plantago-aquatica. Next base: position 25,462,803 of record OY856410.1, read on the forward strand.
CTATGTATTGTGGTGATTGGATATGTATATGTATATAAAAACCAAATCCCTCATTAAAATATTAAGTCTTATATGCCTTCCATTAGCGGCACACATGAAAATCTCGATCGACCAAGCGTAGGTTACGCCAAAGCCTGGTGCGCCGTCTATCTTGTGGAAGTGTGAAGGGTAGACATGTAGGTTCTGCCAAAGTAGGGTGCATGTTTACCGTGTCGGCTTTTGGGTTAGACTTAACTGGTGATTCTTAGAGAGTCTAAGCCCAGAGGCAAGGAATGTTCCTGGCAAGGTGTTGTGCATGTTCATTCAACAAGAGTTGCATATGATGCAATTGGCAAGAGTTGCCTACCTGAGAGATCTAAGTTGTGGGAGATCAGCCAAAGCTGACTCATGACTTAGAGGATTTCAGGATCTTGCCCACTAGAAGGTTGTACGCTGCAATCTTCCGAATTGATGGTGAGGGCTATCAATTTGAACTAAAATAGTGGGAGTGATAATTAATTAAAGGCCTAATTTTATCGTCAACTTTTCAAATCAATCAAACAAGTCAAAAGAGTTTTGGACTAAAATTGCATATATTTCCTTTTGTTAAAATAAATGGTTAATCAACAATAATCACTTTATTTGCGATCGGTCTTTGAGACCAACAAATTAAATGGGAATAATTCCATGACTGGTTAGGATGATGAGAAGTGTTCTCAAAGAAGCGAAAGCTCCAAGTCCTACCAAGACCAGATAAACTCAATCCCACTACATCAATGGTAGAAGGTATGCTTATGGAAGCATACCGAGGATGACATTGATGAGGAGTGCTTGATGATGTTGCAGAGACAACACGAGACATATGATGTCTCAAGGACACTATCCTAGTATGTCATGACAGAAGGAGATCCAGTAAGGTATTCACACACTCAATGTGATTGGGTATGTGGAAAACCTGACTAAGAAGGATTCCCTCTGAGCCAAGAGTTCGCTATTGGTATGATACTGCAAATGTTGCGAGAATCATACAATTCATGATAAGCTACAACATGAACAACTTTGACAAGCGTTGACAGAGTTGTTGGACATGTTGAGGATAGTAAAGGCAAAGATGAAGAAAGACAAACCATAATCTTTGATGTGATCAAAGAGAAAGGTAAGTCTTAAGGGTAAGGGCAAGGGCAAAGCTAAGAAGTGTTTTGATGCTAGCCAGCAACCCAAGCCGTCTTCAGCCTCAAAGGCACATGGGAAAGGGTGTATGAGGGAAGTACCCTCCATATCTGGAAGAACAAAGAAGATGAAGGAGGGGATAGAGATCTCCACCTAAGGTATCAAGAAATGAACCACTTCTTTATCTGAGGTATATGATACCAAGATATGGATCTATCATATATGATATGCAAGATCCACAAAGAAGTGATGGCCTTTGTGAAAGGACCAAGAAAGAAGTATCCATCATTGGAGCAAGTGTTGCTGCCATAGATAGGAATATCTTTCAATTTATTTCAGCCTAAAGGGCACGAAATAGAGTTGAGAAATACTATTTCATATATTGCCAATAGATAGAAACACTTTATTTTTTGCATATTGTATGACAATGATGGCAATTAATAAAGTTGATGTTTCAATCTTAAAGATATGATTTTTGTGGCAATGCCTTGTTTATCTTGTGTTACATGGTATGCATAAGATAAAATGATACCTAAAGTTATTGATAACTCAAACAATCAAATTAGCATCAATCATGAGAAATTCATTTCTAGTTTCCATGTGATGGATAAATCTAGACTCTTTTGGTTAGAGAACCAGTAAGAGACATGAATATCTTGGACATGATTAATCAATCTTCACTAATGGTAGTGAGAGAATGATTATCCTATTAGGTATAATACATGTGATGTATTTACATACCTATTGGAATGAGTGCTAATACTTCAAATGGTGTTTAGAGAAATACCAATATGAGTATCTTGAAGTGTTCAAGATTATCATAGATGAAGTACAAATTCGGTAAAGTGTTAATTCTTGATGAGATCAATGAATGAAATACTTGGACCAAATGTTTGAGATCCTTTTGAGTGATTATGATAGTGTATCATAGTGAACTCATGATTAAGGCATGGTGATGTCTAAATCAAGAAGGAATCATACTCTAAGGAGTTAGAGAATGATTATCAAATAACTAAATTCTTCTTAATAAATGAATACCCCACACAAATAAAAGAAATTAAGAATCACAAGGGTTGTGAGTTCTTATATCCTTAACAGATACACCTCGATTATCTATGTGATGAGTTGTTCATGTGATGAGTCAACTATCTAGATAAATATGAGGAATCAAATTTTGAGTCATGGTTTATGACCATTACATCCTAAATGACATCCATGTGAACCATAAGGTATGACCTTGATGGTAGCACCCATTGGATAAAATCCATAAGTGCAAATGAGTCTTAAGTGTTAAGACACATGGATAACATTTTCAGAAGGATGATGCTTGTTGATTGCAACTTAATGACTAAGACATTTGGCATATGGATACTAAAACCGCATTCCTATGAGGAATAAAACAAGGATGTGTATGTGACACAACCTATAAGGTTTATGAATCCACTAATGCAAATGAAGTCTATAAGTTACAATGGACTAATCAATGTGATTGATTGAATACAAGAAACTCAAAATTGGATCTTTACTTTGATGATATAGCCAAAGGGTTTGACTGATATGTCAAAGATAAAGAAGGGATATGTGATTTAGTGGGAGCGTATTCACATTCCACATGTTGATGTGAAATGGAAATGTTCTAAAATGGAAATCCAAAAGTGGAAAATATCTTTAAGGAAGATAGAGATGTTTCCTATGTGATAGGAATAGTGATCTATAGAGATAGTTCTCGAAAAATCTCTTGACCTAAAACAGAAAGCATACATTGGCAATCTGTACTGAAGTGTTCAGTATGCACAGATTCAGTGGGAGAAAACTTGTCCATGCTACATGGAGTTAGTATCCCAAGGCCAAGTGTCCAATTCTTATGAAGAATATGAACACTAAGAATAGATATGGATCTATCATGTATGTAATCATCCCATTATCTTGCATGTATGGACATGGCAAGAATAAAATGCATTCATCATCGTGTATGTATGACATGACAATTTGATGTGCTCATCCTGTTAACTCATATGTGGGACATGACGAGTGGATGTATGTCTGCTTCCAATAAGGGTTACTGGAATACCATGAGAACTTGATAAGTACATGAGAAGTACTGGTTCTATGGTGATAAGGAAGAGTTCGATGTAAAGAGTTACATTGATGTGAACTTCCGAAAGGATAGAAAATTAATCGCAAAATATACATAGGGTGTATAAAAGTGGAAGTTTGTTAATAATTGGAAGTGTTTCAATAAAACCATTTAAAAGGAAATGTCGAGTATCTATGCATTAGATAACTGCAGTGGATACTATATGGATCTGGAAGTTCATGAGATGAACTTATAGATATTCTACTCATTGATGACAACTATGGAATCCTTGATCATGCAATGTGGCTAAAGGTTAGCAAAGGAATACTAGATCGCATATTACGGCAACTCCATCTCATACGTGTGACGTACAGTGAAGAGATGAGAGACATGCAATTTATACTGACTTTGGCAAGGTGTTGCCATAACTCACTATGTTCGCACTAGAGCACAGTAACATGTGGGACATGTTTGAAGATCACTAATGAATACGATTCAAGGGTGATTGGCTCGCAGTGCAAGTGGGAGTTTGTTGGTGTGTATGCCCTGAGAGCCAATCATGGGATGATTGGTGGGATACATTAAGATTGATTTGATAAACAACAAAGGCAAGCTTCCAATTCTTTCTGGTTCAGTCATATGAGATAGTGATAGAACAGATTGAATGTCTACAGAATGACAGTACTCAATGACGTATGCTTTCAGGTTGAGGACCTGAACGATGAGATCATGCGGATGCTAAGAGTTTTTACATTCTTGTTATGTCCCTAGTCAGATGTCATTGTGGAAGGTAGATAGAAAACAATGACACACAAGACTAGATTGTGGTGTTGGTTGATGACAGAATCTCATTAGTCATGATATAGAGATATCAAACCAAACACATAGGTACTTGTTAGAGAACAAGGTACCAGACAGACCCACCGTGAGTTTGACACATGGAACCATGGCATGGTAGTCACAGTCAGTACTCACAGTGATGGTGGTGAGTGTGATTCTTAGACCTGAAATCACTACACTCAACACATGTCGTTGGGCACACTTTGACATCATCAAACGCAGTCCTGAAACATGGGTTGTTATAAAGGTGATGATTGGGTGTCTTTGACACATGGGGCTTTTGAGGGGTGAGTGATAGATATGGGATTTGTCCCTCCTGAAGGAGTTTGATATCCAAGGCCACTTGATGAGTAGGATTGAGATAGGCGTGCGCACGCATGTGTGAATCAGTATGTGATATTGATGTCATACATATCTCATTCAATCTACTCTGAGATCAAGAAAGTGAATGAACATTGACAGGATGACTGTTCCATGCCTCGAGTTCATTCGGGATATCAGTGACAAAGGAATTATAAATTCACTATAACACCATTCACGGATTGTAGGATGAAGGTTGTTCTCCAACTTTCTACTTTCACTTGGGTAGCACTGATGTGTGACTAGGCACCGCTCTTTGCTTGTGAAGTCATAAGTGTTATGGACTTTCACTGCCAACGTGAAATGGACATGCAGGGTCACACACATAGGATTTAACCTGGAAGAGGAGTTTTATCCACAAGCAACGTTTAGATTGATTACTAAAGGAGTTTAGTAGTTCAATTAAACACTCAATCAGTTGATAGCTCAATATCATATGGTTCAAGGTGTTGGACACATTGATTGGAGTATCAGATTGATTGAAATCGCAATTGACTGATTCTGTACAACCTGCACTCCCAACCGATCGGTTCTAAGTGTTGAACCAGTCGGCTGAGGTTGTTGAACCGGTTGGCTCAAGTGTTGAGTCGATCGGCTCATGTACAGAGTGAAATGAGCAGTTCAAGTGTTGAACTGATCGGTTCAACTGGTGCAACCGAGCAAGTTGGGAATGTCAGGTCGGTGAGAATTTTCCTTGCGTTTCACTTGCCCAATTTGATTTGAACAAGGATTGGTATTCGATACCAATTAGAAACGAAAGAAGGAAAGTCAATCGGGAACCGACCAGGACCACGAACCGACCGGTTCAGAAGTGAACCGATCGGCTCATGGGTCCCAACCGATCGATTGGTGCACCAACTGATCGGTTCAGGTCCCCAACCGACCGGTTCACTTGTGAACTGATCGGTTCAGGTTGCGAGTTGGTTGCTTTTTATGGAAAATCTCGAACCCTTCTACTCCTGCTTTTAGTCCCGCATTGCCCGGGATGGAGAACCCTGTCCCATGACCCTCCTATATATAGGGGTATTGGGGGCTTCTCAAAGTACAACTCAATGCAACCAGTTGCTCTGCAAAGTTGTCGTTCTCTCTAGTTTTGGTAACTGTGAGAGACCCCGAGCAAGTGCTTCCCACAAAAGGGAGGTGCAGCAAAGGAAGGACAACTGCAGTTGCAACTGGAGGCAGGACAGTGTGTTGGCGACTAGTACGTCAACAGGAGGGTGCGACTCCTTCCACTTCCTTGTGGGACAAGGAGAGTGGAGTTCCAGGTGGTCCGTGTGGACTACTTTAGAGGCGGGAGGTTTCTACCACTCAGGAGGACAACTGTCATCCGACAGTCCGGTAGGAGGAGGAGTCGTCAGTCCCGGTGTGACCAGGAGCTGCACAGACGCCGTCCAAGATCGGAGTTGAAGACTGCGCATTGCGTGAGGTATTGTCGCCGAGCAAGCCTCGGGACAAGGTATGATTCCACAAACCATCCTTTCCTGTTATATATACATCGACGCGTTTGCTCGGTATGGGTTTGGGGGAGAAATTTGTTTTGTTTCCGCTGCCTTCTCTGCCTCCCCTAAAACCCAAACACCACCTAGCATGGTCGTGCTATAGCAGATCACCACATCTGTGTGACCCTGCCACGGCCACCTCCACCCATACCACCATGGTCGTGCTGACCACCACAGTCATGGAACCCTTACACCACCACGGTCGTGCTGACCACGACTTTCGTGGCCATTTCATCCCACCAACCTGAAATTTAGCCACTTATAAACCCACGAAAATGCCCATCCACCACGATCGTGGTCTATCCTACCCACCACGGTCGTGGTGACCCACCACGACTGTGCTACTCACAAATCATACCCATTTTTCACTGTTATACCTATTTTACCCCTAACTTAACCCTAGACCCCCTCGATCCCTATATAAGCCCTAGTGGCAGCTGGGGGTCAAAGGGTTGGCTACATAGAGTCCTAGTTTCGCTCCCTTGTTGCCACCCACTCCATTCCACTCCATATCCACCTCAAATCCACTCCATTTCACCATTTCCACCACATAACCCCCCATATCTAAGCCTTCCATCCACTTCCCACCACCATTCTACACCTTTCCATCCAAGAAGAAGGAGGACGACCCTACAACTGCTAGAGAGAAGGATTTCAGCCACTACTCTGAGCTCCATCGCTTCTTCTACCTCTTTCTCCTTTCTTTTTGTATTTTTCATGTCTATGAGTAGCTAGGCCCCTTGGGTGGGCTGTTTGGGGGAAATTATGTTACTTTGATACCATGTTGGAGGGAAATGACATGTAAACATTGTAATTCCATTTGTTAATGATTATATTCTATTTGCGTCTCATTCTCCATGAATTTCTTGTTGGTTTGTGTGTGAAATCACCTAGGAATTTAGGCAAATTACTTATATGTGTGAATTTTGGGATTTGCCCCTAGGTCCAATTCTTGGACCCCTAGGCTGCCTCCCATCTTCCTACATCCTAATCAATCTCCCTAAACCTAAGTGAGAGATCTAAGTAGCTAGATTAGATGATTCTAGTGCAATTAGCATGGAGCCTTCTCAAGGCTAGAATGTGGGGGAATTGGGGTCCAAAACCCTAATTTCACCTTCCCATTACTACCCTTGGCCCCTAACTTCCCTAGGAATGTCTAATCTAGAAACCTAGACTTGATTAGACTCTAATTGGATTGAACCTAACCCCTAACCCAATTGATCCTCGTAAGGGTAGTAGGGGGTGTTAGTGACTAGTTCCCCTATACACAACCTAGCATATCCATGGCCAGTTAGTAGCATAGGTTTATCCATTAGACTCTAACTTGTTGTTTGGTTTGGATAATCTAAATGGAATCATAATGTTCATATGTCACCCCCAACTTAAGTGATAAGTGCATACCCCTAAATAGCCCACACCTCTCTTTACTGCTTAAAACCCTAGTTTTGTGCTTACTTAGCTTAGTTAGTTCTTTTCTTGCTTAGTTAGCTTCTTGCCTTGCTCTTGCCTTCTTAATGCTAGCTTAGCTCTTTAATTGATCTCTTACTTTTCTCTTGCCTGTCTTAGTGTAGTCTGCACTTTCATACCTAGCTTAATCCTTTCTTGCCTATTTAGCCTTAATCTAGCTTAGGGATAACTTAGATTTCATTCATGCCTTTAAATTGCTTGTTTGTCCATAGTAGTTTAACAATCAAATCACCTTCAAACCCTTAACCCTAGTCACCGCAGTAGGAACCTAGTGAAACTAAACCCAGCTCCAAAGTTTGGGGTGGCCGCATCGCAACCTCCCCACTTCACTCCATTCACTATATGCCCTATCTACACCAAGGGCAAAGAAAAAAAAGAAAAAAAAATAAAAGCAAAAAGAAAATAAAGGGATGCTTCTGTTTAAGAGCATTCAAATAAAGAAAGGACGAGTGTGTAAAAGCACTCCAAATCTTACCGCAATCCTTTCTTCCTCTTTCATACCCATTGAGCTAGAAAACATCAAATCTAGCTCACTTTACACTTTCCACAGCCAAGTGGGTTATCTAGTGTGGTTTGAAGCATAAGAGTGAATGCATGAAAGTGAAACAACACTCCTAGTTACCTTTGATTAACACCAACATGAAACGGTTTACCCGGTATGACATGAAGGACATATGGAAAACTTGTGTTTCTATGCTTTATATTTGAAGTTTGTATGCTCAGTGCTCATTTCATGGATGGTTTGTGAAAGAGGACAGGAGATATGTGAAACACATGCACTTAGTCACTCCCAAGACAATGCATTCAATAATTATCTATTGCTTTGCATTTTTCATTGGTTTTTGTTGAAAAGAATTTGAAAAGAGAGATTGAGTTGGAGCATAATTGAGGACAAGTATCTTTTAAGTTTGGGGTGGTGATGTAGCCCTATTTTAGGGCTCCATCTTGTGCCATTTTGTACTTAAATCACATCTAAACATGTAGATTACAAGACTTTTTCTCCTAATATGTTTATCACTTCCAAATGCACTTATGGATGTTATTTGCACTATTTTCAGGTACTTGGACCATGCCTTAGATGGAAGATAGAGAAATAAGGAATTCTAGGGCTTCTCCACTCGTGGAGGGGTCCAAAGAAAGCCCAAAATCTCCCTCAACCTACCTCCAATGGACAAGGGTCGTCATCAAGTAAAGACATCCACAAATGATGAAGTTTGAAGGACATTTAGTTGAAGAAGACCACAACACGGTCGTGGGAATACCCCCACGGTCATGCATTTATTGTGAGGAACCAATAGGGACAACAGTGAATTTGCATCCCAAGGGCCACGGCCGTGGTCACTTAACGCGGTTGTGGCCAAGAGAACTAAAGACAGCCGTGGCCACCCACCACGGTCGTGGTTTTATTGTCAAGAATCAAAAGTGACAACAGGGAATTGCACCCCAACGGCCACAGTCGTGGCCATAAAACACGGTCATGGTGAGAAGAGTCGAAGATATTCGTGGCCACCCGCCACGATCGTGGTTTTATTGCAAAGATTCAACAGGTGGTCACCCCCAAATCGCCACGACTGTGGCCGCTGAAGAACAAAATGAATGTGTTGCTGTGCCACGACCACATCACCCTCCTCCAACTCGGTCGTGTTACCTAACACATCTATGGTGCCTCTCACCCACCACGAACGTGGCACTCCACCACGGCCGTGGCCACCACCATACTTGGCCTTTTACCACCACATCCATGCCACGCCCATGTTCCTACCCCCACGATCGCCCCATACTACCCTCACCACAGCCGTGGCAAACCAACACGGTCGTGGTGACCCACCAACCCTAGTAAACTTCTACACTATTTTTCATAAACTACCCCCACTTACCCTAGTGCCTCCCCACCACCTATATATACATAGGTGGCAGTTGGTGCAGGAAAGCTAGCCTCTCCCACAACTGCTCTAAGCCTCCACTCTCCTTCCTTGTTCTCCTAGTGTAATCCCTTTGCATTTTGGCTCATCATCCACCATTTCCACCCTCATTCCATCTTGGAAACCTAGCTTTCTAGGTTTTCATCCATAACCCCCCATATTTTCATGCTCCCCTGCACCCTTGGAGGAGGGAGGTCGTCCACGGAAGCTTGAAGGTGAAGAAGAAGGCCACTTCATCAAGCTTCATGGAGTTTCTTCCTCTTCTTCCCCTCTCTTTTGTAGTTTCTTTGATCATGTGTAGCTAAGCCCCTAGTGGTGGGTTGTTTGGGGTTAAAATGTGACTTTGATACCATGTTGGGGGAAGTTGCTTGTAATGAACTCAATTTCTATCTATGATGAAATCCTCTTGCTTCTATCTCATTTCCTATTTTATTGCATGTGGTTTGTGCTTATAACATGGATTGCTTACTTTGATATGTTTGATGACACTTAGCTTCTAGGAGGAATTGAAGTGTGTGTGGCAATCTTAGGATTGGCTCCTAGGTCCAATTAGTGGATCCCAAGCTAGCCCCCTTTGTTCCTACATACACATCCCTCCTTCTACAAGTGAGTGTGAGATTTAAGTAGCTAGTGTAAGTGAGAGTGATATAATTGCCTAAGGCCTTCTAAAGGCTAGAGTGGCTAGTGGAATGAGGTCAAATACTCTCATCTCTACTCCCATCTCTACCCTCAACCCTCAATTGCTCACTATCACTTACCCTAGAAACCTAGATTTGGTTAATCCTATTAGAATTACACCTAACCCTAGTCTTCTACTAGTAGTATAGGGTATATTCTAATGGCATTGGCCTTATTGTTTTGTTTGGTAATCTAGATATGGAATAAGAACCATGCTTGTCTAATAATCTCCCCCAACTAATATCAATGTTACATCCCCCAAACGGCCCACCTACCCTAATCAACTTGTTAAAACCCAAATTGCTTTGTTTTCTTGTTCATGCTAGTCTAGTTTAGTTACTTTTGCTTACTCTAGTTAATTTCTTAGTTTTGTTCTCTAGTGTTAATTTAGGTCCTTGCTCTTGTTAGTGGTTAGCTTAGGTTCTCAATTGCTTCTTTCTTGTTTAGTATAATGTAGCTTGCTCTTGCCTTTTTTTAGCTAGTTTGTTAACTTAGTTTACTAACTTGCTTGTTCAAGATAACTTAGGTTTAATTCCGCCTTTCTTGCTTGTTCATTAGCATAATCAACAACTAAAACCCTTTTAAAACCCTCAAACCCTAATCTCCGCACTAGGAACATAGCTCGTGCTACCTAACTCTAGTGCCCCCTCTATCCCTGTGAATCGACCCCTTATCTTGTCAATCACCTATACTACGACAGTACCCCACACGGTTGTAGGAGACCTGTTTAGTTTTTGTGATCGACTTGGTTAGGGACAATATAAAATTTCAAAAGCATAATCCCATCTCGTGCGTTCCGACCTTGTGGGGTGCATCTAGCCACCCTAGTTGGCTAGTGTGTATGCCTCTAGCAGAATCCGCACCACGGGGCTAAAACTCTCCTTTCCTTAGGACCCGGGAGTAGCCCGAGGAATCATTGTATCGACTTTTGCATGAATTAATATATATTTATCCTTATTCCTAGATATATAACTATGAAATTGAATGATCTATCTATGCTTGATCACCATTGATAGAGTTGTAGACTGATAATTGATCCGGAAGGAAGATTAAAGTCCAAAAATCATAAGTTATACACTTTCCTATGTGTTCCTTGGGAGAGGTAACGTACGATTAGTGGAAAGAAACCTAAAATCATCGATAATGCACCTGCACTAAGATATAAATTGCTACAGATGTGGAATTGAGTTAGACCTAGGTAGTGAATTGCACCGTGGAAGTGGGCAATTCTGACTACAGGCTTTCTATCAAGGGTAGGAGTAAAATTTATATTAATTTGGTAGAAATAAGATATAACGAGACCCCATGGTGAAATCGGTAATCCTAAGGAATCCATCTCATTTGAATCAATAACCCTTTATTTTTGTTTAATTTTCTTTTGCTTTGTTTAAACTCATACTCAACCTTTTAATCGACTTAGCTGATCGCATCATAGTTAGTAGTAGTCACTGAGACTACGTCTCCCTGAGTTTGACTCGAGCCTCACATTGGTCTATATTACTCGACGCGTACACTTGCGTTTATACACATAGTTTTAGCGTGTCACATAGCATATCTAACAACATGAGCATGTCTAATTGTTTGAACATATCCACATCATAAGAAAAGCTAACAACATAACACAACTATATGCATAAGCATGATTACCAGTATATGCATCTCTAGTTACAAAGTCATGGCTAGCATGCTAAACATAACTAACAATATGAGATAGCTAGCATCATGATTATAATTAGCAGTAGCAGTATAGTTATCAACACAAGCATAGCTACTATATGTACACATCTACAATCTTCAGCATATCCATAACCTAATTATATATACTATCTATTAATTGCACTAATCATCATCTTTATGTAAAGATAACAAACAAGGGTTATCATCCAATGTGAAACGTCATGTATAACCCTAAAAAATATGCTACACGACTATATTACATCTTTTATTATTCCCTGGGAATTTGAGTCATACCATTCAAAGTCCAACCGACCCCTGTGAAGGGCTATTTGGCTCTGTACAAGATCTAGGAGTGATGGTATCCTAAGATCTCTTCCCCTTGGGCAGTACGAGTAAAAAGGTAGTGACATATCAGTCAAAGCTGCCACCACAGTGACATATAGTAAAGCTACTAACCACTAGTCTGCCCTTGGTTCAGGTCACAGCACTAGAAACCAGGGTATTCAAAACCCAATCACGGAGGTACAACCGCAGTTGTCCTCTAATCACATCATGTTATAATCAGCAAGACACGGCCGTAGCCGCTCTTAATCACATCAGATGTATGAGGCATGACCATATCCAACCTCCACAATCTACATTGTGGATGACAAGCATATATCCTCAACCTCCCACCCCCACATACTCAACAGTATGCGCTCTGAGTTTCCCTTAGGAATACTCATTTCACCATCCAACAAGTTCTAACACTAAAGATGGCTCTATGGCACAGAGCACTACACGATTAGAGTTGTACTTGATTAGTTATGCCAATTGGGTGAATTAAGGCTGCATCAAACAAGTAGACATACAAACCCTAATTCACCTCTATCAAGCGTATAAATTTCACAACTTTTAAAAGATATAAAAATGTGTGAAACATAATTTTTAATCCCATCATCACATGGTACTATTCACTTGCCATTCATGAGACACACTAGTCATCATACTATCACAAATTATAAATCCTTTTCACAATATCACAGGGTATCAACCCTTATCAACATTATAGGATTACACCTCATTTAGGGCTCAACTATGCCCAAAGGTCATTAAGAACATCATACTATCACAGGATATAAATCCTTTTCACAATATCATAGGGTATCAACCCTTATGAACACAAGAGTATTACACCCCATTTAGGGCTCAACCATGCCCAAAGGTCATTAAGACCATCATATTATTCCCTAAAAGATCATCATTATCATTGCATGCCTTATAACAAGGCTCAACAACATCACTTACATATAATACATCAGATCAACACAATATTGCATTAATGAGCTAGGAGATATTCATAAACAATCATACCAGGGTTATACTAACATTAAGAACATTCCTTTATTACATCAACATGCAAGGAATCTAGATATGATTAACCCTCATCATATTCATAATGCACATGTTTAGCATAAGAAAGTATCAACCATGTGGCTATGATAACCACCAATTAAAATATTAAGGTTATGATCATATTAAGGAGGTTATTCCACTATCATTCCATCATATAAGAATGTTAAACATGAATACTCACCTTTATGTATTTGCATTTGAGTTAGGTTCAACATGATAAATTATATCAATGTTACTAATTAGCACTTATACCCAAACCCTAACTCACGGCATCCCCATTGGATCATGGATGTATAAGGTGAAGCATCACCATCACATTCCATACTATTCTCAAGTATTAACCCACACATAAATCAAGGTGTAACCATCAGGTTATAGCATACTAGGGTTTCAACAATAGTAACAGAGTACTCCATGATTGTATTAGTCATTCAAGGAATATTCATACCCAATTACCATCATTTAGTTATATTAAAGCTAGGTATAACAAGCTATACCTCATTAGGGTTACATATCAACACAATATGTTTATAATACCTTCTATTCATATGAGTGAGTAGGTAAAAATACCTTATTAAGGGTAACCCTCCATTTATTCCATCATCATTCAACCCGTATCACCATACCACAATGCCACCCAAAACCATTGGATGTCAAAAAAGTAAGACCATTGATTGTTTACATTAGTAAACAACTTGGATAAACCACCTATGAAGTCCTTGATTTGTGCTCTAGAAAGATTCACCATATAACCCTAGACATCCCTTGATTAACCACACAAAAATTTCCATTGAGAGTAGGGTAAAACCCACAATCGACTGTTTAGTTAAAATAAGCCATCCATTGTCAACAAGTAAGCTCCTTAAGTTGATCATGTAAAGGAAACCATATAAATCACATTATTAGGACCAACATATTACATTAGCCATAATTCCACCTTATTGGAAGGAATAAACATTATATCTTGACCATTGGGTCAAGTTCATATGTTAAAACCATCAATTACAGTATAGGTATGACCATTGCATCAAGTGACCCAAGAAACCATTGGTCTAAGTCTTAATTCATGCTACAACTACAATGCTTAACTCACCATAGGTTGTAGAGACCTGATCCACCATCATTAGTGACCATTAAGTCACCATAGGTTGTTAGATCAACATTATATTCATTAAACAACATCAAATATTAAGCTAATGTCATCATTGATTGATAACATCAGTAGGGTGCTTAATGGTTGATCATTAAACTTCTAATTGATCCAAAACCTGGCCTAAGGGGGTGACCATAGGTTGTCACCATCATATGACACCTTTGATATCAACCATCATTTGTCATGAAGACAACACCATAGGGTTGTTGCAATGGTATTATCATCGGGTCATGGGTTTATAGAAGAAATCAGCTTTAAACCCTAAAATTGACCATTGGTTGATAGGTGCTTAGCACCATAGGTTGTCAAACCAACCTGATCCAAGTCATATTATACCTTAGGAATAACTTAAACATGATACAAGGTTCATATAGAACTGAAATCATAATAGGGAACATTATAAAATGGAAATCCAAGTCAAGCATAGCTTTTTAGTGCATGAATCATCATTTTCAAGCAAGAACATGAGCTAGAAAGCTTATGGTAAGCAATAAACATGGAGCAAGTTATAAAACTTGCCTATAATGAGAAGATGAAATCCCAAACAGATAATACTCGAGCAGGTAGGGTAGAAAATCCAAGAAAAATCTATGAACTCATCCATCTAGCACCTTTCTTCATCAAATGAGCAAACCCTAAGCATAAGGAGCAATAAAGGTAGGGTTTTAGAGCTTTAGAGCAATTTCTACCATGGAACAGCAAGGTTCCGACCTGGATAAAGGTAAGAGGAAGGATAAAAAATAAATAAATGGAGGAAAGAATGGGATTCTTACTCTTTTAGGCCAAGATCACTAGAAGGAAGCTTTATAAGCCCTAAAAGGAAGTCAATTGCAACCCTAGATCCTTTTTCCAAGAAGGTCCCCACTTTATTCTTCCTTGGACATGAAAATTTGTAGTAGAATAGAGGGAGAATGAGGTTGGGAGAAGGAGGGAGTGGTGGAGAGAAAATGTCTCTTTTTGGTTCTTGGGGATAAGTATATGAAACTTTAAGATAAAGAAAAAGAAAAAGTTGAAGTTCTAGTATCTTTCCAAGTGTCCATGGCCTACAACCAATAAGAATATACAAGCACACACACAATCAGATCCCCCACCATACATATAGACATTATTATCCCTCGTTTCTTGAATTTCCAAGAAAAACAAATAATTCATTAGTTGATAGCTACTAAAGGTAGATCATCCATGAAGGGGTAAACCCTAAAATACCCTTGGAGAAAACACCTTCAAACCAATGATTAAATAGGTGCCCCATGTCTCAAAAATCTCAATGATGATGAGATAATATCCAAGGAACATAATGCAACTGATAAATTGCAAATAAAACCTATCAATTGGGTAAATTGTAGAAAAGTCCAAAATGTGCATAAAATTGCATAACTTGCTCAAACAATGTCCAAATTGGACCAAATTTGAAACTTAATCTTTTCTTATGATTTAAAAGCATATCAAAAGGTTATATTAGGGTTATAAGCATTAAATTATGGTAATTAATCTTATTCAATTCATTAAGCATGGTTAGGGTCTTGCAACCATTTCTTCACCTCTTCTTTGATGTCTAGAGAGAGCACCAAGTTGATAAGACTCCTTCTTGTAGGTTCCTATACATAATTCACTCCAATAAGTAGTATAAGAGTAATACCACAATGAAGAAAGAGATTGAAGAAAGAAAGAAACAATTAAGCTCACAAGATATGCAACGAAGCTCTAATGGACAAGTGATGATGATCCACTCAAAAAGGTTTAAGTAAATTAGTATTAGGTGGAGAGGATACTAGAATTGAGATAAGGGTTAGGCTATAATGGTATCAAGTTGAAGTTTAGAACCTAAGATTTTTTAGAAATATGGAAAGTAGAAGTATGCTCAAATATGTGTGTATTGTTCTCAAATGTTGTCAAATTGTTGTGCAATTGTTGTATCTAAGTGTGCTAAGACCACCCCTATATGCAGGAAATGTTTTCAAGTATCAAGGGAATTTGTCGGGAGTATTTCGGATGTTCTAGGTGGTCAAATAGCCATTAGGATGAATTTAGTTGGGTTGCAACGGTTAATTTGTTTGTTAACTTATTAGTTTCCAAAACCATTCTCGGTCAAGAAAGACTTCTACCAGAACTATCTGGGTCACAGACTTTCTCAAATGGATAAGTATTGTGGGCTCAACTGACTCTAACAACTATAAAATGATCTATCACCTCGGACCAACTAAGAAGAACAGCTCTTTGTTGGTCAAACTTTTCTTCAACCCACATTATCGGTCGAGAATGTCTTCGACTGAGAATGACTCAAGACTCAAGTTATGCAAATGTTATCTCCAGTTGGTAGAGCCTTCAATCGAAAGGATTTTGGATGACAAAGAGTTTGACCGAGATAGACTCTATGCAATGATATACAATTTATGGGAAGACTTATCAATGACTTTTCTAATAAAACCTAACAATCCTAAACGATTCATGTGTGTATAGGATAGGGTTTTTGGTAAATTTTTGAAGATCATCATTTGTCCTTAAATCATGTCTATGAAGTTGTATAAAGACAGACGTGTATAATCAAATATTTGATACAACTTGATTAGTAAGCATACAAGCATATAGAATTGCAAGGTCTTGGTAGTTGGATCTTGACTTAGTTCCTTGATCACCTGAAATACTTAATACACGTGTTAGTGACACAATTTGGGAAATATTTGCATCATTAAAATTTTGGCATATCCTAAAAGCAAACAATCTCCCCCTTTTTGATGATGAAAATTATTTACATATGATAAATTGGTAGTACCCAAATTAGAATTCCATACCTTTGAATTACTCTATTGATCGTCAATTTATCTCCTAGGTTATCCCCCCTGTCAAAGTCAAAAAGGGTCAATACTTACTAGTGTTCCCTTTTAAGGAGACACTCAATGTACCCAATGTACCAAATGAAAAAGAATACCATTGATACCAATCATGTAAAGATGGAGTTTCTCCCCGGATTTACTTTTATGCAATAAAGCACTAGAATCCCACTACTCCTTTTTCAATTATTTAGTTAATTTAAGGAATTAATTTAATCATGTTAATAGTTTGATCTTACGGGAGTGATATGTGGAAGAAGGGTAAAACAAGGTATCAAAAAAAATCCATCAACAATCATTAATGAAATTTAGCCACCTCAAGATATTCTGTATCAGATACACGATATCATAAATCATATGGTTACATCAATCTTTGAACATTTACAGAGGAAAACACCAGAATTATCACATAAGCCTGATGACTAAGAGTCCAAGGTACTATCTTTAGGTTTGAAATGAAATTATATAGTCATTGAAATATTCATGAACTAGGTATAAAAATATACTTGAGATAAAACAAGAAAATGAAGAGACATCGGCAAAAATGGGTATGTACTACAAATGTTGTTTAGGTGTAATGGAGGGTAAAATTGAGGAAGGAAACAAGATGCAAAGAGTATAATTTAATGAGAGTATACATATTGAAATAACTAGTATGATTCAAGATCAAGTAAAATTTGATTATGAGCCATTTCAAGAGATATTAAATTAATCAATCAGTTTAACTTGTCATAAATAATATTGTAACAGTGTATTGATTTTATTACAAGCAATGTAAGCATGAACAAATCAACGAGTAATGTCTAACAATGTGGGAAGTGGTAGCTACTGTTGGTATGTATGCCCATAGAGCAAGTCATATGATGATTGTAATGGGATACTTTGTAAATGATTTGAATAATAATAAAGGTGATTTCTAATCTATATGTTTTAACTGTTTCTGAGATGATAGTGTAACATGATAGATGTCTAAAGAATTGTTTTACTCAATGGCACATGCTTTTGGGTTGAGAACCTAAACGATGAGATCATGCGGATGTTAGGAGTGTACACTCTTGGTTAGTGCCTAGTCGGTTGTTATTGTGGAAATAACCATAGACATCAATAGCACTAAAGGCTAGATTGTGTGTTGGTTGATGATATAATCTCAGTAGTCATGATATAGTGATATCAAACCAAGCACATAGTTACTTGTTGGAGAATAGTGTACTGGACAGACCCACCGTGAGAGTGACACATGGAACCATGATTTGGTAGTCACAGTCAGCTCTCACAGTGATGGTGGTGAATGTGATTCTTCGACCTGAAATTACTGTACTCAACACATGTCATTGGATACACTTTGCCATCATCAAATTGAATCCTAAAACATGGGTTGTTATAAAGGTGATGATTGGGTGGCTTTGACACATGGGGCTTTTGAGGGGTGAGTGATAGATATGGGATTTATCCCTCCTAAGGGAGTTTGTTATCCTTGGTCACTTAATGAGTAGGATTGAGAAAGGCATGTGCATGCACGTGTGAATCAATATGTGATATTGATGTCACACACATCTCACCTGGTCTGCTTTGAGATCAAGGAAATGGATGAACATTGAAAGGATGATTGTTCCATGCCTCAAGTTCATTTAGGACATCAGTGACAAATGAATTATACATTCACTGTAACACCATTCACAGATTGTAGGATTGAAAGTTGTTCTCCAATTTTCTATTTCACTTGGGTAGCACTGATGTGTGACTAGGCACCGCTCTTTGCTTGTGAAGTCATAAGTGTTATGGACTTTCACTGCCAATGTGAAATGGACCTACAGGGTCACACACATAGGATTTAACCTGGAAGAGGAGTTTATCCACAAAATGATGTTTAGATTGATTACTAAAGGAGTTTAGTAGTTCAATTAAATACTCAATTAATTGATAGCTCAAAATCATAGTATTCAAGGTGTTGGAGCAAATAATTAGAGTATCGGATTGATTGAAACTGCAATTGACTGATCTACTGCCCCAACCGATCGGCTCATGAGATAAATCGATCGGATCAGGTAGGTGAGCCGACCGGCTCAGGTCATGAGATGATCGATTCACTTTGATGGACTGGTCAGGTGACCAAACGATCATTTCATTTCACTTGTCAAATTCGATTTGGACAAGGACTAATATTGATTAGTTAGAAACGAACATGGAAAGTCAATTTGAGTTAGACCAGGACCACGAACCGATTGGCTGGAGTAGCCAACCGATCGGCTCAGGGGTCCAAATGATCAGCTGGAGTGTCCAACCGATCGGCTGGAGGGTCCAGTCGGTCATTTTAGGGTTGAAACGATTGGTTCAAATGTCGTAGTTTGTCAGATTTTGTGGAAATCTTGAATCCTTCTACTCCTGCTTAGTCCTGCATTGCCTGGGGTAGAGAACCCTGTCCCATGACCCTCCTATATATATAGGGGTATTGGGGGCTTCTTAAAGTACAACACAGAACACAAGTTGCTCTTTAAAGTTGTCGTTCTATCTGGTTGTGGTAACCAAGAGAGCCTGAGCAAGTGCTACCCGATAAGGGAGGCACATCAAGGGAAAGACAACTGCAGAATAACGACTGGTGGCAGGAGAGTGTGTCACTGACTAGTATGCTGACAGGAGGGTGCGACTCCTTCTGATTTCTTGTGGGACAAGGAGATCGGAGTTCTAGGAAGTATGTGTGGACTCCTTCAGAGGCGGGAGACTTCTTCCGCTCGAAGGACAATTGTCAATCCCGACAGTCCCGGTGAGACCAGGAGTTGTCAGTCCCAGTGAGACCAAGAGCTGCACAGACACCGTCCAAGACCGGAGGTGAAGACCGTGCAAGCCGTGAGGTATTGTCGCCGAGCAAGCCTCGGGATAAGGTATGATTCTACAAACCATCCTTCCTACTTTATAGACATTGACGTGATTCCTTTATTCTGGGTTTTGGGGAGAAAAAAAAATTGTTTCCGCTGCTTCTCTACCTCTCGTAAAAACCAATAGTGGTATCAGAGCCACATCAACTGCTCTATATTTTAGGATTATAGATATGATTGATTTTGGTTTGTCGCCTTTATTTATTGCATACGATGCAAATAAAATTGGCTTTATGCATGTCTAATCCACAAATCCCAATATATACATATATGATATGTAATATTAATGCATTCGATACACGTCACCCTTAAACGTGTTTTGTGGTGGATGTGTAGCATGGTTATGGCCAATAAACCCTATATCTGTGTGTGGTTGTATGTGGTTTCTTGCATCTCAGTCTGCGCACTGATTGCCTATCTCCTATTCCTGATGTAACTTGAGATAACTCAAGATTTCTTTCCTACCTTTGCTCCCCCCGAATGTAACTCGGGGTTTCACAATTTAATTGTAAATAGGATAGAATTTTATTTCTAGTTATGTCGAAGAATGGCGGATGACCTGATGACGACTGAGATGATCAGTTCAAGGTGTGAATCAATCAGTTGGCATTCTAGATGACCAGTTCAAGGAGCGAGATGAGCGGGTGGGGACTTGAGGAGATGTACGATGACCAGTGAATCGATCAGCTGGAGGTGCCAGTCGATCGTCTGGTGGCACACAAACAATCAACCGAATGGTGAGCCGATCAATCATGGAGATGAGTTGATCAAACCCAGAAAGGTAGGCACAGAGTTCATCTTGTACATGTTGCATGTGATGTAGACCTAGATGATCGTGAATCCTCTTGGCTCAAGGAATCACATTAGGATGGCCATAATCATTTCTTTTATCATTTTCGCATGTTTTCTGTGGGATATAGCATGTATATGATGCGTACTATATATTGTGGTGATTGGATATGTATATGTATATAAAACTAAATCCCTCAATAAATATTAAAGTTATAGATGTCTTCCAAATTCAACACATGTGAAAAGCTTGATCGGCCAAGTGTGGGCATGCCGTAGCATGGTGCACCATCTATCTCGTGGAAGCGTGAAGGATGAATATGTGGGTCTGCCCTAGCCAGGTGCATATTCATTGTGTTGCTTTGGGTCGGACTTAACAAGGTGATCTAGATGGGATCTAGTACCTTGAGGCATGGAGATGATCATGGCAAGGAGTTGCATATGACATCTTTCAAGAGTTGCATATGATGCAATTGGAAAGAGTTGCCTACCTGGAAGATCTAAGTTGTGGGTGACAGCCCTAGCTGGTCAATGGCTCAGAGGATTTTAGGATCTTGACCCACTAGAAGATTGTGTGCTGTAATCTTCCAGATTGATGGTGAGGGCTGTCAATTTGAATCAAAATAGTGGGAGTGGTAATTAATTAAAGGCCTAATTAACTATCGTCAAATTTTATTCAAATAAAATCAAATCAAAAGGAGTTTTGACAAATACAATTTTCTCTTGTAGAATGGCAAAAGAATCATCTTTTAAAATGGGCAAATTAATTGAGAATAAATTCCATAACTGGTTAAGGACTGTGAGAAATGTTATGCACAATCCAGATATATCAGGAGCCTTTGAATCCACTCTATGTATGCTTAATGTGTTATTAAATAAGAAAGATAGTTCATTGATAGAGATCAATGGAACGAAGGGTGAGGGAGAGAAGGGTTCTCTCGCCAAACCGAATTCTTCTGCATGGAGAGGATGGAAGGAATGATGGAAGAAGAAGAAGCAAGAGATAGAGATCTCTACTTCTGGTGTATACGTGATAGAGGTTAACTTTGCTACTTCTCTGTCATGGGTACTTGATACCGGATGCGGATATCACATTTGTTCAAATGTGAAGGATCTTAAGAGAAGTAGGCCTTTGGGGAAAGGTGAGGTTGAACTATGTGTTGCTAATAGGGCAAGGGTTGCCGCCAGTGCCGTAGGAACCTATGAGTTAACTCTACCAAGTGGGCTAATAATAGAGTTGGAGAATTGCTATTATGTACCTGCCATTAATAGGAATATCATTTCCATCTCTTGTTTGGATAAGGATGGATTTGAATTTCTTATTAAGAATGGAAAGTATTCCATTTCTAAAGATGGGATCTTTTATGGCAGTGCCCCAATGTCTTATGGTCTATACTTGATAGATTTAGAAACAAGAGTATATAACGTAAACACCAAAAGGCAAAAACTCAACAACTCAAACAAAATGTATATTTGGCATTGTCGTCTGGGGCACATAAATGAGAAGCGCATTTCTAGACTCCATAAAGATGGTTATCTAGACTCTTTTGATTATGAATCAATACAGACATGTGAATCTTTTTTGTTGGGCAAGATGACCAAGACTCCCTTGTCAGGTAAAGGTGAGAGAGATAGTGATCTATTAGGACTCATACTACTGATGTATGTGGGCCTTTTAGAACTAATGCTAGAGGTGGGTATCAGTACTTCATTACCTTTAATGATGATTTTAGTAGGTATGGCTATGTGTACCTGATGAAACATAAGTCAGAAACCCTTAAACGTTCAAGGATTTCATGAATGAAGTATAGAACCAAATTGGTAAAAGTATTAAAGCACTTCGATCTGATCGAGGTGGGGAATACTTAAGCCAAGAGTTTGAGGACCTTCTGTGATCCTGTGGTATTGTATCAAAATGGACTATGCCTAGAACACCACAGCATAATGGTGTGTCTGAAAGAAGGAATCACACTTTACTGGATATGGTGCGATCAATGATGAGTTTTGTTGATCTTCCGATTTCTTTCTGGGGTTATGCTCTTGAAACCGCCGCGTTTACACTTAACCGAGTACCATCTAAATTGGTTCAAAAGACACCATATGAGATATGGCACGGGAAGCGTCCCAATTTGTCTTTTATGAAGATTTGGGGTTGTGAGGCTTACGTCAGGAAAATGTTGCATGATAAGCTTGGACCCAAGTCTGATAAATTTTATCTTGTTGGATACCCCAAGGAAACGAGGGGATATTACTTATACCACCCATCTGACAACAAAGTGTTTGTTGCCAGGGATGTTGTGTTCCTGGAGAGGGCATTTATTTCCAAAGGAATCAGTGGGAGGAAAATAGAGATTGAAGAGTTTCAAGCCCAACAAGAAAACATTGAACCAGTAGATGTACGTGAGGAACATAGAGATTCACAAGGTGTTGTGGAATCTCAGTCTCCTCAAATAACACAAGGACCTCATAGATCTGGTAGGACACGCCTTGAGCCTGAGAGGTTTGGATACCTTGTGACTCAGGAAGGAGGTGAGCTGATCATAGATGATGATCCAATTACCTATATAGAGGCTATGGAGGGACCAGATTCTGAGAAATAGTTTGAAGCCATGAGATCCGAGATGGAATCCATGTACTCCAACAAAGTATGGACTTTGGTGGAACCACCCAAAGGAGTAAAACCCATAGGGTGCAAGTGGGCCTTCAAGAAGAAGACCGACATGGATGGCAATGTGCAAACTTATAAAGGCAGATTGGTTGCAAAGGGATTTCAACAAGTTCAAGGTGTTGACTATGACGAAACCTTTTCTCTAGTTTCTATGATTAAGTCCATCAGGATCATGATTGCTATTGCGGCTTACTATGACTATGAGATTTGGCAGATGGATGTTAAAATTGCATTCCTTAATGGGAATATAAATGAGGATGTGTACATGACATAGCCTGAAGGTTTTGTAGATCCAAAGAATGTCAATAAAATTTGTAAGCTACAAAGGTCAATCTATGGATTGAAGCAAGCATCTCGGAGTTGGAATCTTCGATTTGATGAGGAAGTCAAAGTGTTTGGCTTTATTCAAAATGAAGATGAACCTTGTGTGTACACAAAGGTTAGTGGGAGCACAACCACATTCCTCATATTGTATGTGGATGACATACTATTGATGGGGAATGATGCCATAGCCTTAGAGAAGGTAAAGACTTGGCTTGGAAATACTTTCTCGATGAAGGACTTAGGAGAAGCATCCTACATTCAAGGAATTAAGATCTATAGAGATAGATCTAGAAAGCTTCTCGGACTAAGTCAGAGCACGTACATTGACAAGGTGTTGAAGTGGTTCAGCATGGAGAACTCAAAGAGAGGCAACATCCCCATGCTACATGGAGTCACCGTCTCTAGAGCTCAATGTCCCCAATATTGTGAAGAGAGGGAGAGTATGAATGGGATCACATATGCATCAGCCATCAGATCCATCATGTACGCTATGTTGTGCACATGCCCAGATGTCTCGTATGCCCTCAGCATGATGAGCAAGTACCAGTCAAATCTCGGGGATGCTCACTGGACAGCCATAAAGAACATCCTCAAGTACTTGCGAAGGACTAAGGATTAGTTCCTTGTTTACAGCGGCGAGGAAGAGCTCGTTGTAAGGGGTTACACCGATGCAAGCTTCCAAACCAACAAAGATGATTACAGATCGCAGTCAGGATTTGTATTTTGCCTAAACAATGGAGCTGTGAGCTGAAATAGTTCCAAGCAAGAAACAGTTGTCGATTCTACTATAGAGGCTGAGTATATTGTTGCTTCACATGTAGAAAAGGAGGCTTTGTGGATCAGGAAGTTCATCTCTGAACTCGGTGTAGTTCCCAGTAGATATGATGCAATTGAGCTTTATTATGACAATAATGGAGCTATTTCTCAGGCTAAGGAGCCCAGATCACATCAGCGGTCCAAGCACATATTGCGGCACTTCCATCTCATACGAGAGATCGTACAGTAAGGAGATGTGAAGATTTACAAAGTACCAACTGAAGACAACATAGTTGATCCACTGACAAAGGCCCTTTCTCAGCAAAAGCATGATGGTCATGATAGGTCATAAGGACTGAGGTTCCTGGGTGATTAGCTCTAAGTGCAAGTGGGAGTCTGTTGGTATGTAAGCCCATAGAGCAAGTCATATGATGATTATAATGGAATACTTTGTAAATGATTTGATTAATAATAAAGGTAATTTCCAATCTATATGTTTTAACTATTTCTGAGATGATAGTGTAACATGATAGATGTCTAAAGAATTGTTTTACTCAATGATGCATGCTTTTGGGGTGAGGACCTAAATGATGAGATCATGCGGATGTTAAGAGTGTACATTCTTGTTTAGTCCCTAGTCGGTTGTTATTGTGGAAATAAACATTGACATCAATAACACTAAAGGCTATATTGTGTGTTGGTTGATGATAGAATCTCATTAGTCATGATATAGTGATATCAAACCAAGCACATAGGTACTTGTTAGAGAACAGTGTACCGGATAGACCCACCATGAGAGTGACACATGGAACCATGATTTGGTAGTCACAGTTAGCTCTCACAGTGATGGAGGTGAATGTGATTCTTTGACCTGAAATCACTGCACTCAACACATGTCGTTGGGTACACTTTCACATCATCAAACGCAGTCCTGAAACATGGGTTGTTATAAAGGTGATGATTGGGTGGCTTTGACACATGGGGCTTTTGAGGGGTGAGTGATAGATATGGGATTTGTCCTTCCTAAGGGAGTTTGATGTCATTGGCCACTTGATGAGTAGGATTGCGAAAGGTATGCGCATGCACATGTGCATCAATATGTGATATTGATGTCACACACATCTCACCCAATCTGCTCTGAGATCAAGGAAATGAATGAACGTTGAAACGATGACTATTCAATGCCTCGAGTTCATTCAGGACATCAGTGACAAAGGAATTATACATTCACTATAACACCATTCATGGATTGTAGGATTGAAAGTTGTTCTCCAACTTTCTATTTCACTTGGGTAGCACTGATGTGTGACTAGGCACCGCTCTTTGCTTGTGAAGTCATAAGTGTTATGGACTTTCACTGCCAACGTGAAATGGACCTATAGGGTCACACACATAGGATTTAACCTGGAAGAGGAGTTTATCCAAAAAATGATGTTTAGATTGATTACTAAAGGAGTTTAGTAGTTCAATTAAACACTCAATTAATTGATAGCTCAAAATCATAGTATTCAAGGTGTTGGATAAAATGATTACAATATCGGATTGATTGAAACTGCAATTGACTGATCTGCTGCCCCAACCGATTGGCTCATGAGATAAACCGATCGGCTCAGGCAGGTGAGCGACTGGCTCAGGTCATGAGATGATCGGTTCACTTTGGTGGACTGGTTGGGTGACCAAACAATCGTTTCATTTCACTTGTCAAATTCGATTTTTGGACAAGGACTAATATTGATTAGTTAGAAATGAACATGGAAAGTTAATTTGAGTCAGACCAGGACCACAAACCGATCAGCTCTGGGGTCCAAACGATCAGCTGGAGTGTCCAACCGATCAGCTGGAGGGTCCAGTCAGTCGTTTTAGGTTTGAAACGGTCGGTTCAAATGCCGCAATTTGTCAGATTTTGTGGAGATCTCAAATCCTTCTACTCCTACTTAGTCTCGCATTTCCCGGGGTAGAGAACCCTGTCCCATGACCCTCCTATATATAGGGGTATTGGGGGCTTCTCAAAGTACAACACAGAACACCAGTTGCTTTATAAAGTTGTCGTTCTCTCTGGTTGTGGTAACCGAGAGAGCCCGAGCAAGTGCCACCCGATAAGGGAGGTACAGCAAGGGAAAGACAACTATAGAATAGCGACTGGTGGTAGGAGAGTGTATCAGTGACTAGTACGTAGACAGGAGGGTGCGACTCCTTCCGATTCCTTGTGGAACAAGGAGATCGGAGTTCCAAGCAGTCCGTGTGGACTCCTTCAGAGGCGGGAGACTTCTGTCGCTCGGAGGACAACTGTCAATCCTAAAAGTCCCAGTGAGACTAGGAGTTGTCAGTCCCAGTGAGACCAAGAGTTGCACAGACAGTGTCCAAAACTCGAGGTGAAGACTGCGTAAGCCACGAGGTATTGTCTCCGAGCAAGCTTTGGGACAAGGTATGATTCTACAAACCATCCTTCCTACTTTATAGACATTGACACGATTCCTTTGTTTTGGGTTTTGGGGAGAAAAAAAATTTGTTTCTGTTGCTTCTCTACCTCCCGTAAAAACCAATAGCTACACCATCATAGACTACCTATTTAGGGACTAAAACCCAAGGAGTATGTGCAACCATGGCCATATTCCCCCGATCTAGAGACTATGCTCAAGGAGAATGTGAAACTAAGGCCATACACCCCCCGATCTAGGGACTAATCCCAAGGAATGTGTGCGACTAAGACCATACATCCCAGTCCTACAATACACTATACTAGGTAAGCGTCACTATTTCTTGCAAAATACAGTATGGCAAGTAGTAAATAAGTCATATCATGGATGAGGATTCAATAGTATAAAAAATGATTTCCACATTAATATGAACATATTAGGGTAATTTCAAATGATTACTTGATTTAGAACAATCAACCATTTATGCCTTGTTCAAAAGAATGCAAGAGAAAAAAGGCATCAAAAGGAGGTGAAAGGCCAAACATCTCAAGTGAGAAGTGCATACTTAATATTCTCAACTTAATGTATTCATAGGTGTATAACATCCAATAGGTCTTTCTTAACCTAAAAGGGCATTATACATAGATTAGTCCACAAATATCAATCTATAGTCAAAATTTGATCTAACCTAATATTGGTTGCTTGGTATTGTGTTAGGATTTTAAATATTAGGAATACGACTCATATGTACATTTCATTATAAAGGAAGATTCTCTCGCCATTATTATTTCTATCAGAAGTGAACATATTCTCATTCTAACATTGTCTCTCTTGATAAGTTTAATTACTTTAGTGTCATTCATTTATCCAAGATATGTGGTGTATTTACTATCCTGAACATTTATATTCATTTAACATTATTTTCATTATCAGTCATTCATGTATATGAACACGCTTTATATATATATATATATATATATATATATATATATATATATATATATATATATATATATATATATATATATATATATATGTGTGTGTGTGTGTGTGTGTGTGTGTGTGTGTGTGTGTGTGTGAGAGAGAGATCAATATATAGTCTTTCCTTAAATAGCTAAGTTTCTTTCCATCCTAACTCCTTAAAATTAAAATAGGTTGTTTATGTACAGATACACCCTTATATGCTTTATTGTGTTTTTAACTACTATGCTCATGCACCTAGGGATTTAACATATGACCAAGTTCAACTTTATGCTTACTCAAACTTATAATAGTTGTGAATTTATATTTCTAAGAAACATGTTTAACTATATGAAAATATTATGGATATAATATGTTGGGTTTGTATTAGGGTAATTGATCATTTAACTAAGTTAATACACCATTGTCGTACATATCCTCACATCCATATTATGGAGCCAAGGTATAGATTCAAAGTACATACTATCAACTATTATACTAGTGTTCGAGTTTTGACCGACCAAAAAAAACTATTATTCTAGTGTCTATTTTATACAGATAATCAAATCATCATTCTAGGTAGTTGATTGTGACAAGGTTTATGAACAAATTATCATATAATTTATTTTATTATTCTTACTATCCAGTTTATAGAAAGTAGAAAGCATATGAATTTCATTTTAAGTTATAGGATCGTATGGGTACCTCGATGCAATGAGCAAGGCCTTCGAGTAGGGTAGCTTTATGTAATAGGGAAATTTGTGATTCTCTGGCATTTGCAGATCTAAAATTGTAACTCCAGTGAAGTCACAGAAGAGGTTGACTAACCGTAGAAGGTACCTCCCTTGCTTATTGTATTTGGGTACCCCCATAATGTTCAAACACATCTTCTCTACCATGTGGCTCATTGTTTCAACAAGCCATGCTTATGTGGGGGCTTGATATGTAGATTCTTTAGACCTACAATCATGGTACTTCCTAGATTTTAGGGACCTACTCCATTATTTCTTGAAGGGTCATTATGAAGGAGGACAATATCTACGGTCTTTTGGTGTCCACTAGAGTAACGCATGATGCCTTGTGTCCCTAAACATTGGGTTGAGAAGGAGAAGATAGAGCGGCGGCTAGCTTTGCAAGTTCTATCTGAAGGACAAATACGGTTGCAATGTAATTCTTGGTCAGAGTCAATAGTGTCAAGGGTTATTGGATTTAGAGTCAATGATGACGGTGAACATGAAAGTTTTAAGAGGAGGAACCATTATTTCTGCGTAACCTTGTGTATGAAAAACTGTGTATGAGATTTCATGTTGTGGTGGTTAATTGCATGGAAGAACAAGAAGAATGACAAGTTGGCAGAAGAAATAGAGGTTCTGAGGAAGCATCACGGGACAACATGTGAGAAAGTTAGTGGTTGTTGAACTCATTGTCGGTCACTCACAGTGGTGGTGGATCATTCTATGCATCATCTTGCAAATGGTGTTTTCAATATGGTGGTCGCAAGGTAGAAGAAGAAGAAGTAGGGTTGCATCCCATGGTTGCCAAGAATGTCAGCAATAGGCAGGGGTGCTGGTAGGGGCTATGGGTTTCTCTAGCATGCCCCACACTGTCATAGTAGAAGGGCACTCGGATGGGGATGGGAGGGTGTCCAGAGATAGTGGTGATGGATTAGATGGCATAGAGTAGAAGGAGTAGTGCCTCTACCTATAACTGTTGGCAAGGCAGTTTGTTCTCTACATATGCTTGGCATCAAGTGGGGATCAATTACGACAGTTGGATATGTTGGCAATGGAGAGAAGAAACTTGTTTGCTGGCAATTGGCAATTCCAATGGTGCTCTATTTGCTAGGGTTGCAGATCATTGGAGAAGAAGAAGATAAAATGGAAGATGGCATTTAGGGTTGTTGTTGTAGATTTGTGTGGAGAACAAGATGGATGGAGGGGATGAAATAGAGAAGGGCAGAGGAGAAGAAAGGAAAGAGGAAGAGGTATAAGAGGAAGGAGAGGAAGGGGAAATAGAGAGGGAACCAATGTAGAGGCTAGGGAAGAAGAAAGGGCCCTTGTGATGCTTTGCAATTTACAAGTGTTGAGATTGCAAATTGTATGTCCAAGGGGGTGCGGCTGCAAGATGGGAAAGAAACGACAACGACAATAAATATAATTGAAATGAAAGTTAAGAGGAAAGTTTTAGGTAATTAAATGGGTGGTCAAACGAAGTTGAAAAGGCATAAAAATTTAGGCAGTGGTAGATTAGATCTAGAAGTGTCCAAATAAAATGATAACATTTTTTGTATTAAATTAGACCATTAATTAATGTAGGGATTTAGTAAGTATTTTCTAACTATAACAAGACATAATGGCCTACTTGCTCTCAAATAAGATACTAAAAGTTGGAATTCAAGGTGTATTAATCCATATAAATATTTTGAAGACATTTAAATGATTTCAACAATTAACTTAAATTAAATGTCAGGATTTATGAAAATGGTGTAAATGAGTCATTTGTTACAATATTAATTGTCTATAAATTTTTGGACTACTAAAATTGAGGGAGAAAACATATTCTAAATTAATTTGAATTAATAAATAACATATTAGTATTTAGAATAATAAGGTTTTTATTATAACAGACGTATAAAAGCCATTTTATGCATAATTTGAAGATGTGAATAGCAAATCTCTCAAAATGTATGTTGAACGTTAATCATAAATTAAACTGGTCCTTTAATATTAATCATGTTTAAGAGAATAAATATTTTTCTATTAAATAATATGATTGTTATTAGACATGATGAAACAGAATTATTACTTACATTTCAGTCTGTTACAACACTTCCCCACTTAAAAAGATTCCATCCTCAAAATCACATATTCTATAACAAAAACACATAAAATTACTAGTACTTTTCAAACTAGTTTTTTTAATCCATAGTATCAGATTAGTATACATTTAGGTCCACATATTGTGTATGAGTTATACTTACACATATATTAAATTATGTCCACATGATATATAATATTTAGGATTTTAATCACAATTAGTTAGCATTTCTTACAACATCAAAATTGTTTTATTATTATGTAAACTTGAAATCTCAGAAGAGTTATTTTACATTAGTATTAAATAATTATAAAATATTGATATATATAGTGGTTACTCATTGGGTGTATATACTCAAATATTTCAAAATTGTGTGTCCCAGATGTGAAAATATTTAGTTACTGGTATTTTGTCAAATGCATTAGAAGTATTCAAACTCCACCTATGTTTGCGTATATTCTATACTATGTAAACGTAGTAGGTCCCAAGTTCGGGTAAAGGAGGAGGGTTGGTAGTAGGTTGATAGCCAGCCATAAAAATTTGACACTCTTTTTATTACATGGATCCTTATAAAAATTTCTTAAGAGCATCCCTACCTAGCGACACACTGCATCGGCACCCAGGTGTAGTGATAATGATGCAAGGGGTCTCAATACAGTGGAACGTGATTGCATTGAAGGAAAAGGAAGGCTTCCCACACCTCATGTGGGTTGGGGTAAAGAAGCTAATCCCACTGTAATATTGCCCGGATGTAGTGAAAAATGTGTAAGGGCAATCTTATCGAAGGAGACAGGTAAAAAAGCAAGTTCAGCAAAAAAAGATCAGAGTGGGATCTTGGAATGTTGGCTCTTTGATAGGAAAGTCATCGGAGTTAATTGATACCATGATTACAAGAAAAGTTAGCATTATTTGTGTATAGGAAAGAAAGTGGACAGGTGCATGATGTAGAGAGATTGGAGACATAGGGTACGAAATTGGGTTTATAGGTATTGACAAACATAGAAATGGCATTGGAATTATTGTTGATAAGATATTAAAGGTTGATGTCTTCGAGATAAGACGAATGGGGGATAGAATCATAGCTATCAAGGTTGTTCTTGGGGGATAGATTTTCAATATTATTAGTGTTTATGCCCCTCAAGTTGGCCTTAGTGATGAGGCAAAGAATGATTTCTAGGATAACATGGATGAATTGATGCAAGAAATATGATAGAGGAGAATATAATTATTGGGAGTGACTTAAATGGCCATGTGGGGAGTAGCAATGTTGGATATGAGAGATTTCATGGAGGTTTTGGATACAGAAACAAAAATGGAGAGAGGATTTTGGATTTTTGTAATTGCTTATGATATGATCTTGGTAAATTTACATTTCAAGAAAAGATATTTGCATCTTATTACTTTCAACAATGATTGGAATTGTAGCCAAATTGATTACTTCCTTACAAGATGGCAAGATAGAAAAGTATGCAAGGACTTCAAAGTGGTCCCCGGGGAAGAACTCACCACCCAACATAGGTTGGTGGTCTTGGATATGAATATGAAGATCAACAAAGGTAAGCATAACTGAAGCCAAGATAGAAGGATCAAGTGGTGGAATCTTAAAAGAGAAAAGAAATTGACATTTTATGATAAACTCATCACGGAAGGAACTTGGAACTTGGATTCTGATGTTAACTCTATTTGGTAAAGTATGAGCACTTGCATAACAAAAATTGCCAAAGAGGTTTTGGGAGAGTCCAAAGGGTGTGGGCCTCCACAGAAAGAGACTTGGTGGTGGAATGATGAAGTACAAAATGCTACTAAACTCAAAAGGGAGATCTATAGGAGCTTGCCCAAAGCTGGAGATGATGCAACTTTTTAGAGATACAAACAAGCAAAGAAAGGTGCTAAGAAGGTAGTTCAAGAAGCAAGGTCCAGACACTTTGGTGAGATGTATAAGAATTTGGACACTATATAAGGGGGAAAGATACTTATAAAATGGCCCATATAAGAGAAAAGAAAGGAAGAGACTTGAATCAAGTAAAATTCATCAAGAATAAAGATCGCATAGTGTTGGTGAAGTTTGATGATATAAAGAACCAATGGAGAAACTACTTTCATAAGCTTTTCAGTGGAGACAGTGTGAACAATATAAGAGACTTGGGTGACATGAATGCTAGAAATATCACTTACACGTGATGAGTTTCACTTTATAAGGTCAAGAATTCTTTGAAAAAGATGAAAATAAAAAAGGAATGTGGTCCAGACAGTATTCCCATTGATGTATGGAAGAGTACCGGGGATCAAGGAGTTGTGTGGTTAAAAAATTTCTTTAACAAGATTATGAAGACAAAGAAGATGCCATTTAAATGGAGAAATAGTATTATTGTCCCGATCTACAAGAATAAAGGAGATGTTCAGTGTTGCACAAACTATAGAGATGTCAAGTTTGTGAGTCACGCTATGAAGCTTTGGGAGAGGATTATTGAGGAAAGTCTAGGATTGATTACACAAATATCAGACAACCAGTTTCATTTGATGTCAGGTTGATCAACAACTGATGCTATTTTTCTGATAAGGGGGACTATGGAGAAGTACAGAGAAAACAAATGAGATCTTCATATGGTGTTTATTGATCTGAAAAAGGCCTATGATCGAGTACCGAGGGAAGTGTTTTGGAGGGTTTTGCATAAAAAGGGTGTGCCTATGCAATACATTGACCTAATTAAAGACATGTATGATGGATCAACTGCAAGTGCTGGGACTCTCAGAGGAGAGACACAAACTTTTCCTATCACTTTTGGGGTACATCAAAGATCAACACTCTGTCTAACAGAAGACACCAAGATGGTTAGACACTCAGTTTGTTAGTGAGAGGTCCCAGGATCGAGCCTAGGCCACAGGATGAATAGAATGGCCAATTTTTTTTTTTAAAAAAAAGATCAACACTCAGACCATATCTATTTGTTCTTATTATGGATGAGTTGACAAAGTATGTTCAAGATAATTTCCCTCAGTGCATGTTCTTTGTTGATAATATTGTGTTGATGGATGAAAGAAGAGAAATATTGAATGATAAAGTTGACCTTTGGATAAATACATTGGAATCCAATAGATTTATGATCAATAGAAGCAAAAATGAATATATTCATTGCAATTTTAGCTAACAATCTAAACTTGTTAATGGTGGGGTCAAGTTGGATGGAGTGGATGTACCAATATGTGATAAGTTTTTTTACTTGGGCTCAATTATTGATAAGAAGGGTGAAGTTTAAGATGATGTTTGTCACAGGATCAAAATAGGATGGTTGAAGTGGAGGAGTGCAACTGGAGTAGTATGTCAGCAGAAGATCCCTCTTAGATTAAAAAGAAAGTTCTATAGAATAGATATACGACTAGCCATGCTATATGGGAGTGAATGATGGGTAGTGAAGAAACATGGTCTCAACAAGATGAATGTGTCCAAAATGAGTATAATGAAATGGATGTGAGGGAAGACGAGAAAAGATCATTTGAGGAATGAGTACATCAGAAACAAAGTGGAGGTGGTGAGCATAGAGGACAAGTTGTGTGAAAGTCGTCTATGATGGTATTATCATGTGCAATGCAGATCGACAAGTGCACCTATTAGAAGAAAGGTTATTGATTCAAGCATAACTAAAAGAAGAAGAAGCATATCTAAATAAACTTGGGAATAGCTTATAAAGAGAGATTTTGAATCTTTACATCTTGATCAGAGTATGACCCATAACATAGCTGATTGGAAAATAAGGATCCATATAGCCAACCCAACATGGTTGGGATTGTGGCTTAGTTGATGATCATGATGATGATGATGATGTTGATGATGATGATGATGATGATGATGATGATGATGATGATGATGATGATGATGATTATAAGTATTCAAAATTTTAGTATTATTTATTAGTGTTGCTATGTATACAAAATTAATTCATGATTTCTCTATGTTATTCTATTTATTCATTCTATTTGGAACTATGATGTTCTTATTTATGACTGAGAATTGTTATTGAGATTGATTTAACTTGTCAGCAAAGAGGTCAATTTAATTTATTTAGACTACCCACCTAATATATATCAAAGGAGGCATTCACAACCATGTATCACAATTTCTATTATAAAAATTTTATTATCTATCATTCTTAATATGTTTTCAAATCTAATATGTCACCATAATCTAGTCCTAAAAAATTATCAGTAGTCAAGGCTATAAGGCTCGAGGGTTAGGTCGTCCATATATCAATATCCATATTATTTTTTTACTCTTACCTATGCACCATCCATGGTCACCATGTTACCTTACCTATGAACCATCCATGGTCACCATGCTACCTAATCAAAATGGTTTGTAATTCAACTCAATGAAAATATAGGACCTATACCATCTTGGGTTACTATTCCCAATTCATGCATTTGAAAATTTATGACTCGGTCTAGAAAAGCTTCCATCAAAACCAAAAAGTGTTTTTTACATATATTTTTACAACAAAATAAGTTTTAATGAGAAGAAATAGTGTAAGGTAAAACAAAAAGTTGATCCAAAATCAATTTTAGGATCAAGGTGGACTAACTTTTCAAAGGATTCTTCCTTCACATCTCAAATCATTTCAATGTTATCCAATTTTCAATTTAAATCCTCGTCATTCAGGGGTACTTTTTTTTTGAAGGTACATATCAGGGGTACTTCATGTTACTCATAGAGGGACAAATTGAGGGAATTCAAAATTGCAGTACATCTATAGGCTACTAAATATTGATGTTAACTATAATGAGGCATAATAACTCAAGTGATTACTTTCCACCCATAAGTCCAAGCACTAGCATAAATAATGTTATTGTTCTACACAGTATAGTTCCTACCAAACTAGACTTGTTTGAGTGCATCTTGTATAATCAATGGTTTTTTTAGAAAACCTCATCAATGTTGTATATATATTTTTTTTTTTGGTCCATTACATGAGCTGAGGCATTGAACTGAGAACTTTGTATTGATATTATGTAATACCCTAATAAGCCCTAAAACTCCATATCTCAAATGGATTTCAAGGTCCCTTATAATTCATAACTATTTAAACTTTGTGGGTCTACTCCAACATGATCTACAAGGATCATTCAAAAATCTAGAGATTCTAATGAGTCATCTTCCTTATGTAATATGCTAGGCAACTGAAGGAAAAATATCGCGTAGTAAGCAACCCATGTATAAATTTATAGAAATTTCTTTAGTCCATGGCAAGGATAAGATTGAACTTTATCATTTCTAGGTCATGACATATATATTAGAGTTCTATGGTATGTAGGAGTCTATTACTAAGTATCAACATAGATATGTAGTTTTAAACCTACATCTAATTTTATGTATATCCATCAACGAGTAATTAAGGTGTGAGCTAGCCAAAATTAAATCTGAAATGATTCTCTCAAAAGAAAGAGGTCTTAGAAGGAAACCATAAATGTATAATCTACATAAGGATAGAGGAAGATAGCTTGAGTCTATTCGACCTATAATTCTCTCACTAAATGACGTTACCCATATATTAACGTTCAAACTTGATCCCAATACTAGGTACAAAACCATAAGGTCTAAACATGTAATTCTGTTAGAGATGGTCACACAAAGTTCATAGGTAAAGGACCATCCTAGTGAACACTTAAAAATAGGAAATAGATGTGAGGGTATGAACTATGCATTCAAACATTTTAATGGGCCGAATGTGATTGCTCTAATACAAACCTATAAAGATGGGGGTTTTAGGGTTCCTTGCTTTACTTTTATGTGATAAAGCACTAGAATCCCACTATATATTTTCAATTATTTAGTTAATTTAAGAAATTAATTTAATCATGTTAATAGTTTGATCCTAAGGGATTCAAAGCAATATGCAGCGGAAGGTTTAAATGAGGTATCAACAAAAAGCCATCAACAATCATGAATAAAATTTGGCAACCTCGTGATATTCTGTATCATATACATGATACCATGTATCATATGGTTACATAAATGTTTGAAAATTTATAGAGGAAAGCACCTGACTTCTCACATAATCCTCAAGCCCATGAGTCAAAGGTATTATATCTTTAGGTTTGACTTTCAACTATATAGTCCTTTAAAAATTCTTGAACTGGGTATAAGAATATACCTGAGATAAAATAAGAAAATGGAGAGACGTAAGCAAATGTTGGTATCTACCACAAATGTTGTTTATGAGTAACGGAGGTAAAACTGAGGAAAGAAATAAGATGCAAAGAGTATAATTTAATGGGGGTATACCGAATGAAATAAAAAGTATGAATCAAGATCAAGTGAAATTTTATTATGAGTCATTTCAAGAGATATTGAATTAATCAATCAGTTTAACTTGCCATTAATAATAGTGCAACAATGCATAAATTTAAAACAAGCAATGTAATTGTGAACAACTCAACTAGTAACATCTAACAATACGGAAAGTGGTAGTTGCACCACCACAGACTACCTATTTAGGCACTACAAACCCAAGGAGTATGTGCAACCATGGTCATATACCCCTGATTTAGAGGCTATTCTCAAGGATCATGTGCAACTAAGTCCATACACTCCCAGATTTAGGGACTAAGCCCAAGGAATGCATTCAACTAAGCTCATACATCCCACTCATATGTTACACTATACAAGGTAAGTGTCAATATTTCAAGCAAAATAGAGTATGGCAAGTAGTAAATAAGTCAAAGCATGAATGAGGATTCAACATTATCAAAAATAATTTCCAAAATAATATGAACAAATTTGGGCAATTTCCAATTATTACTTTATTAAGAATAATCAACTCATTACGCCTCATTCAAAAGAATGCAAGAGAAAAAATGTATCAAAAGGAGGTGAAATCCCAAACATCTCAAGTGAGAAGTACATATTTGATATTCTCAACTTAACTTATTCATAGGAGTAGAACATCCAATAAATCTTTCTCAACCTAAAAGGGTATTATACAAAGATTAGTCTACAAATATCAATCTATCGTCAAAAGTTGGTCTAACCTAATATTGGTTTCCTAGTGTCATGTTAGGGTTTTAAATATTAGGAATATGACACAGATGTTTATTTCATTATTAAGGAAGGTTCTCTCCCCATTACCATTTCTATCAGAATTGATCGTATTCTCTTTCTAAAATTATCTCTCTTGATAAGTTTAATTACTTTAGTATCATTCATTTATCCAAGATATGTGGTGTATTTATTATCATGAAAATTGATATTTTTTAACATTATTTTCATTATCATTCATTCATGCATATGAACATGCTATATATATATATATATATATATATACTTATCATCATTGATCTCAAAATATAATTTCTTTAAATAGTTAAGTTTCTTTCCTTCCTAACTCCTTATAATTAAAATAGTTCATTTATATATAGATACACCCTTACATTCTTTATTGTGTTTTTAACTACTATGCTCATGCATCTAGGGTTTTAAAATATGACCAAGTTCAACTTTACGCTTACTCAAACTTATAGCCATTGTGAATTTATATTTATAAGAAACATGTTTAACTATATGAAATAATTATGGATATACTATGTTGGGTTTGTATTAGGGTAAACGATCATTTAACTGAGCTAATACACCATTATCATACATGTCCTCATATCAATATTATGGAACTGAGGTATAGATTCCAAGTACATGCTATTTCATACAAATAGTCAAATAAGAAGTCTAGGTAGTTTATTGTGACTAGGTTTACAAACAGATTATCATCTAATCTATTTTCTATCCAGTTTACATAAAGTAGAATCCTATGAATTTCATTTTAACTTACATGATTGTATGATCAGCAACCTAAGCCCATGCATTAGGTTGAATGTATGTTGGGTCACGTCTTCATTGGATGGGGGGCTTCCTAGATGCAATAAGCAAGGTCTTTGAGTACAATAGCTTGATGTAATAGGGACATTTGTGATTCTCT
Source organism: Alisma plantago-aquatica (assembly GCA_963693085.1). Taxonomy (NCBI): domain Eukaryota; kingdom Viridiplantae; phylum Streptophyta; class Magnoliopsida; order Alismatales; family Alismataceae; genus Alisma; species Alisma plantago-aquatica. Next base: position 25,501,419 of record OY856410.1, read on the forward strand.
AGCATTTGCAGATCTGAAATTGTAACTCCGGTGAAGTTACAGAAGAGGTCGACTATGGATAGAAGATACCGCACTTGCTTCTTGTATTTGGGTGCCCTCACAATGTTCAAACACATCTTCTCAACCAGGTGGTTCATTGTTGTAGAAATGCATGCTTGTGTGGGAGCTTGATATGCAGATTCTTCAATCTTACAATCATGGTACTTCCTAGATTTTAGGGATCAGCTTCAAAAAAAATGGACGGTCATTATGAAGGAGGAGGAGAGTTTGTTGTCTTTTGGTGGCCACTGGATTAAAGCATGATGCCTTGCGTCCATGGAAATTGGGTTGAGGAAGAGAAGAGATGGTGGTGGCTAGCTTTGTAGGTTTTGTTTGGAGGACAAAGATGGCTGGGATGAAATTTTTGTTCGGAATCAATACGATGGAGAGTAATTGGATTTAGACTCAGTGGTGATGGTGGACACGAAAGTGTGAAGAGGAGGCACCATTATTTTTGTGGAAGCTTTGCTATGACAAACTACATATGAGATTTCATGTTCTTGTGGTTAATCGCATGGAACAAGAAGAAGAATGCCAAGTTGGTGAAAGAAGTAGAGGCTATGAGGAAGCATCACAGGACAACATGTGAGGAAATTGGTTGTCATAGAACTCGTTGGCGGTCACTCACGGTGGTGGTGGCCCATTCTATGCATCATCTTACAAACGGTGTTATCAATATGCTCATCTCAAGGTAGAAGAAGACAAAGTAGGGTCACATCCCATGGTTGCCAAGAACGTTAGCAATAGGTAGGGGTGCTGGTATAGGAAATTGGTTTCTTTGGTATACCCCACACTGTCATGGTAGGAGGGCACCCGGATGGGGATGGGTGGGTGTCTAGAGATCATGGTGATGGATTAGATGGTGTAGAGTAGAAGGAGCAGTGTCTCTACCTACAACTACTGATGAGGAAGTTTATTCTCTACAATTTCTTGGCATCAGGTGTGGAGCAGTTGCGGTAGTTAGGACTGCTAGAGGTGGAGAGGAGAAACTTGTTGGTTGGCAATTGCCAATTCCGATGGTGCTTTGTATTCTAGGGCTACAGATCATTGGATAAGAAGAAGATAAATTGGAAGATGGTAGCTACAGTTGTTGGTGTAGATTTATGTGGAGAAGAAGATGGATGAAGGGGATGAAATAGAGAAGGGAAGAGGAGAAGAAAGGAAAGAGGAAGATGTAGAAGATGAAAGGGAAATGGAGAGGGAACTGTCATGGAGAAGAGGGGAGAAGAGAATAGCCCACGTGATGCCTTTCATTCTGCAAGTGTTAAGATCGCACATCACAGGTCCTAGGTGCGGGGTTATAACATTGGAAAGAAATGGTGATGGCATTAAATGTAATTTAAATGAAATTTAAGAGGAAACTTTAAGTAATTAAATGGATGGTCAAACGAAGTTGAAAAGGCATGAAAATTTAGGCAGTGGCAAACTAGATCTAGAGTGTCCAAACAAAATGATAAAATATTTCTTTGGATTAAATTAGACAATTAATTAATATAGGGATTTAATTAGTATTTAATGAATATAGAATGACATAATGGCCTACTCACTCTCAAATAAGATACTAAAAGCTGACATTTAAGGTGTATTAATTTGAATGAATATTTTGAAGGCATTTAAATGATTTCAGCAACTAAAATAAATTAAATGTCAAGATTTATAAAAAGGGTATAAATGAGTCATGTGATACATTATAAATTGTATATAAATATTTGGACTACTAAAATTGAGGGAGAATACATATTCTAAACTAATTCATATTAATAAAATAACATATTGGTAATAAGATATTTTATTATAACAGACATATAAAAGCCATTTTGTGCATAAACTAAAGATGTATCTGGATAATCTCTCAAAATATATGTTGAATGTTAATCATAAATTAAATTTGTCATTTATTATTGATTATATTTCAGAGAATAAACATTTTTATTAAATAATATGATTCTTATTGGACATAATAAAATTGAATTATTACTTAAATTTCAGTCTGTTACAAATCAAAAGGAAAATCTAGAAAGATAGACATTAATCACATTAAGGCATAGTCAAAAAGCCATATTTTGACTTCAAAAAATTATCTATTTACCAATGAAAGGAATGTTCAGTCCATCATGATAAAAATATCTCATAAAGATCAAATATCAAAAAGATACTCTAAATCAATGGTAAGGAATGTTAAGTCCACCATGATATAGAGATGCCAATGAGAATCAAAAGAAAAAACTAAAATTGATTTCCTAACCATTTTTAAGGGATGTTAAGCCCAAAAATGAGTATAGAATCAATTAAGAACAAAAAGGAGGTCAAAAAAATATATCTAGACCAAATCTAAGGGATGTTAAGATCATATTGATATAGAGAACCAATAAATCATTGAATGAGGTCAGTTTAGAATCTCTAGATCAAATATAAGGGATGTTAAACCCATATTGGTATAGAGAGACATTAAGTATCATAAGAACAACTCCAAAAGGATCTCTAAACCAAATGACAAAGGATGTTAATCTTTGTAGAGAATTATTTGAAAGAAAAAAAGATATTCAATTTATATTAAAAGACTATGAGCTTCCCCTTAATATCATACCAAGTAAAAAGAGCTCAAACAAAAGAAAGAGATTTACTCAACAAGATGGTCATTTAAGATCCAAACTTCATGATAAATCATTCATGTCAAATGTAGAAACCAAGAAAGTAAAAGTTCAAATCTAAAAACCAAATTTGAAATGAATTCTACTACTGATAGGGTTTTAGTTGAAAATATTATGGATCTAGAATGAGATTGGTCGAAATGGTGGTCGGTCAGCAAACATTATGTAAACACAAATCAAAGAATTTTTTCCTTGATTTATTTGTCCCCATTTGTCATATCAAAAGGTAGAGATCATAAAATATGACTCCTCCTTAGTGGGATACTCCCCCTAAATATGATGCTCATTTTTAGACATTTAAAATTGTATGTAAATCCAATAACCATGAATGTGATGACACATGTTAAGATCAAAATGATTTGCTAATAAGGCTCATGATCTTTTTGTTGGTATGTATTCCCAGAGAACTAATCATATGATGATTGTAATGGCATAACTTGTAAATGATTTGATTGATAATAAAGGCAAGCTTCCAATATATTCTACTTTATTCAGTTATGAGGTAATGAAGTAACATAATAAATGTCTAGAGAATGATATTACTCAATGACTTATGTCTTCAAGTATGTGACCTAAAAAATGAGATCGTAGGGATGCTAAGAGTATATAAATTCTTGTTATGTCCCTAGTCAGATGTTATTCTGGAAGGTTGATAGACAGAAATAACACATAAGACTGGTGTGACGTCCCTAGATTTTCTAAAACTTAATCCGATGTGTGTCACCGCCTAGTCTCCTCTCTCACGTGAGAGCCAGGACACCTGACATGACGTTTGGCTCTAGGAGCCATCGTGTGGTTGGTCGCCAGCCTCCTCGTCACCACAATTTTCTAGATTTGCTCGTGCTATGCGTTCTCTGGCCTTCATATAGTGAGTGTCACCCCTCCTCCTTGTGTGAACACCAGTCTTCCATTGTGAGGCTCCCTCATCTTGGCGCCACCAAGGCTGGAGGGACGTTGAGAAAACCCACCGCCTCTGAATTTTCTTCCCTTATTCTATGTGCCTCACGATTGGACTCTCGCCCTCCTCACATTTGACGCAATCTCAATGGTATGCCCACGTGTGTGGGTTCTATGTCGGAGTTGTTTCTCCCAACTGTCGGCTTTAGACTTGCCATTATACGGGGTTTCCTCCTTGATTCCATCCTATGTGAGGTTGATCTAGTTCGGTAAGGTCCTCGTCATTGTTCTCTAGTGTCGTGATCTTCCCTTGATCTCCTCCTTCTGTAACTTGTGTCTCCCACCTACAATAGATGATGGAGAGCTAGAGGGTGGGGTTTGTATATCTCCTGCATCCAGCTTCCTTATATGAGCACTTGAACTATGCCTATCCAGAACCCAAGGAAAATGGACTGGTTCCCCATTCTTTTGACACGAACAAACTGCCCCCACAACCAATCACACATCTCTGCTCACGATCACCATGGTTATCATGGTGGCTTGATCCCAACCATGTTGGTTTGAACTTGGGTAGGATGTAACTTCTCAAGCATGCCATCCAAGGGCCATAACATCCATGCCACCAATCTGAAATGTGATGGTTGTGGTTGGGTTGCACTGCCCATAAGGAAAACAACAACGTCACCTACCCACTTCTCCAAGGCATGACAAGTCACATGCCAACAACTTATGGTAATGGGTTATACAGTTGTTCATTACATTCCTCGATTTTTAATCATTTAATCAACATTCAATCATCCATACCTTTTACTAGGGACATCATAGATTAGTGAGACTTCAACATAGCTTTAGAATAACTCATGCTACACTATACTAGATGTTGGTACCAAATTACCACTATTTGACCAGTCCACCACTTGATCCAAAATGGCAAAGAGTTGAAGTGCTTAAATACAACATGCACTTGACTACCAAATAGTTGAAGTGCTTAGATATAATGGAACAGATATATTATGTTTCATGTGTTCATATCAGTAAGCATGGAAAATCATACAACATATCATACAAGAACAATCATTTCATCCAATATCATATGCCAAGTATTTTACTACACATATAACACAAGATATTGTATAATAAGCCAAGTAAGAGGTAATGGTGTACCTTAGATCAAGATATCCTAATCACCACATATTCTTGAGTCATTTATATTCTTGTTAAACCTGATTAAGATAAGATCATATACTATCATCAGATTCGCATCATCATAACCCTAGTTATGTCCATTAATTTTAGGGTTTACCTTATCTCATTAGGATATGTGCATCTTTGCTTGCATTCTTATCTTAGATTTGTCTTACTGATGTCATTTTCTAGATTATTTCCATAATAGGGTTCAACATTTGAATTTCAGGTTCCATATCATTTTTGCATATATTTACCCTATATCTTATTCATTAAGCATATTAGGGTTACAACCCATGTATTAAGGGTCATATACATATAACATGGATTTCGTGCATTTAACTGATCTTAGATTTACATATTATCTTCTTATTACTGATATGAGCATATACTAAATATTTTAACATTTATTGACTGCATGTGTATTTATTGTATTTTATTTAGGGTTTAAAACGCTAATTAGCCATATGAAGAAAATTACATAATTTCATGCATCAACATCATAACTACTGACATCAAATGGATTATAAGTCACTAATTAGCCATACTGTACATTCTCGTAATTTTAGGTCTACATTTGATATATATTATCCATGAAAAGAGTATTTTACATCTTACCTAATATCACTAAGATTTAAGCAAAAGAAGACTGATATGATGGTGCCATGTTATTCTACACATTTTTCTGAGAATTTTGGTACCTTATTTGTATTTTTATAATAAGCATGCTAATCACTATGATTTATTGAAGAACTGCATATTTTTAGGTTTTTCTAGGATTTTTCTTACCTTTTGTCCAACCATGATGCGCCACGTGGCTCTAGGGCTGGCACAGCCCTTTACTTGGCCCGTTGGGGTCCATCCAGTTCAGGGTTGGTTCACCGCTATTGGATTGGTCATGTCTAGCTCTCTTTCTCTCACGTCTCTTTCTTTCTCTCGCGTGAACATGAACATGCCTTCCGCACTCTTTGTTTGAGTCGTCTGGCCGCCGGCTGTTCGTCTGCATCGCCTAGCCACCAGCGCACAGCTCACCTCTCTTCCTCTAGGTTCACAATTTCTTATGACTAGGCACCACTGTGAGGCTGCTCTCTGACCAGAGATAGGCTATGAGGTCATCATCCTCGCCATGACCTTCCCTCTGCAACTCCTCTTTGAACTGTTGTCGCCTGGTCTGCTCTCCCACGTGAGAGCCAGGACACCTGACACGACGTTCGTCTCTTGGAGCCATCGTGCGGTTGGCTGCCAGCCTCCTCATCGCCACAATTCTCTGGATTTGCTCACGCTATGCATTCTCTGGCCTTCATACAGTGAGCGTCTCCCCTCCTCCTTGTGTGAACGCAAGTCTTCCATTATGAGGCTCCCTCATCTTGGCACCACCAAGGCTGGAGGGACGTTGAGAAAACCCCCCCACCTCTGAATCTTCTTCCCTTATTCTATGTGCCTCACGATTGGACTCTCTCCCTCCTCGCGTTTGACGCGATCTCAGTGGTATGCCCACATGTGTGGGTTATGCATCAGAGCTCTTTCTCCCAACCGCCGGCTTCAGACTTTCCATTATATAGGGTTTCCTCCTCGATGTCATCCTGTGTGAGGTTGATCCAGTTCGGCGAGGTCCACATCGATGTTCTCTAGTGCTGTGATATTCCCTCGATCTCCTCCTTCTGTGACTTCTGCCTCCCACCTGCAACAGATGATGGAGAGATAGAGGGTGGGGTTTGTATATCTCCCGCATCCAGCTACCTTATACAAGCGCTTGAACTATGCATATCGGCAACCCAAGGAAAATGGATTGGTTCCCCATTCTTTTCACATGAACAAACCACCCCTACAACCAATCACATGTCTCTGCTCACAATCACGATGGTGATCGTGGTGTCTTGATCCCAACCATGTTGGTTTGAACTTGGGTAGGATGTAACTTCTCAAGCTTTCCATCCAAGGGCCATAAAACCTCCATGCCACCAATCTGAAATGTGATGGTTGTGTATGGGTTGCATTGTCCATAAGGAAAACAACAACGTCACCTACCCACTTCTCCAAGGCGTGACAAGGCACATGCCAACAACTTAGGGTAACGGTTTATACACTTGTTCATTACATTCCTCGATTATTAATCATTTAATCAACATTCAATCATCCATACCTTTTACTAGGGACATCATTGATTAGTGAGACTTCAACATAGCTTTAGAATAACTCATGCTACACTATACTAGATGTTGGTGCCAAATTACCACTATTTGACCAGTCCACCACTTGATCCAAAATGGCACATACTTAGGAGCATTAATTATAACACTATCCTCAATGACTTTCAATTTTTTTCAAACTAATTGGAGCACATCCAAATGATCAAAACCCTACATAGTATTAACAATTTGTCATTAAGTAATTAGGAACTCCAAAGTTCAGTCTATCACAACTGGATTGTTTCTTGTTTGATGATAGAATCTCATCAATCATCATATGTGATATAAAACCAAGCACATAGATACTTGTTAGAGAAAAGTGTATTGGAGAGACCCACCATAAGAGTGATACATGGAAACCATAATTGGTAGTCAGAATCATATCTTATAGTGTTGGTGGTGATTGTGGTTCTTAGACCTTAAGTCACTACATTCATCACATGTTATTCGATATACTTTGACGTCACCCACCATGATCCTAAATAAGAGTTTCCATAAAGGTGATGATTGGGTGCATTATGACACATGGGAATGAATGTGAGTGATGTAGATGGGATTTGTCTCCCCTAGAGGGGTATGATATCATGGCCACTTGATAAGAGAGACTAGAAATTCATGGCCATGCACATGTAAGTCAATGTGATATTGAGCTTATATTTATCTCAGAAAATTTGCTCTGGTTCAAGGAATATGGATTGAATGATTGAAGAGGATGACGATTACATGCCTTGAGTTCAATATCAGATATTAGTGACAAAGTAACTATACAAACATTGTAACACCAATCAAAGATTGTAGATTGAAGTTGTTCTCCAACTTTTCTTTAATTTGGGTAGAAGTGATGTGTGACTAGGCACCTCTCTGTGCTTGTGATGTCATAATTACTTATGGACATTCACTGCCAATTTAATATGGAACCTATAGGGTCACACACATAGGAATTCACTTGGAATAGGAGTTCAATCATTAATGATAATTAAATTGACTACTAAAGTGTTTAAGTACTCATTTAAACAATATTTGACTGACTCTGAACCGAACGGTTCAAGTGCTGAACCGATTAGTTCAAGTGTTGAACCAACTGGTTCAAGTGTTGAACTGATCAGTTCAAGTGTTGGACCGACCAGTTGGAGTGTCAAGTTGATTGGATATTGCATTGGATGAATTCTAGATGAACCAAGACATGAACCAACCAGTTCACTGAGTGGACTGATCGGCTTAGGGTTGTGAGATGATCGGTTCATGAACCACACAATTCATAAGAGCAATTCGATTGCATCAAGGATTAGTGTTGATATCATGTCATGCATTAATTGGACTAGAATTTCCAATACAATTGCGATTGGGAAACATGGTGAAACTACCAGTTCACTGGGTGAACCGATCCGGTCACATGCCAACCAATCAGTTCACATGTGAACTGATTGTTTTGTTGCTTGCAAGTTACAAAAATTCATCAAATTCTGGTCCCTCCCACTCTCGCACAGATTGGGAACCCTGACTCTAACCCTTCTATAAATAGAGGGGTACTGGGGACTTCCCAGAGACACAACTCAATTGCTTCTGACAATTATTTGTCTTCTCTAATTGTTGTAACCAAGAGAACCGAGCAAGTCCTACATGATAAAGGGAGGGATAGCAAGAGAGAACAATTGTAGGAGAGCAAGTTGGTGACTAGTGCGCCAACATGAAGGAACAACTCCTTCTTTTCCATTCTTCTAGAATGATAGGAGTTCCTGGTGGTCCATGTCTATTACTACAGAGGTGAGGAGGTCGTTTCCTGTTACTAGGAGGACAATGTCAACCTGCTGTCTATGGTGATCAACTAGGAGGTTGATGCAGATGTTGTTCGAGTGTGACTTGAGGAAACGGTGCACACCATGATGAGGATATTATTACTGGACCTTCTCCATGACCATGTATATCCTATAAACCATCCTTCTACAAAAGATATTTGATTTCTCTTTTCAACATTTTAAGAGTCTGCAATTTTAGACATACATATAGTTATAGTTTTGAGACATATATCTTATCAGTTTCAATAGATAATCATGTAGAAAATTAATTGTAACTACTAACTCCAAGATAGCCAAACTACAGACTAAGAATAGGTCGATGCAGACATTGTTCGAGTGCGACCTTCACAATAGTAACCAATTTCTTTTTCATATATTTTTTAACCTTGTTTGAAGTAATTTAATAAGTTTTTTAAGATCATTTTTGGGTAAAGTAGAAAGAGAAACCTCTCATCACTATCATTACCTTGAACTTCATCTTCACTCTCTTTCAAATCATACCTAGTAGAAAGATGAGCTTTCTCCTTATCGTTCTTCTTCTTCTTTAGTTTAGGACTTTGGGATTTTTGATGACCTTTTTCTCCACATAGTTGACATCTAGTAGACAAAGACCTAAAAGTTCTTAGAAGAAAACATATAAATTTTACCTTTCATGTTGATTTCTTCTTTACTACTAGAGAATTACTTGAGGAGGAAGAGATTTGTTTCTTTGAAAACTTTGCCTTGAATGCAACTATTTTCTCCACATGTCTTGGGTCTTTTTTCCTCTCTTCTTCTTCAAGTTGTACCTCATGAGTTTCCAAGTACCCAATAAGTTGCTCCATCTTCATCTTTCTAAGATAAATAGCTTCTTGAATGGTGGTACTTTGATGTTGAACATAGGTAACAAGGACCTAAGAATTTTGGAAACTTGTTCTTCTTCACTTATGTGCTTCCGTAAGGAACTCAATTTCTTGATTATAGAAGAAAGTTTAACTTACATTTTAGAAATAGTTTCATTTTCTTGCATATGAAATAATTCTAACTTTTTCTTAAACATATTAGTTTTAGTACTTTGACTAGTGAAGTATCTTCATGTCTAACCGAAAGTGTTTTCCATATTTCATATGTATTTTCACAAGAGGATATTCTATCAAATTCTTTGAGAGATAAATGTGAATATAGGATACTTATAGCTTTTGCATTAAGTATAGCTTTTCTTACTGTTGTCTCATCCCATTCTTCAAACTTTGTTGTAGGAGGTACATATGGGTGGATGACCGTATTTCAAAGATTAATGTCAATACCTTGAATCTAGACTTAAATAGCTTGTTTCCATATTGTAGTTGGATCCTTCAAACATTGGTGGCTGAATCACATAAGCTCATTCTATGTGGAGTTATCCCAGTCGGTTGTCAACATATTCAATACCTATTAAGGCTCCTTGAATCCCTTCTCTAAAACCAAATGAAAGATCTAGAGGGGGGAAATAGAGCTAAAGTAATCTATTTGAAAGTAAAACACAAACATGGATAATTGCAACTTGCTTAAAGAATTTGTAGAAGTAAAAGGAAGGTTGGCAGACAAGAGATGCAAACCACAAGAACAAAAGATTTAGAGTGACTCTGTCAAATGACGTCAGTCCACTACCGAGTTGTCACCAACTATGATTTTCAAACCATGTACTATTTCCTTTAATATACTGATACACAATACATAAAATTTACTGGTACCTTTTGAGGAGTAAGACAAACCCTCCTTTTCAACTCAAGGAGAACTAACACCTTCTTTGACAGCCGCCAGAAGGTTACCCTCTTCACCTCTTCTTTTACGGATGTGGAAGAGCATCATTCTTCACCTCTTCTTTGACACCATGAAAGAGCACCAAGTTGAGAAAACTCCTTCTTCTCATAGGTTCCTAGATAGCCTTCACTCCAAGAAGTAGTCCAATAGTAATACAATGATGAACAAAGAGATTGAAGAAAGAAAGAAACAATTTAGCTCACAAGATATACAATCAAGATCCAATGAATAAGTGATGATGATCCACTCTAAAAGGTTTGGGCAAAGTAGTATTAGGTGGATAGGGTACTAGAATTGAGCTAAGGGCTTAGGCTAGAATTATGGAAACTTGAAGTGTTCTTTGAGAAATATGGCAAGTAGAAAAATTCTCAAGTATGTGTGTGTTGTTCTCAAATGTTGTCAAATTATTATGAAATTTTTATATCTAAGTGTGATAAGACCACTACTATATATAGGAGAAAGTGTTTAAATAAACTATGGGGAGTGTCTAGGACGTTCTAGGTGGTCAACTAGATTCTAGGATGAATTTCATTGGGTTGCAATGGCTAATTTGGTTGTTAACTTAATTAGTTTCAAGAAATTTTCTCAGATGAGAAAAACTTCGACCAAAATAGTCTCAGACGAAGTGTTTGTTGATCAAGAAGTATCATTTCTTCAACTAACTCTAACGACTGTGAGACGGTCTATCTCCTCTGTCCAACTAAGCACAACGGTTCTTCTTTGGTCAAACTTTTATTCAACTAAAATTCTTGGTCGAGAATGTCTTTGACTGAGAATAACTCAGGGCTTAAGTTATGTAAGAATTATCTCTGGTTGGTAGATCCTTTGACCAAAAGGATTTTGGTCAACAAATAGTTTGACTGAGATAGACTTTGTGCAATGATATGCATTTATGGGAAGACTTATCTAATGACTCTTCTAATAAAACCTAACAACCCAACATGCTTCATGTGAGTATAGGATAGGATTTTGGGTAGGTTATGGAAGATCATCATTATTCTTATATCATGTTTATCAAGTTGTACAAAAACACATGTGTATAACAAAATATTGTTGGGTTTTAGGGGAGACAGAGAAGGCAACGGAAACAAAAAAAATTTCTCCCCAAACCCATACTGAGGAAACGTGTCAACGTCTATATAATAGGAAAGGATGGTTTGTGGAATCATACCTTGTCCCGAGGCTTGCTCGGCGACAATACCTCGCGCAATGCGCGGTCTTCAACTCCGGACTTCGACGGTGTCTGTGCAGCTCCTGGTCGCACCGGGACTGACAACTCCTACTCGAACCGGACTGTCGGATGACAGTTGTCCTCCTAAGCGGCAGTGTCCTCCCGCCTCTATAGTAGTCCACACGGACCACCTGGAACTCCACACTCCTTGTCCCATAAGGAAGTGGAAGGAGTCGCACCCTCCTGTTGACGTACTAGTCGCCAATACTCTCTTCTGCCTCCTGTTGCAACTGCAGTTGTCCTTCCCTTGTTGCACCTCCCTTTTGCGGGAAGCACTTGATCGGGCTCTCTCACGGTTACCAAAACCAGAGAGAACGACAACTTGCAGAGCAACTGGTTGCACTGAGCTGTACTGTGAGAAACCCCCAATACCCCCTATATATATAGGAGAGTCATGGGACAGGGTTCTCCATCCCGGGCAATGCGGGACTAAAGCAGGAGTAGAAGGGTTCGAGAATTTTCCACAAAAAGCAACCGGTTCGCAACTTGAAATGATCGGTTCACAACTGAACCGATCGGTTCGGCCATTGAGCCGATCGGTTGGACCTGAGCCGATCGTTTGGGGCACTCCAATCGATCGGTTGGTGCCATGAACCGATCGGTTCATGGTCCTAATCCGGCTCAAAAAGACTTTCCTTGTTTCTTTCCCAATTGGTATCGAATACCAATATTATTCCCAATCGAATTGGGCAATTTGAAACGAAAGGAAAATTCTTGCCGACATGACTTTCCCAACTGGTCGGTTGCACCAGTTGAGCCGATCGGTTCAACTCTTGAACCGGTCGTCTCAACCTGGGCATGAGCCGAACGGCCTGGACACTCCAGGCGACCGGTTCAGCAACCTCAGCCGACCGGTTCATCACATGAGCCGATCGGTTGGGAGCACAGGTTGGGCAAAATCAGTCAAATGCGATTTCAATCAATCTGATACTCCAATCAATGCGTCCAACACCTTGGACCATACGATATTGAGCCATCGACTGATTGAGTGTTTAATTGAACTACTAAACTCCTTTAGTAATCAATCTAAACATTGCTTTGTGGACAAAACTCCTCTTCCAGGTTAAATCCTATGTGTGTGACCCTGCAGGTCCATTTCACGTTGGCAGTGAAAGTCCATAACACTTATGACTTCACAAGCAAAGAGCGGTGCCTAGTCACACATCAGTGCTACCCAAGTGAAAGTAGAAAGTTGGAGAACAACTTTCATCCTACAATCCGTGAATGGTGTTACAGTGAATGTATAATTCCTTTGTCACTGATATCCCGAATGAACTCGAGGCATGGAACAGTCATCCTGTCAACGTTCATTCACTTCCTTGATCTCAGAGTAGGTTGGAAGAGATATGTATGACATCAGTATCATATACTGATTCACACATGCGTGCACGCCTTTCTCAATCCTACTCATCAAGTGGCCATGGATATCAAACTCCCTCAGGAGGGACAAATCCCATATCTATCACTCACCCCTCAAAAGCCACATGTGTCAAAGCCACCCAATCATCACCTTTATAACAACCCATGTTTCAGGACTGCATTTGATGATGTCAAAGTGTGCCCAATGACATGTGTTGAGTGCAGTGATTTCAGGTCTAAGAATCACACTCACCACCATCACTGTGAGTACTGACTGTGACTACCATCTCATGGTTCCATGTGTCAAACTCACGGTGGGTTTGTCCGGTACCTTGTTCTCTAACAAGTACCTATGTGTTTGGTTTGATATCTCTATATCATGACTAATGAGATTCTGTCATCAACCAACACCACAATCTAGTCTTGTGTGTCATTGTTGTCTATCTACCTTCCACAATGACATCCGAATAGGGACATAACAAGAATGTACAAACTCTTAGCATCTGTATGATCTCATCGTTCAGGTCATGAACCTGAAGGCATACGTCATTGAGTACTGTCATTCTCTAGACATTCAATCTGTTCTATCACTATCTCATGACTGAACCAGAAAGAATTGGAATCTCGCCTTTTATATTTATCAAATCAATATTAATGTATCCCACCAATCATCCCATGATTGGCTCTCAGGGCATACATACCAATAGACTCCCACTTACACTGCGAGCCAATCACCCATGAATCATATTCATAGTGATTTTCAAACATGTCCCACATGTTACTGTGTTGTAGTGCCAACATAGAGAGTAATGGCAACACCTTGCCAAAGTCTGCATGTCTCTCATATCTTCGTTGTACGTCACACGTATGAGATGGAGTTGCCGTAATATGCGATCTTGTATTCCATTTGCAAACCTTTAGCCACATTGCATGATCAAGGATTCCAGACTTGTCATCAATGAGTGGAATATAAGTTCATCTCATGAACTTTCAGATCCATATAGTATCCACTGTTGTTCACTAACACATAGATACTCGGATTTTCCCTTTTAAATGGCTTTATTGGAACACTTCCAATTATCAACAAACATTCACTTTTATACATCTCATGTATATATATTGCGATTAATTTTATGTCCTTTCGGAAGTTCGCATCAATGTAACTCTTTACATTGAACTCTTCTCCATAGAACTAGTGCTTCAAAAGCACTTATCAAGTTCTCATGGTATTCCAGTAACACTTACTGGAAGTAGACAGTCATCCACTCGTCATGTCACACATACGAGTTATCAGGATGAGCACATCATATTGCCATGTCCTACATACAAGATGATGAATGCATTTTATTCTTGCCATGTCATACATGCAAGATAATGGGATGATTACATACATGATAGATCCATATCTATTCTTAGTGTTCCCATTCTTCATAAGAATTGGACACTTGGCCTTGGGATACTAACTCCATGTAACATGGACAAGTTTTCTCCCACTGAATCTGTGCATACTGAACACTTCAGTACAGATTGCCAATGTATGCTCTCTCTTTCCAGGTCAAGAGATTTTCGAGAACTATCTCTATAGATCTCTATTCCTATCACATAGGAAACATCTCTATCTTCCTTAAAGATAATTTCCACTTTTGGATTTCCATTCTAGAACAATTCCATTTCACATCAATATGTGGAATGTGAATACGCTCCCACTAAATCACAGATCACTTCTTTATCTTTGACATATCAGTCAAACCCTTTGACTATATTATCAAAATAAAGATCCAATTTTGAGTTGCTTGTACTCAATCAATCACATTGATTAGTCCATTGTAACTTATAGACTTCATTTGCATTAGTGGATTCATAAACCTTATAGGTTGTGTCACGTTCACATCCTGGTTTAATTCTTCATAGGAATGCGGTTTTAGTATCCATATGCCAAATGTCTTAGTCATTAAGTTGCAATCAACAAGCATTATCCTTCTCAAAATGTTATCCATGTGTCTTAACACTTAAGACTCATTTGCACTTATGTATATGATCCAATGAGTGCTACCATCAAGGTCATACCTTATGGTTCACATGGATGTCATTTAGGATGTAATGGTCATAAACCATAACTCAAGATTTGGTTCCTCATATTCATCTTGATAGTTGACTCATCACATGAACAACTGATCACATAGATAATTGAGGTGTATCTGTTAAAGATATAAGAACTCACAACCCTTGTGATTCTTAATTTCTTTTATTAGTGTGGGGTATTCATTTATTAAGAAGAATTCAGTTATTTGATAATCATTCTCTAACTCCTTAGAGTATGATTCCTTCTTGATTCAGACATCACCATGCCTTAATCATGAGTTCACTATGATACACTATCATAATCACTCATAAGGATCTCAAACATTTGGTCCAAGTATTTCATTCATTGATCTCATCAAGAATTAATACCTTACCAAATTTGTACTTCATTTATGATAATCTTGAACACTTCAAGATATTCATATTGATATTTCTCTAAACACCATTTGAAGTATTAGCATTTATTCCAATAGGTATGTAAATACATCACATGTATTATACCTAATAGGATAATCACTCTCCCACTACATTAGTGAAGATTGATTAATCATGTCCAAGATATTCATGTCTCTTACTGGTTCTCTAACCAAAAGAGTCTAGTTTTATCCATCACATGGAAACTAGAAATGAATTTCTCATGATTAATGCTAATTAAAAAATGTATGAGTTATCTATAACTTTTAGGTATCGTCTTATCTCATGCATATCAAATATCACAAGATAAATAAGGCATTGCCACAAAGATCACATCTTTATAAATTGAAACATCTCTTTATTAATTGCCATCATACAATATGCAAAAATAAAGTGTTTCTATCTATTGGCAAGTATGAAATAGCAGTTCATAACTGTATTACATGCCTTATTGGCTGAAAATAAACTAAAGTATTCCTATCTATAAAGGCAACACTTGCCCCAAGTAAGAATGCTTTACACTTTACATCTTGATATCATATATCTCAAAAGTGTTACAAGTTTATTTACATGACACCTTCAAGTAGAGGCTTCAGTCGCCTCCTTCTTCTTTTGTTCTTCCAGGTAGAGAGGACAATTCCTTTTCCAATGACCTGGCTTTTGACAATGGTGGCAATTTCCTTTCTTTGTCACACCTCCCTTGGCCTTGAGAGTTGAAGATGGCTTGGACTCCTGGCTAGCTTTAGAACCTTTCTTAGCTTTGCCCTTGCCCTTGCGCTTGGACTTGCCTTTCTAGCTCGTGATCACCATCACGGACTTAGGCTTGTCCTTCTTCATCTGTGTCTTGGCTTGTAACACCCTGACCTGGGTTATGACCTAACCCTGGAAGTTTTGCCTAAATATGTAATTAATATACTTGTGAACACTCCCTGGCATGTAATTAAGTTCCTCAGGAACATTTACTTTCAATTTTGCTCCTTTTTGTATAAAGTTGTAGCAATGTGTTGTATACAGGGACCTATGTGCAAATTACCCAGTTTAAGGGTTGAACTTGCAAAATTCACAAGATAAGATGTATCTCTGATGTTGAAACATCATGAGGATGGTTATGGTAAAGTTTGAGGGATTTCCCAAGCTTGAGCACCAAGGTATAGCTGTGGAAGCAATCCCCATGCTTAGAAAATCCTAATTTGGGGTAAAGTGCAATTTACCCAAATTGAGGGGTCCAACTTGTAATTCTTAATATCTAGAACATCTTTTAAGACTCTTGTCATCATTTAGAGTGGAAATGATAAAAGGGGGCACATCAAAGATGGATCAGATGAGAAAAGATGATCTGTGTGGTAAAAGACACCTAATTTGGGTATAGAAACCTTTCATGGAGGTACCCTAGTTGTAGGTTGGCTTCCTTTACCCTTAGATCTTGAGATTTCATGAGATTTGCTCAAGGATAGATAGGTTTGGACGTGCCCTTGAGCAAGGAGGGACCTAGATGTGATTTCCAATCTTGTGAGGTCCTTAGGGTGTAAAAGAGGCTAAAGTATATAAGCCATTTTCCCTTGCAATTAAGTGAACGAACTTTCTTTCCTTCACTTATCTTCCTTTCTTGCTCAAACGACCAAGGATAGCTCTAGAGCTCAGGGGGACGACCAACCTGTTCTAGGTAAGAGAACACCACCTTCCAGCCTGAATTCATGGAGGAATTCACTTTCTAAGGTTGGTTTTGTGGTTAGCTTACTAAGTTTTCTTGTTCTAGCCAATCAAACCAACGTTTCCTTGGAGAATTCACCTCTGACCAAGTTGTGGAAGCTCAAGGACGCCATTAAAGCTTGGAGCTTGAAGTCTTGGAGCTCTAAGATCAACCTTTAGGCGGGTTTTATAACTCTAAACCTTTGCTTTATATGCATGTTTAATTCTTGCAATTTACTTGGTAAATTCTCCTTCTACCTCCCTTCTTCCTTGCACGTTTGCAAGCAAATCAGTGGAGAAACCGACCTTGCTAGAGGTTGAAGAAGAGGGGCGTGATTCCCTATGTTACGTTTTCAAACGACCTTGGACCCTTTTGGTCCAAACGGTTGCGGGTTCAAACGGTTTCAAACCGTTTGCTCTCAAACGGTCTTGCAAGACCGTTTGGATTGAAACGGTCTCAAGACCGTTTGAAAGAGTTGACCAAGGGACGACTGTTTGAGGGTCTGTTCCTAATATATTGAATTTCATCTCTGCAAAGAATCAAAGTCTAATTCTTAACCAATTGAGAGTTGAAGGCACTTCAACATGAAACCCTAATCGGGTGAGAAAGTGCTGATTTAACATATAGATCTTGTTGAGTTTTGGGTTGAAGGACCCAAATGGTCTCAAGACCGTTTGAGGATTCCTCCAAACGGTCCTAAGACCGTTTGGGCACAACCCAAGACCGTTTGAAGGTCTAGGGTTGAGTTAATCTAATGGTTTGAGGGTCCAATTGTAGGAAATTGATGAATTGATGGAAATTGCTGATTTTGACCTAATTGGACTTCAACCTTAGTCAAAACGACTTGGATTTTGGTCAAACTTTGGGCAAACGGTCTCAAGACCATTTGGATGATGTCCAAACGACCTCAAGACCGTTTGGGCCAAGTTTGAGCCCAATTGGAGGTCAATTGATAGGTTCAACCTTGAATTGATTCACATTGTTGAACATTGATGACCAATCGATTTGAAACCCTAATTGAGGAGGATTGAACCCTAATTGGCTTGCAATTGAGGGTCAATTGGATGTCTAAGTGGTTAAGTCTAACCCTAATTGACTCAATTTATAAGTGGTTAGAATAGCTTTAGCCAACTGAGGGCTTCAACACACATATCCATGAACATTGGTGACCTTTGAACCCCTTTGGAGGTCCAAACGGTTTGAGCCGTTTGGACCAAACGGTCTCAAGACCGTTTGGGCTCAAACGACCTCAAGATCGTTTGGTCCAATCGATCTCAAGCTAGTGTGATCAAACGGTCTCAAACCGATTGAAGCTCCAAACGGTTTGGAAGTCAACCCTTCCAAACGGTCTTCACCTCCAAACGGTCTCAAGACCGTTTGGGTGGTTGAAACCGTTTGAAGGTTGAAACTGTTTGGAGATTGGTGATGGTTTGTACTTAACCATTTGATGGTGTAATTAGCTCAATGATGATCCAATCAAAACCCTAATGGTAACTTAGGTCATTAAGGGACTATGTGATTAGTGAGTTAACCCATGATGATGATCATGTGGCAAATTACCAAAATACCCTTGAGGGGTCTAAAGGGGTAAAACCTTGTTCTAATCAAACCCTAATCACATGATGTTGATGTTTTGGCTTATGATAGTCAATAAAGACTTATCTCAACCTGATCTAGAGTGGTGTTGCCACCATCTACTAGTGAGAGGAGTGAGAAAGTATTTCTAGAGAGAGAAAGTATCCTAGAGAGAGAAAGTACCCTTTTTAGGTGGAAACTCTAGTGAGATACTTCAATTAAGATGAATGTGCATGATTAGGGAATGACCCACCTATGTGAGGTCATGGAAACCCTAATTATGATATCTAATGGATCTTAATCTTAATTAAGAGCCTTAATGATGATGTTTCTCTTACATGATGATGTAATGAGTACAATTCACCATGGAGGAGAATAGTAAACCTAATTTTAGGGTGATGACTTGAAAGATGAATAGTAAATCCTAATTGTTGAATTGTTTACTATTATCTGTTGAATTAACCATGCAGGTTATTATGAGATGATGGTCACACCCAGGTATGGAATACCATGTTATATTCATTGGAAGCATGTCTTAAGCTTTATGAATAGTGAATCATCTTGATGCACTACTAAGTGACATCTTTTGTGATTTATGGGCTGTAGGAGCCATAAACACCATCAAGGTCATGCTTGACAGATGACTTGTGATGAGATAACTGAGAACTGGTGATTGAAATGAGTTAGGCCTGCTACATTTTAGTATTCTCATATATAGCTGTGATGCTAATGTTTTTGTATGATGTTAAGAATACTGAATGTACCTAACTAATCAAGTGAAATGTAGAGCCCTGATCAGAGATCCATCATTGTCAGAGTCTAAATGATGGTGAAACAGGTTTTCCTCAGGGAACTCCTGGATCACATACTTTTGAGTATGTGGGGTACATGGATGTGTAGAACCTTACATCCTAGTGTAGGTATTAGATGTAGATTCATGTAGTCCATCATACCTTCACTATTAGAGAAAGGGTGAGAGGATTTGATGTAGATTCATGTAGTCCATCATTCCCCACCACAAAGTCCAAAAGGTGAGATGTATCCCTACACTCCCTTAAAGACACAAACACCGTATCGGTGAAAGATAAACAGGAAATCTTTCGATAGCGAAGAGAGTACAGAATGCCACTGTAACTCTAACAATAGCGAAGGTCCAGTTTACCCTGGAGAGCTATTATAAAGGACATCCCGCCAGATGTCTATCAAACAATCCTCTAACTGACGGAGGAAGGTGAAGGTCATGAGAATCTGGCTCTTTTGATGACCTAGTATGATACCGAGGCGACTTAACAGTGGTCGGTTGGAGTATGAGTGGTATACCTCATCTCCACAGGGCATAACAATAATGTTTGAAAAACATAATCAACAGCATAGTATATCTGTTAGAGTTATCTACGAGTTATTTGATTGATGTTACCTTGAATAGCATAGATGTTCTCATATTTTAATATTGATTGAACTCTTGCTTATCATCAGAATTGCTAGTGAATATCTTGAAGGCTTTTATTGCTTTAGTTATTCCCTGCTTTGCTTATAAAGCTTCTAGTGGAGAGTTATAACTCTCGCTGGGGCAATTGTGTATAATTGTCTAACTCCGTAGACTTCTACTTTTTAGGTGGTCGTCGAAGACGGAGGAACAAGAACTCAGGTGACCAATCCCAGCAACCGCAGCATCAGGAGCAGTAAATATCTCAGGTGGAGATCTAGCCTGCTTCATGGTGTAGTATAGAGTCAGTCTTATGTGTCCTCTGTACTCTCAGGTCCTGGAGTGTTTTGAGTATGAATTCTTGAGAAGTTTTGTATCATATTGTATATAATTACTCAAGAAGTAATTTGTCAGTGATGTAAACAGTTAAACCCTTTTTCTATGGAAAAGGTTTGTGGTTTCAAGCTCTTGTCTCAAAAAGTTTTAATTTCCCGTGATTTTTGTCTTCCGCTGTTTATCGATTGCTTCCGCACATGTTTAAATCGAGATTAATTCGTGGTTTGGAGATCGGAGCCCACAATTAAGTGGTATCAGAGCTCTAGGTTCGCTGAGTCTACAGAGGCATAGGACATAGGAAGTCGAGTCTATCTTTAGTATTCCCTCCTTATCTAATAGAATCTTCTACTCCTCAGGAGAAGAAGATACTTAAGATGTCAGAGCCACATGATGAGTATGTGGAAGAAAGTAGTGCTAGTGCACCTCAAGGCGGTGCAGGAGTACCAGAGGTGGAACAGCCTGTACCAGAACAACCTAGAGAGCCACCCTAGTTTGACCCAGCTGACATGGGTAACCCAGCAGTCTAGACAATGTTTGGGCAGTTTATGACTGCCATGACACACATAACCGACAGGTTGCCTATTCCTGCACCTAGGGCACCTGTCCAACCAGAGGGACAAGGTATCGGAAAGATGTTCGAACGACTACGTCGTGTCGGAGCTACCGAGTACCATGGGACTGTTGACCCCGCAGATGCTGATCTGTGGTTGACAGAGCTGGAGAAGGCTTTCAGGATCCTCAATATCCCTGAAGCTGAGAAGGTTAGACATGCTGTCTATCTTCTCAAAGGAAGTGCTGGTCACTGGTGGACCATGGAAGAGCAGAAGAGACCTGGAATAGAGATCTCGTGGGAAGCCTTTCGGCGGGAATTTGTCCAAAGATATTTCCCGAAGACCTTCCTAGACGAGAAGATCTCTCAGTTTGAGAGACTGAGACAGGGCATGATGAACATTAGCGAGTCTGAAGCTAAGTTCATGGAGTTGCTGTGGTTTTGTCCGCACATGGCTTCCATAGAAGAAGAGAGAATTAGAAGGTTCGAGAAGGGGTTGAATGCTGACATGACTACCCCAGTGTCTGCCTTAGAGAACCGAGGGAGATTCTCTACCTTCGTTGAGTCAGTCCGAAGGATAGAGAGATCCGTGGTTGAGAAGAGGCAAACACAGAAGAGGTACCCACAGTTCCAGGGTTCTTCATCTATGGACTTTAAGAAGTCTAGATCCTCTGCACCTAACCCTCCACCATCTAGGTCTAGTTCTCAGACTCAGTGGTCACCAAGTAGAGGTAGAGGAAGAGGACAACCACCTCGGGAGACTCAGAGTTCTGCATCAATGTCCGCCAATGGGCCACAAAGACCACAAGGAAGAAGCTGCTACAATTGTGGTAAAGTGGGACATTTGATGAAGGACTACCGATCTAGGCCTGTCAGTGTGACACAGCCTCCGAGACAAGGACAACAGGGATTACAGGGAGGACAATCTCAAGGTATGGGTCGAGGACGCGGGCAGGCGTCTCAAGCTGGATCATCAGCACCATCTCAACAACAGACTACGGCGAGGTTCTATGCTATGAACCCACCAGAGGCAGTGGTCAATCCACAAGTAGTGACAGGTCAGATGGAACTTTTATATTCTGATATGTCTAAATCTTGTGTAGTATCTGTTTTAATTGACCCGGGTGCTACGCACTCTTTCATCACTTGAAGAGTGATTTGTATCTGCGATATGACAACCAGTCATAGGGCAGATAGGTTGTTGTTGGAGACTCCGTTGAGTGGGTCTGCTGTTCTGAAAGAAGTATGCTCTCCCTGCATACTCTTCTTTTCTAAACATCGCATTCAAGTGGATCTTATACCACTTGATATGCAAGGATTTGATATAATCCTAGGGATGGATACCTTGGAGAGGTATCGAGTTGTCTTGGATTGTGAGTCCAAGCTGGCAGTGTTTGCTGATGAAAGCAACACATGGATCTTTCAAGGTGAAAGAGAGATTCTACCTACCTGTCTTGTATCAGCCATGGTTGCCGATAAGTTGATGAGGCAAGGATGCTACGCATTCTTGGCCCATGTGGTAGATGTTACCAAGGAGAGTTCCAACCCTGCTGAAGTTCCGATAGTCAGGGAATTCGAGGATGTGTTTCCCGAAGAACTTCCTGATATACCACCACCCCGGGAAATTGATTTTGAGATCAATTTGGTTCCAGATACGAAACCCATAGCCCAGACTCCGTATAGGATGGTGCCTGCTGAGATGGTAGAACTCAAGAAACAGCTTCAAGAGTTACTTGAGAAGGGTTTCATCCGACCGAGTACCTCACCTTGGGGTGCCCCGGTTTTGTTTGTTAAAAAGAAAGATGGATCGATGCGGTTGTGCATTGATTATAGACAACTCAATAAAGTAACAATAAAGAATAAGTATCCTTTGCCGAGGATTGATGATCTTTTCGACCAGTTGCGTGGTGCAACAGTCTTTTCCAAGATAGACTTAAGGTCTGGATATCATCAAATCCGCATTAAGGACAGTGACATATCCAAGTCTGCCTTTAGGACAAGATATGGTCACTATGAGTTCACGGTTATGTCATTTGGACTAACCAATGCACTGGCTGCATTCATGGAACTCATGAATAGAGTCTTTCGACCTTTTCTTGATCAGTGTGTTGTCGTCTTCATAGATGACATACTGATTTATAGTAAGGATGCTCAGCAGCATGAGCAGCACCTTCGCCAGACTTTGACCTTGCTAAGAGAACATAAGCTATACGCTAAGTTTAGCAAGTGTGAGTTCTGGTTATCTGAAGTGTCTTTCCTTGGACATGTGGTTTCTGCCTCGGGAATTCGTGTTGACCCTGCAAAGATAGAATCTGTTCTGTAATGGGAACAACCGAAGACACCGACGGAGATTAGAAGCTTCTTGGGGTTAGCTGGCTATTATCGAAGGTTTATTAAGAATTTCAGTTCTATAGCCTTACCTTTGACCAAGTTAACCCGGAAGGATGTTCTTTTTACTTGGAGTGATAAGTGTCAACAGTCCTTTCAGCTGTTGAAGGAGAGGTTAACCAGTGCACATGTGCTTGTGTTACCTGAGCAAGGAAAGGAATATATAATCTTTTGTGATGCCTCCAAGAATGGACTTGGATGTGTGTTGATGCAGGATAAACAAGTGATTTCTTTTGCTTCCCGACAGCTTAAGAAACACGAGGAGAATTATCCGACACACGATCTAGAGTTAGCTACTGTGGTCCATGCCTTGAAAATCTAGAGACATTATCTTTACGGAGAAACTTTCCAGATTTTCACAGACCATAAGAACCTTAAGTACATCATCACTCAACATGAGCTTAATATGAGGCAACGTCGCTGGATGGAGTTAATCAAGGACTACGATTGTACAATTGATTACCATCCGGGCAAAGCTAATGTGGTTATTGATGCCTTGAGTAGGAAATCAGCAACATCAACCATGGATAGAGAACAACTAAGTTCCTTAGTATGCTCTAGAAGAGATATGCTTATCTCTTTAAGGCAAGACAATGTGCATTTGAAGGCATCATTGTTAGCTGGTCTGTTAGCTGAGATGCAGATTAAACCTACCTTAAGAGAGCAGGTAAAGGAGGCACAACAAGTAGATGTTTTTGTACAGCAAATTAGATCTGAGTTTGGTGATGAGAAACAAGAAGGTTTCCATGAGTCAGAAGACCAGGTGGCATGCTATCATGGAAGGATGATAGTGCCAGATGTGGATAACCTAAGGAAGTTAGTCCTGGAAGAAGCTCATTCTTCAATGTATGCTATGCATCCAGGGAGCACCAAGATGTATCGAAACTTGAAAGATATGTATTGGTGGCCTGGAATGAAGAAGGATGTAGTTGAGTTTGTTCTGAGGTGTCCGGTGTGTCAGCAGGTTAAGGCTGAGCACCAGAAACCTACAGGAACAATGCAACCATTACCCATACCACAGTGGAAGTGGGACCATGTGACCATGGACTTTGTTGTTGGCCTACCTAGGACAAACAAAGGACATGATTCCATTTGGGTAGTTGTTGATAGGTTGACAAAGACAGCACATTTCTTACCTGTCAAAACAACCTATTCTACTGAAAGGTTATCCCAGTTATATGTACAAGAGATAGTGCGTTTGCACGGAGTTCCTGTCACTATAGTTTCTGACAGAGGTCCCCAGTTTACAAGTCGCTTTTGGGAACAGTTACACAGAGCCCTAGGCACCAAGCTAAGGTTTAGTACAGCCTTTCATCCCCAGACTGATGGACAGTCAGAAAGGACTATACAGACCTTAGAAGATCTGTTGAGAGCATGTGTTCTCCAGTTTACCGGGAGTTGGGATCTACATCTAAGTTTGATAGAGTTTGCCTATAACAATAGCTATCAACATAGCATTGATATGGCACCATATGAAGCCTTATATGGTAGACGTTGTAGATCACCCTTGTGTTGGTATGAAACTGGTGAGCACCAGTTGCTAGGCCCTGATCTTGTGCAGCAAACTAAGGAAAGGATTAAAGTAATACAGCAACAGCTTAAGACTGCACAGGATAGACAGAAATCATATGCCGATAAATGTTGTAGACCCCTAGAGTTCCAGGTTGGAGACAGAGTGTATCTCAAGGTCTCTCCTTGGAAAGGAGTCCTTCGTTTTGGGAAGAAAGGAAAGTTAGCTCCTAGATTTATGGGACCTTATCCAATTGTTGAAAGAGTTGGAAAGGTGGCCTATAAACTAGAGTTACCTCAGGAGTTGCAGAAGCTGCACCCTGTGTTTCACATTTCCATGTTGAGGAAATGTCATCCAGATACCGAGTCAGTTCTACAACCTATGGAAGTAGAATTGAATGAAGATATAACGTATGAGGAAGGACCAATGTCAATCCTCGATAACAGAACTAAAAAGTTAAAGAAGAAGGATATAAGCCTTGTAAAAGTCCTCTGGAACCATCGTGGTGTTGAAGAAGCCACTTGGGAACTAGAAGATGAAATGAGAAGAAAATATCCTGCTCTTTTCTTATAATATGCTTTATCGATTTCGGGGACGAAATCCTTTTGAAGGGGTAAAGAATTTGTAACACCCTGACCTGGGTTATGACCTAACCCTGGAAGTTTTGCCTAAATATGTAATTAATATACTTGTGAACACTCCCTGGCATGTAATTAAGTTCCTCGGGAACATTTACTTTCAATTTTGCTCCTTTTTGTATAAAGTTGTAGCAATGTGTTGTATACAGGGACCTATGTGCAAATTACCCAGTTTAAGGGTTGAACTTGCAAAATTCACAAGATAAGATGTATCTCTGATGTTGAAACATCATGAGGATGGTTATGGTAAAGTTTGAGGGATTTCCCAAGCTTGAGCACCAAGGTATAGCTGTGGAAGCAATCCCCATGCTTAGAAAACCCTAATTTTGGGTAAAGTGCAATTTACCCAAATTGAGGGGTCCAACTTGTAATTCTTAATATCTAGAACATCTTTTAAGACTCTTGTCATCATTTAGAGTGGAAATGATAAAAGGGGGCACATCAAAGATGGATCAGATGAGAAAAGATGATCTTTGTGGTAAAAGACACCTAATTTGGGTATAGAAACCTTTCATGGAGGTACCCTAGTTGTAGGTTGGCTTCCTTTACCCTTAGATCTTGAGATTTCATGAGATTTTCTCAAGGATAGATAGGTTTGTACGTGCCCTTGAGCAAGGAGGGACCTAGATGTGATTTCCAATCTTGTGAGGTCCTTAGGGTGTAAAAGAGGCTAAAGTATATAAGCCATTTTCCCTTGCAATTAAGTGAACGAACTTTCTTTCCTTCACTTCTCTTCCTTTCTTGCTCAAACGACCAAGGATAGCTCTGGAGCTCAGGGGGACGACCAACCTGTTCTAGGTAAGAGAACACCACCTTCCAGCCCGAATTCATGGAGGAATTCACTTTCTAAGGTTGGTTTTGTGGTTAGCTTACTAAGTTTTCTTGTTCTAGCCAATAAAACCAACGTTTCCTTGGAGAATTCACCTCTGACCAAGTTGTGGAAGCTCAAGGACGCCATTAAAGCTTGGATCTTGAAGGCTTGGAGCTCTAAGATCAACCTTTAGGCGGGTTTTATAACTCTAAACCTTTGCTTTATATGCATGTTTAATTCTTGCAATTTACTTGGTAAATTCTCCTTCTACCTCCCTTCTTCCTTGCACGTTTGCAAGCAAATTAGTGGAGAAACCGACCTTGCTAGAGGTTGAAGAAGAGGGGCGTGATTCCCTATGTTACTTTTTCAAACGACCTTGGACCCTTTTGGTCCAAACGGTTGCAAACCATTTGGGTTCAAACGGTTTCAAACCGTTTGCTCTCAAACGGTCTTGCAAGACCGTTTGGATTGAAACGGTCTCAAGACCATTTGAAAGAGTTGACCAAGGGACGACCGTTTGAGGGTCTGTTCCTAATATATTGAATTTCATATCTGCAAAGAATCAAAGTCTAATTCTTAACCAATTGAGAGTTGAAGGCACTTCAACATGAAACCCTAATCGGGTGAGAAAGTGCTGATTTAACATATAGATCTTGTTGAGTTTTGGGTTGAAGGACCCAAACGGTCTCAAGACCGTTTGAGGATTCCTCCAAACGGTCCTAAGACCGTTTGGGCACAACCCAAGACCGTTTGAAGGTCTAGGGTTGAGTTAATCTAATGGTTTGAGGGTCCAATTGTAGGAAATTGATGAATTGATGGAAATTGCTGATTTTGACCTAATTGGACTTCAACCTTAGTCAAAACGACTTGGATTTTGGTCAAATTTTGGGAAAACGGTCTCAAAACCGTTTGGATGATGTCCAAACGACCTCAAGACCGTTTGGGCCAAGTTTGAGCCCAATTGGAGGTCAATTGATAGGTTCAACCTTGAATTGATTCACATTGTTGAACATTGATGACCAATCGATTTGAAACCCTAATTGAGGAGGATTGAACCCTAATTGGCTTGCAATTGAGGGTCAATTGGATGTCTAAGTGGTTAAGGCTAACCCTAATTGACTCAATTTATAAGTGGTTATCATAGCTTTAGCCAACTGAGGGCTTCAACACACATATCCATGAACATTGGTGACCTTTGAACCCCTTTGGAGGTCCAAACGGTTTGAGCCATTTGGACCAAACAGTCTCAAGACCGTTTGAGACCAAACGGTCTCAAGACCGTTTGAGACCAAACGGTCTCAAGACCGTTTGGGCTCAAACGACCTCAAGATCGTTTGGTCCAATCGATCTCAAGCTAGTGTGATCAAACGGTCTCAAACCGATTGAAGCTCCAAACGGTTTGGAAGTCAACCCTTCCAAACGGTCTTCACCTCCAAACGGTCTCAAGACCGTTTGGATCCAAATGGTCTCAAGACCGTTTGGGTGGTTGAAACCGTTTGAAGGTTGAAACCGTTTGGAGATTGGTGATGGTTTGTACTTAACCATTTGATGGTGTAATTAGCTCAATGATGATCCAATCAAAACCCTAATGGTAACTTAGGTCATTAAGGGACTATGTGATTAGTGAGTTAACCCATGATGATGATCATGTGGCAAATTACCAAAATACCCTTGAGGGGTCTAAAGGGGTAAAACCTTGTTCTAATCAAACCCTAATCACATGATGTTGATGTTTTGGCTTATGATAGTCAATAAAGACTTATCTCAACCTGATCTAGAGTGGTGTTGCCACCATCTACTAGTGAGAGGAGTGAGAAAGTATTTCTAGAGAGAGAAAGTATCCTAGAGAGAGAAAGTACCCTTTTTAGGTGGAAACTCTAGTGAGATACTTCAATTAAGATGAATGTGCATGATTAGGGAATGACCCACCTATGTGAGGTCATGGAAACCCTAATTATGATATCTAATGGATCTTAATCTTAATTAAGAGCCTTAATGATGATGTTTCTCTTACATGATGATGTAATGAGTACAATTCACCATGGAGGAGAATAGTAAACCTAATTTTAGGGTGATGACTTGAAAGATGAATAGTAAATCCTAATTGTTGAATTGTTTACTATTATCTGTTGAATTAACCATGCAGGTTATTATGAGATGATGGTCACACCCAGGTATGGAATACCATGTTATATTCATTGGAAGCATGTCTTAAGCTTTATGAATAGTGAATCATCTTGATAAACTACTAAGTGACATCTTTTGTGATTTATGGGCTGTAGGAGCCATAAACACCATCAAGGTCATGCTTGACAGATGACTTGTGATGAGATAACTGAGAACTGGTGATTGAAATGAGTTAGGCCTGCTACATTTTAGTATTCTCATATATAGCTGTGATGCTAATGTTTTTGTATGATGTTAAGAATACTGAATGTACCTAACTAATCAAGTGAAATGTAGAGCCCTGATCATAGATCCATCATTGTCAGAGTCTAAATGATGGTGAAACAGGTTTTCCTCAGGGAACTCCTGGATCACATACTTTTGAGTATGTGGGGTACATGGATGTGTAGAACCTTACATCCTAGTGTAGGTATTTGATGTAGATTCATGTTGTCTGTCATACCTTCACTAATAGAGAAAGGGTGAGAGGATTTGATGTAGATTCATGTAGTCCATCATTCCCCACCACAAAGTCCAAAAGGTGAGATGTATCCCTACACTCCCTTAAAGACACAAACACCGTATCGGTGAAAGATAAACAGGAAATCTTCCGATAGCGAAGAGAGTACATAATGCCACTGTAACTCTAACAATAGCGAAGGTCCAGTTTACCCTGGAGAGCTATTATAAAGGACATCCCACCAGATGTCTATCAAACAATCCTCTAACTGACGGAGGAAGGTGAAGGTCATGAGAATCCGGCTCTTTCGATGACCTAGTATGATACCGAGGCGACTTAACAGTGGTCGGTTGGAGTATGAGTGGTATACCTCATCTCCACAGGGCATAACAATAATGTTTGAAAAACATAATCAACAGCATAGTATATCTGTTAGAGTTATCTACGAGTTATTTGATTGATGTTACCTTGAATAGCATAGATGTTCTCATATTTTAATATTGATTGAACTCTTGCTTATCATCATAACTGCTAGTGAATATCTTGAAGGCTTTTATTGCTTTAGTTATTCCCTGCTTTGCTTATAAAGCTTCTAGTGGAGAGTTATAACTCTCGCTGGGGCAATTGTGTATAATTGTCTCACTCCGTAGACTTCTACTTTTTAGGTGGTCGTCGAAGACGGAGGAACAAGAACTCAGGTGACCAATCCCAGCAACCGCAGCATCAGGAGCAGTAAATATCTCAGGTGGAGATCTAGCCTGCTTCATGGTGTAGTATAGAGTCAGTCTTATGTGTCCTCTGTACTCTCAGGTCCTGGAGTGTTTTGAGCATGAATTCTTGAGAAGTTTTGTATCATATTGTATATAATTACTCAAGAAGTAATTTGTCAGTGATGTAAACAGTTAAACCCTTTTTCTATGGAAAAGGTTTGTGGTTTCAAGCTCTTGTCTCGAAAAGTTTTAATTTCCCATGATTTTTGTCTTCCGCTGTTTATCGATTGCTTCCGCACATGTTTAAATCGGGATTAATTCGTGGTTTGGAGATCGGAGCCCACATGGCTTTCCTCAACATGCCCAACAACTCTGACAGTGGCCTATCAAAGTTGTTCATGTTGTAGTTCATCACAAACTGACTGTAAGATTCTGGCAATGATTGCAGTATCAAGTCAGTAGCCAACTCTTGGCTCAGTGGAAATCCCAGTCTCTGCAGGTTCTCCACATACCCAATCATCTTGAGTGTGTGAGGACCAACTGGATCTCCTTCTGTCATGACGCACTTGAACAACGCCCTAGAAACATTGTACCTCTCTTGCCGTGCCTGATCTTCATACATGTTCCTGAGATGCAGAATCATCTCTATGACACCCATGTTCTCATGTTGTCTCTGCAACTCATGGTTCATTTAACATAGCATCAAGCACTTTGCATCAATGGCATCATCAGAATGCTTCTTGTAAGCATCCCTTTCTACCTTTGGTGCATTAGGAGCAGGTTCCTCTGGAATTGGAGTATCCAGGACATAGAGCTTGCGCTCTTGAGTGAGAACAATTCTCAATGTCCGATACCAGTCGTGGAAGTTTGTCCCATTTAGCTTGTCCTTGTCACGGACCGATCGCAAAGAAAAGTTGTTGTTGTTTGTTGCCATTTGAACTACAAAAGGAAAATATGCAATTTTAGTCCAAAACTCATTTTTGACTTATTTGATTGATTTGAAAGTTTGACAATATAATTAGGCCTTTAATTAATTATCGCTCCCACTATTTTGCTTCAAATTGATAGCCCTCACCATCAATTCGGAAGATTGTAGCGTACAACCTTCTAGAGGGCAAGATCCTGAAATCCTCTAAGTCATGGACCAGCTAGGGCTGTCACCCACAACATAGATCTCTCAGGTAGGCAAATTTTGCCAATTGCATCATATGCAACTCTTGATAAGATGTCATATACAACTCCTTGCAATGATCATCTCCATGCCTCAAGGTACTAGATCCCATCTAGATCACCTTGTTAAGTCCGACCCAAAGCAAACACGATGAACATGTACCCTGCTAGGGCAGACCCACACATTCATCCTTCACGCTTCCATGAGGTAGACGGTGCACCACGCTAGGGCGTGCCCACACTTGGTCGAACAAGCTTTTCACGTGTGTCGCATTTGGAAGGCATCTAAAACTTAATATTGTAATGAGGGATTTGGTTTCATATATATATATACATATCCAATCACCACAATACATAGTACGTATCATATACATGCTATATCCCATAGAAAACATGCACAAAACGATAAAAGCGATGATTATGGCCATCCTAATGTGATTCCTCGAGCCAAGAGGAATCACGGTCATCTAGGTCTACATCACATGCAACCTGTACAAGATGAACATCTGTGCCTTGCCATCCGAGTTGATCAACTCATCACATGAATTATCTGTACTCTTCAGCCGGTCGTCTGGGTGCCACCAGCCGATCGGTTGGCTCCTCCAACCGATCGGTTCTCCTGGTCGTCGTGCATCTCGTCATGTCTGTCACCCGCTCGTCTCGCTCCTCGAACCGGTCATCAACCGATCGGTTCACTCCTTGAACCGACCGTCTGGAAGGTCAACCGATCGGTTCACTCCTTGAACCGATCGTCTGAGCAGTCGTCTTGATGTCCGCCGGTCTTTGACATAACAGGAAATAAAATCCTATTCTATTTATTACATTGCTTTAAAAAGGAAACCCCGAGTTACATTCGGGGGGAGCAAAGGTAGGAAAGAATCTCGAATTATTTTGAGTTACATCGGGAATAAGAGAGGGAAGATCGGTGCGCAGACCGAGATGCAAGCAACCACAAACAACCACACACAGATAGGGGTTTATAGGCCATAATCACGCTACACACATCCACCACAAAACTCGTTTAAGGGCTACGCGTATCGAGTGCATTAATAATACATATCATATATGTAATTTGGGATTTGTGGATTTAGGATTGGACATGCATAAAGCCAATATTATTCGCATCGCATGCAATAAATAAAGGCGACAAACCAAAATCGATCATATCGATATTCCTAAAATATAGAGCAGTTGACGTGGCTCTGATACCACTGTTGGGTTTTAGGGGAGACAGAGAAGGCAGCGGAAACAAAAAAAATTTCTCCCCAAACCCATACCGAGGAAACGCGTCAACGTCTATATAATAGGAAAGGATGGTTTGTGGAATCATACCTTGTCCCGAGGCTTGCTCGGCGACAATACCTCGCGCAATGCGCGGTCTTCAACTCAGGACTTCGACGGTGTCTGTGCAGCTCATGGTCGCACCGGGACTAACAACTCCTACTCGAACCGGACTGTCGGATGACAGTTGTCCTCCTAAGCGGCAGTGTCCTCCCACCTCTATAGTAGTCCACACGGACCACCTGGAACTCCACACTCCTTGTCCCACAAGGAAGTAGAAGGAGTCGCACCCTCCTGTTGACGTACTAGTCGCCAACACGCTCTCCTGCCTCCTGTTGCAACTGCAGTTGTCCTTCCCTTGCTGCACCTCCCTTTTGCGGGAAGCACTTGCTCAGGCTCTCTCACAGTTACCAAAACCAGAGAGAACGACAACTTGCAGAGCAACTGGTTGCACTGAGCTGTACTGTGAGAAACCCCCAATACCCCCTATATATATAGGAGAGTCATGGGACAGGGTTCTCCATCCCGAGCAATGCGGGACTAAAGAAGGAGTAGAAGGGTTCGAGAATTTTCCACAAAAAGCAACCGGTTCGCAACTTGAAATGATCGGTTCACAACTGAACCGATCGGTTCGGCCATTGAGCCGATCGGTTGGACCTGAGCCGATCGTTTGGGGCACTCCAACCAATCGGTTGGTGCCCTGAACCGATCGGTTCATGGTCCTAATCCGGCTCAAAAAGACTTTCCTTGTTTCTTTCCCAATTGGTATCGAATACCAATATTATTCCCAATTGAATTGGGCAATTTGAAACGAAAGGAAAATTCTTGCCGACATGACTTTCCCAACTGGTCGGTTGCACCAGTTGAGCCGATCGGTTCAACTCTTGAACCGGTCGTCTCAACCTGGGCATGAGCCGAATGGCCTGGACACTCCAGCCGACCGGTTCAGCAACCTCAGCCGACCGGTTCATCACATGAGCCGATCGGTTGGGAGCACAGGTTGGGCAAAATCAGTCAAATGCGATTTCAATCAATCTGATACTCCAATCAATGCGTCCAACACCTTGGACCATATGATATTGAGCCATCGACTGATTGAGTGTTTAATTGAACTACTAAACTCCTTTAGTAATCAATCTAAACATTGCTTTGTGGACAAAACTCCTCTTCCAGGTTAAATCCTATGTGTGTGACCCTGCAGGTCCATTTCACGTTGGCAGTGAAAGTCCATAACACTTATGACTTCACAAGCAAAGAGCGGTGCCTAGTCACACATCAGTGCTACCCAAGTGAAAGTAGAAAGTTGGAGAACAACTTTCATCCTACAATCCGTGAATGGTGTTACAGCGAATGTATAATTCCTTTGTCACTGATATCCCGAATGAACTCGAGGCATGGAACAGTCATCCTGTCAACGTTCATTCACTTCCTTGATCTCAGAGTAGACTGGAAGAGATATGTATGACATCAGTAACATATACTGATTCACACATGCGTGCACGCCTTTCTCAATCCTACTCATCAAGTGGCCATGGATATCAAACTCCCTCAGGAGGGACAAATCCCATATCTATCACTCACCCCTCAAAAGCCCCATGTGTCAAAGCCACCCAATCATCACCTTTATAACAACCCATGTTTCAGGACTGTGTTTGATGATGTCAAAGTGTGCCCAACGACATGTGTTGAGTGCAGTGATTTCAGGTCTAAGAATCACACTCACCACCATCACTGTGAGTACTGACTGTGACTACCATCTCATGGTTCCATGTGTCAAACTCACAGTGGGTCTGTCCGGTACCTTGTTCTCTAACAAGTACCTATGTGTTTGGTTTGATATCTCTATATCATGACTAATGAGATTTTGTCATCAACCAACACCACAATCTAGTCTTGTGTGTCATTGTTGTCTATCTACCTTCCACAATGACATCCGACTAGGGACATAACAAGAATGTACAAACTCTTAGCATCCATATGATCTCATCGTTCAGGTCATGAACCTGAAGGCATACGTCATTGAGTACTGTCATTCTCTAGACATTCAATCTGTTCTATCACTATCTCATATGACTGAACCAGAAAGAATTGGAAGCTCGCCTTTTATGTTTATCAAACCAATCTTAATGTATCCCACCAATCATCCCATGATTGGCTCTCAGGGCATACATACCAACAAATATATGATACAACTTGATTTTTAAGCATCCACACACATAGAAGTGCAAGGTCTTTGTAGTTGGATCTTGACTTAGCTCCTTGATCACCTAAAATAATTAACACAAATGTTGTGACACAGTTCGAGAAATATTTGCATAATTGAAATTTGGGTGTGGCGTATCCAAAAACCCAAAAATGGTGAAATGGATTTTTATTAGTTAAATTAATAGCCCAAAGCATCACTTTTTAAAAAAACACACTAGGAAGTAGCTTGAAGACAAGAAGGTCTAAGGGTGGAGTGATGACAACATATAAGAAAATTGGATTCAAAATTGCCTATATATAAAAAAAATCCTTCATTAAGATTATTCAAGATAAGACATGTACATCTATAGAAAAATCTCTAATATAAGTTTTTCAAAATCTCTAATATAAGTTTTTCAAATTTTAGAGAATTTTTGGGTTAAGGTTCAGTGGCCATCATGGAGAATAGGAACAAAAAATATTCATGGAACGCCTCATTTAAGTTGTTTAATAGCCTTTTCAATTCTCCAGATTCCTTTTTCAATAGGATGTCACCTATGGTTTTGTAGAAGGCGATATATACATCCTCTAGTCATTTGATGCGATGATTTTGAGTAGCATTTATAGACCTTTTTCATATGTGTTTTTTGCTCTAATTACTCATTTTTATGGATAATATTGCATAACTCACTCATTTCGGTCTTTGCCAGCATTCTATGTCAAATCCCCTTTGTGTTACCATTTTGAGCATTATGTATCATATTATCATAATTTGTGTGGATTTACTTGGTCTTATTGTGGAATTTCAGGAAAAACAAGTATCTGCTTCCGTCGATACCATCGACGGAAGTCGATACCATCGACCAAGCCACAGATTGCCAGCCGAGAGGAGAAGCACAGAGTCGATACCATCGACGAAAGTCGATGCCATCGACGTATGGAGAGCTACAGTGTCGCTAAAAGACAAAACCGACACTAAAGAGAGTCGATACCATCGACCCTAGTCGATGGTATCGAGATGACCACAGGCGCTCGGACGAAAAGAAAAAGAAAGCTGCCGCTAATACGCTGGGTCGGTACCATCGACCCGCGTCGATGGTATCGACGCCGGCAGATATGCGTTGGATTCATTTTGATCTCAATCGGACGGCTGGAGTTATTTGGCGACCTAATTAGGGACTTATACCTAATGACGGCCGCCGACGTTCGGGGGGGATCTCATTTTTTGCATTGCACGAGTGCCGAGGAAGGAGAGAAAGGAGAACGGAGGCCAGAAGCTCACCCCGGGTGATTCGGACGCTGTCGAAGACGAATTCCACCACCGACAGGCGGGGAAGCTCGTATTCTACGCCAAGGATCTACCGGTTCTTCTCCGTTCGGGGTTTTCCCACTTGTTTCACGTTTTTCTTATGAATTCCCCTATTTCTACCATGTATTCGTGTGAGATGAACATGAGAGGCTAAAATCCTCCATCTTTAGGACCGGGAGTAGCCCGGGAATGCATTGTATGACAATTTTATATTGATAATTCATATTTTCTCTCTCAAATCCGTGGTATAGTTTCGTGTTCTCAATATATTGTTATGCTTGATCACCATAATAATAACCTAATGCCCTTAATCACTTCGACAGAAGGATTAACGGTTGAAAAGAGACGAAACTTACATTAATCGATAAAACCCTTGACAAAGGAGTTGTAAAATTAATGGTGGAAACTGAGAGATCGTTTTTAATGCGCTTAGTTTAGGGGAATGATTACTACGACGGTGGAATCAACCTAAACCTAAGTAGTGAATTACACCACGACAGTGGGTAATTCTGTTTTCAGGCCACTACCCAGATAGAGAGAGAAGAGTGAGGAATTATATAAAACCTAATGTAATGTTGACCCGCGGTGAAACCACAATCCTAAAGATACTCTTTTGAATTGATTAAATTAATCTTTAATCGATTGTTTTCTTTGTTTCATTTTATTTTCTTTTAATTTTGACAACAAACCCTACTTTGTTATTCGGCCTAGCTGATTGCGATTAGTTAGTAGGAGTCTCCAATAATTCACGTATCCCTGAGTTCGACTCGGGCCTCACAAAGGCCTATATTACTCGACGCGTATACTTGCGTTTAAGCGCGTAGTAAAATACACGTCAAGTTTTTGGCACCGTTGCCGGGGATACGGCGAATTATTGGCACTTTGAGTGCTAAGAGCGACCACTCTAGGCCACATTTTTTTTAGTTTATTTTGAAACAACTTTAAATATTCTTAAATTTCTTTATAATTGTATTTACTCGTTCAAGCATAGTACTGAACTTGAATTTTCTCATTTCAGGTACTGTGTATGGTGCATACACGCAGTACAGACTACGACAATCGCACACCCGAGGTTCCACCTCCGGGACCTGAAGACGAGGAGCATTCTGAGCACGAGCACCAAGAGGAAATAAATTCTGAATCTGAAGCAGAAGAAATGGCTGAGCCGCAGACCATATGGGAGAAGATCAAAGCCTCTTCTTCATCAGCATCAAAGGGGCCTATAAAGAAGCAGGCGGTCAACATACCAACATATAAGATCGATCCGGCATTGATCAACTTGGTAAAATCAAATGCATTTCATGGGCTGAAGAATGAGGACCCAGTAGCACACATCAGCCAGTTCGTGGAGAACTGTGACATGGTGAAGATAGACCGATTTCCACAAGATGCTTTGTACCTCAAGCTATTCCCAAGTTCCTTGGCAGGAGCAGCAAGAGAGTGGCTCCATAACCTCGATGACGAATTTGTTCAGTCTTGGGATCATATGGTGGAAGTTTTCTTCGAGAGGTTTTTCCCTCCTGAGAAGACCAACGACATGATTAGGAAGATTCACAATTTCACCCAACAGGTGGGTGAGACATATTCTGAGACCTGGGAGCGATTCCAGGTTATGTTGAGGAGGTGCCCACATCATGGGCTGGACAGAGAAATACAAGTGAAAATCTTTTATTTTGCTCTCTCTGAGCACGATAGAAGTAATCTTGATTCAGCCGGATCCGGATTCTTTCTGAATAATACGGATACCAGATGTTGGGAGATATTAAAGAACATGGCTAGGAAACAGTCATGGGGCGACAGAGGTGCAGTGGAACAGGTCAAGGCTGCTGGTGAATCCAGAATAGTTAGGGAGCTAAACGATAAGTTAGATCTTATATCTAAGAAGCTGCTAACTAAGGAAGATGCATCTGAAGATGAGGAGGCCCAAGTGAAATTCATGCAACAACAGGGCTATAGAAACAATGACTATGCATGGAGGAAGGATAAAAAATTCTCATGGAAGGATCCGAATAATTTTCTGCAGGATCCGGATGCCAAGCCACAGCAGAGAGCCGAGGATAAGAACACCGAATTACTAAGTCAAATGGTCCAGCAAAACCAAGAGATGATGGCCATGTTTGGTAAACAATTGCAGTCTCAAGGTGATATTCTAACCAAGTTTGGGCAGACGCTGCAAAGCCATGGAGCACAAATGCGGGCATTAGAAACCACCGTGGCACAGATTTCGAGTGAAGTGGCGGCCATCAAGCACGCCAATCAACAGAAACCCGCAGAGAATGCGAACGTGGCCCAAGCACATCATCAGGTTAAGTACATGTCTGTGGTAAGAAATGAGGAATCTCAGGTGCAAGAAGCTGTAGAAGAAAGAAAAATGACTTTCAATGTGAATGCAACACCGGCGATACCATATCCACGCACGTACTATGGATTGCCGGGCGAAAACCCTTTCTTCAGAAAATCACAAAGAGTTGTGAATATTGTATCTCCACCTAGGCAGGAAGAACAAGTGCAAGTTGTTTGTGCACATGTGGAGACATCTAAGGCGAGAGAGGAACCACAACAAGCTGCTACTATTGAGGATGTCTCGCCAAAGCCCACGTCGGAGGGAGTGATTGAAGCAAGCTTAGGGGAGGTACCCCCGAAAAGCGCTTATGTACCACCTCACAGGCGTGTTGATGCAGCTGATGTTTCGGATCCGGTCAATCCGAAGTCAAAGAAAGAGCATCGTCACTTTAAGAAATTTCTGGAGATATTCCGAAAACTCCACATCAATATTCCATTAGTGGAGATGATCGAGAAAGTACCCGCCTATGGGAGGTTCATCAAGGAAATCATCAATAAGAAGAGGTGGATAAAAGACGATGATAATTGTCGGATGAACGAGACGTTGAGCTCTATGATTCACAGGAATTCACCAAATAAGAGAAAAGACCCAGGAGGTTTTTACATTCCGTGTTCAATAGGTGGTCAACATATCCCTAAAGCGCAATGTGATTCTGGCGCTAACATAAATCTCATGCCTTTGGCGACATTTCAAAAGCTGGGGTTAAAAGAGATAAAGAAGTTGGCTGCAACAATTGAATTGGCAGATGGGTCTACAGTGAGACCCTATGGAGTATGTGAAGATGTTCTAGTCAAAGTGGATAGATTCATATTTCCGGTGGACTTTGTCATCATGGATATGCCACCATTCCAAAGCTGTGAAATTCTCCTAGGAAGACCGTTTCAAGCAACGGCGGATGTCGTGACTGCCTTAGGGAGAGGTACTTTGTCTTTGGGAATTGGAGGAGATCGAGTTGAATTCAAATTACCGCATGATCCTCTAAGCGCAGTCCTAATGTGAAAAGATGACGAGTTTCAAGACGTCCAGCCTAAGACGTTAAAGAAGGGCGCTTGTTGGGAGGCAACCCAACCATTGGTACATTAGGATAGTTTAATTATAGTCGTAGATTGCTTTTATTTCGTTTAAATTTTAGTGTAAAGAAGATACCTTGATCTGTTTGTTCAATGTGCAGGCACAGGCAGGGTCGATACCATCGACACACTGGTCGATGGTATCGACATGGGTTCAGGTTGACATCTGCATAAATCGCTCTGAGTCGATACTATCGACGCTCCCGTCGATGGTATCGACATACCTACAGGCAGGTCGCAATAAAATTGTCGATACCATCGAGATCTCTGAAGAAGTTCAGAACATTTTTGCTCAGTCAACTCGATACCATCGACGGCCTCGTCGATGGTATCGACATGATCACAGGCTGAATTGAAGAAGTGGCGGTGTTGCAATAAAGGCCAGTCGATACTATCGACCCTCGTCGATGGTATCGACATCCATGTCACCGATCTGCGCAAAGACATCGACGACGATCGCGAGTCCACGTCAGCGATCCGGGTGTTGCGTCGATACTATCGACTTGCGTCGATGGTATCGACAGGTCAACAATCCGGGTTTCCCGATCCAGAAAACGTCAGCCGTCGATACTCGCGAGGGAGGCGGATAGCATCGAGACGTGTCGATACCATCGACCCGCGTCGATGGTATCGACGGGTCAACAGTGGCACCGGCCAAGTCTATTTAAGGAGAATTGCAACGTCATTTGACGTCACACCTTCAGAGCAAACATCCTCCTTTGCGCCGAGCACTCCCCCGAGCCCTCCAAGACTGAAGAGCAGCGACAGCGAGTAGGGATCTTCACTGAGCGGAGAATCACTTCTCCATCTTCCCCGAGATTTCTTCTTCTAATCCCATCTTTCTTGCAACAATGGTGCACGCCGTCGGATCATCGTCCTCGAGCGTGAATCCCATGGAGATTGTGGAGTTTGTTCCACCCCCTACTGCTTCCGTATCACGTCCGCGCTTGATTCACCCTTCCGCGGAGGTGAAGAAGGTCTATGAGGAGATCATGAAGCGGAAGATCGAGCTGACCCGGTATGTGGACCGGGGAATGATCCGTGTTCTTGGATTTGAGGCCAACTTGGCCTATGTGCTGAAGGGTCAAGCACGCCACACCAGCATAAGGCCAGACGAGCTAAAGCGCCATGCGGATGGGCAGCCGTTCTTCGGCGAATGGCCCACCTACAAGGAATTGGTGGCGGAGTTTATGGCATCCCTCGACGGTTGCGTCGTACCCAACGACGTGGTGGCGTCGGACCGTGAGTGGATCAAGGGGAGGGTGTCCTTTCGGCTGTTCAACATCAACTACAACATCACTCTTCAGCAGTTCAACAACATCTTTAACTGGAACCACTCCCAACATGATCACCGACGCCCAGATTCCCGCACCGACAATGACAAGATCTTCACCAAGCTAGTCACAATGCCGGCGGGAAAGACAGTGAGCTACCACAATGCTGCGGTAGCGGACTTTGAGCATCCCTTCGTCCGGGTCCTACACCGAATGTTGAGCCTTATGTTCTTTGCTCGGAGCGATTTAGCATTGAGCAAGTTTCAGGAGAGCGATCTTTTCTTCCTCTACATGCTCCTGAAGCGACAAGAATGCAACTGGGGTGCGTTCTTTCTGCAGCGCGTCCTGACGGTGAAGAGGAGTACAAGGAAGGCTCTGATCCATTTTGGTGGGCTCATCACCGAATTGGCGATGTACTTGGGGCTGAATTTACAGTCCATGACTCCGATTTCCACGAGGAGTAAGGTGAACGTGCAACATTTGCACCGTTCAAACCTTATC
The DNA here is from genome assembly GCA_963693085.1 of Alisma plantago-aquatica. Lineage (NCBI taxonomy): Eukaryota > Viridiplantae > Streptophyta > Magnoliopsida > Alismatales > Alismataceae > Alisma > Alisma plantago-aquatica. The sequence goes on from OY856410.1 coordinate 25,542,437, forward strand.
CTTCTCCGGGATGGGTTGGTGTATGCACACTGCCATGTCAACCAAGCTTATCAGGAGTGCGCACTGCCGGACGCCGTCTTCCACATCGAGGGCGCACAACATTTCTGGTGACCGATCATAGCCGTCGAGTCCGATGAAGACGAAGGCGGCAACGATGGACAAGAAGGCGAGGCTGAGGAGGAAGAGGAGGCTTTCACACCTCTTCGTGCACGAGTAGCACCACGGAAGCATCCTAGGATGCATCCGGGTGCGTCTTCATCATCACAGCACCCGCCGCCATCACCACAGCCCTCGCAGCCAGGCGAGGATGCCTACTCAATGCAGGGAATGTATACGATGTTGCAGGACATACATCAGACACAGCAGCAGCATCTAGAGATGTATACCGGTATTCAGGATACTACGAACCGGTTACTTGACAACCAAAGGGTGATGTTCGAGAATGAACGTCTCCTCCTCGACAACCAACAGCAGATACACAACCGGTTGCAAAGGATGGAGATGCAACAGGAGCCCTTTTATGACCATTACTGGAGTCAGAGCTACTTTGGAGGCTATCCACAGCCTCCGCCGAGGACCCATTACGATCCGAGCTTCCAGGGGGAGTATCCTTCTTGGGATCCTACGGCCCCATAGTACCCGCCTCCACCTCCACAAGAATGATCAGGGTATCTCTGTTCCACTCTTAAGTTTGTTTTTTACTATGAGGCCATAGTCGAATTCAAGCTTAGGGGGGTAGCTGGAACAGCTCTATCTTTTCTTTTGTTGTTTTTAGTTTTTGCTTTGCTATTTGTTCTTGCATTTTTAGTTTTTTTTTAGGATCCACATCTATCTAGTGTAACTGTGGATGTCGTAAAAGTTGTCATCTCGTTGTGTATTCATGGGAAATTTAAGGGAATTTTAAAATTTTTATGTCTTTTGGATAGCTTGACTTGGTTGTCCTTGGGGAACTTATCCTATGAAAATGATTGATTATGTCAACTTTAAAACAATATGTCACACCTATACTCCCATTGACTCATGAAAAGTGGATAGTAACGGTTGTTTGAGCCTAACCTAACCAAATGGTAATGAGACCTTAATTGGATGTAATAGAGAGAACCCTCTAAACTACTACACATGTCAGTAAGGAGGGACACATAATACTCTTCTAAGGTTCAGTCATCTAATCTTGTGATCATTCCACTTCATTTTTCCATAATCCACCTAAGAATTGGAAGTAAAGTACAGTTTTAATTCCTTCTGGTGTGCATAGCATTTAGATAGGAATTGCATTGATATTTTCCATACTTGTGTAGAAAAAGAGAAAAATATAGGGATTCATGCACATTACCTTTAGGTGCATGCCATGTAGTTGCACTCATGACTTTCATGATTATCATGCATAAAGTACACCATGTATCTCAATTTTTCCTCAAAAGTGATCTAAACTGTTCCATACCTTCGAAATATTGCAAAGATTTCCAATCATGAAGAAAACAGCCCAATACATGTATCTCTAAGCAATTATGGATATGTGGGCTAAAAGAAAGAAAGAAAGAAAAAAAAAAGAGAAAAAAAAATTTCTGGAAATCTGAAAAAATTGAGAAAAGAAAAAAAAAGAAAGAGAATTTAGAAGGAAATGGAATAAGAGGGAGAAAGGAACATGATATCACTCGCATTACAGGAAAATTGAGTACATGATGTGGCTTAATTAGATTTCCATCTCATTTTGAGGTGGAAGGTTAGTGCATGCATCATTTCACCCAATTTAGGCATTAGGGCATTTTTAATGTGCATTTGCATCACGTAGGACATTTTGTTTTATGCATATTGAAACTGTGCAATACTTCCAAGTTCTTCCATGAACCACCCATTCCCTCCACCCGTTGCTCGGATTGGTAGGCCACCGTGAATTTCTCCTCACTAAGGATTATCAGGAGAACTGCTTCCATGTAGATGGTAGTTAGGGCGAGCAATGTAGTGTAGGCGATCACAAGATGCACCAATGCTGAATCGACGAGTTTTATTATGTTAACTGCCTTATGTGATGGTGTTCATCGGTTTTAAGGATAATTTCTCTTATGGATGATTATTGTCGCCTTAGGGTAATTATTGTTCTGTGGTTAGAGAAGGCCGGTTTGAGAATGTTCAGTGGGAGTCACATGGGATGTTTGGTTGGTGTGTTGTTTTTTAATTGACATCTGCAATTCTATTCTAAGGACTAGTTGCTCGAGGGCGAGCAATGTTCAAGCTTAGGGGAGTTTGATGCGATGATTTTGAGTCGCATTTATAGACCTTTTTCATATGTGTTTTGTGCTTTAATTACTCATTTTTATGGATAATATTGCATAATTCACTCATTTCGATCTTTGCCAGCATTCTATGTCAAATCCCCTTTGTGTTACCATTTTGAGCATTATTTATCATATTATCAGAATTTGTGTGGATTTACTTGGTCTTATTGTGGAATTTCAGGAAAAACAAGTATTTGCTTCCGTCGATACCATCGACGGAAGTCGATACCATCGACCAAGCCACAGATTGCCAGCCGAGAGGAGAAGCACAGAGTCGATACCATCGACGAAAGTCGATGCCATCGACGTATGGAGAGCTATAGCGTCGCTAAAAGACAAAACTGATGCTAAAGAGAGTCGATGGTATCGAGATGACCACAGGCGCTCGGACGAAAAGAAAAAGAAAGATGCCACTAATACGCTGGGTCGATACCATCGACCCGCGTCGATGGTATCGACGCCGGCAGATATGCGTTGGATTCATTTTGATCTCAATCGGATGGATGGAGTTATTTGGCGACCTAATTAGGGACTTATACCTAATGACGGCCGCCGACGTTCAGGGGGGGTCTCATTTTTTGCATTGCACGAGTGCCGAGGAAGGAGAGAAAGGCGAACAGAGGCCAGAAGCTCACCCCGGGTGATTCGGACGCGGCCGAAGACGAATTCCACCACCGACAGGCGGGGAAGCTCGTATTCTACGCCAAGGATCTACTGGTTCTTCTCCGTTCAGGGGTTTTCCCACTTGTTTCACGTTTTTCTTATGAATTCCCCTATTTCTACCATGTATTCGTGTGAGATGAACATGAGAGGCTAAAATCCTCCATCTTTAGGACCGGGAGTAGCCCGGGAATGCATTGTATGACAATTTTATATTGATAATTCATATTTTCTCTCTCAAATCCGTGGTATAGTTTCGTGTTCTCAATATATTGTTATGCTTGATCACCATAATAATAACCTAATGCCCTTAATCACTTCGACAGAAGGATTAACGGTTGAAAAGAGACGAAACTTACATTAATCGATAAAACCCTTGACAAAGGAGTTGTAAAATTAATGGTGGAAACTGAGAGATCGTTTTTAATGCGGTTAGTTTAGGGGAATGATTACTACGACGGTGGAATCAACCTAAACCTAAGTAGTGAATTACACCACGACAGTGGGTAATTCTGTTTTCAGGCCACTACCCGGATAGAGAGAGAAGAGTGAGGAATTATATAAAACCTAATGCAATGTTGACCCGCGGTGAAACCGCAATCCTAAAGATACTCTTTTGAATTGATTAAATTAATCTTTAATCGATTGTTTTCTTTGTTTCATTCTATTTTCTTTTAATTTTGACAACAAACCCTACTTTGTTATTCGGCCTAGATGATTGCGATTAGTTAGTAGGCGTCTCCAATAATTCACGTATCCCTGAGTTCGACTCGGGCCTCACAAAGGCCTATATTACTCGATGCGTATACTTGCGTTTAAGCGCGTAGTAAAATACACGTCATCATTCAACTAAGAGTGATTAAAAGGTAGTCATGACATTTACTATCATGTAGCCTCTGTTGGTATGTATGCCCTGAGAGCCAATCATGGGATGATTGGTGGGGTACATTAAGATTGATTTGATAAACATCAAAGGCAAGCTTCCAATTCTTTCTGGTTCAGTCATATGAGATAGTGATAGAACAGATTGAATGTCTAGAGAATGACAGTACTCAATGATGTATGCCTTCAGGTTCATGACCTGAACGATGAGATCATACGGATGGTAAGAGTTTGTACATTCTTGTTATGTCCCTAGTCGGATGTCATTATGGAAGGTTGATAGACAGCAATGACACACAACACTAGATTGTGGTGTTGGTTGATGACAGAATCTCATTAGTCATGATATAGAGATATCAAACCAAACACATAGGTACTTGTTAGAGAACAAGTGTACTGGACAGACCCACTGTGAGTTTGACACATGGAACCATGACATGGTAGTCATAGTCAGTACTCATAGTGATGGTGGTGAGTGTGATTCTTTGACCTGAAATCACTACACTCAACACATGTCGTTGGGCACACTTTGACATCATCAAACGCAGTCCTACAACATGGGTTGTTATAAAGGTGATGATTGGGTGGCTTTGACACATGGGGCTTTTGAGGGGTGAGTGATAGATATGGGATTTGTCCCTCCTGAGGGAGTTTGATATCCAGGGCCACTTGGTGAGTAGGATTGAGATAGGTGTGCGCACGCATGTGTGAATCAGTATGTGATATTGATGTCATACATATCTCGTTCAATCTACTCTGAGATCAAGAAAGTGAATGAACGTTGACAGGATGACTGTTCCATGCCTCGAGTTCATTCGAGATATCAGTGACAAAGGAATTATACATTCACTGTAACACCATTCACGGATTGTAGGATTGAAAGTTGTTCTCCAACTTTCTACTTTCACTTGGGTAGAACTGATGTGTGACTAGGCACCGCTCTTTGCTTGTGAAGTCATAAGTGTTATGGACTTTCACTACCAACGTGAAATGGACCTGCAGGGTCACACACATAGGATTTAACCTAGAAGAGGAGTTTTGTCCACAAACAATGTTTAGCTTGATTACTAAAGGAGTTTAGTAGTTCAATTAAACACTGAATTCATCGATAGCTCAAAATCATAGTGTTCAAGGTGTTGGACAGATCGATTAGAGTATCAGATTAATTGAAATCGCAATTGACTGATTCTACACAATCTGCACTCCCAACCGATCGGCTCATGTGATGAACCGATCGGCTTAGCTTGGTGAACCGGTCGGCTCAAGTGTTGAGTCGATCGGCTCAAGGACAGGGTGAACGATTGCTTCAAGTGTTGAAATGATCGGTTCAACTGTTGCAACTGGGCAAGTTGGGAAAGTAGGATTGGTGAGAATTTTCCTTTCGTTTCACTTGCCCAAATTTGATTGGAACAAGGATTGGTATTTGATACCAATTAGAAACAAAAGTTGGAAAGTCAATCGGGAACTGGTCAGGACCACAAACCGACCGGTTCAGAAAGTGAACCGACCGGCTCATGGGTCCCAACCGATCGGTTGAGTGTCAACCGACCGGCTCAGATCCCCAACTGACCGTTTCATAAATGAAACGATCGGTTCAGGTTGCGAGTTGGTTGTTTTTGTGGAAAATCTCGAACCCTTCTACTCCTGCTTTAGTCCCATATTGCCCGGGATGGAGAACCCTGTCCCATGACCCTCCTATATATATAGGGGTATTGGGGGCTTCTCAGACAACAACTCAGTGCAACCAATTGCTCTGCAAAGTTGTCGTTCGCTCTGGTTTTGGTAATCGAGAGAGAGCCCGAGCAAGTGCTACCTGCAAAGGGAGGCACAGCAAGGGAAAGACAATTGCAGTTGCAACTGGAGGCAGGAGAGTGTGTTGGCAACTAGTACATCAACAGGAGGGTGTGACTCCTTCCAACTCCTTGTGGGACAAGGAGTGTGGAGTTCCAGGTGGTCCGTGTGGATTACTTCAGAGAAAGGAGGTTTCTGCCGCTCAGGGGGGACAACTGTCAATCCCGACAGTCCCGGTGAGAGGAGGAGGAGTCAGTCCCGGTGCGACCAGGAGCTGCACAGACACCATCCAAGACCGGAGGTGAAGACCGTGCAAGGCGCGAAGTATTGTCGCCGAGCAAGCCTCGGGACAAGGTATAATTCCACAAACCATCCCTTTCCTATTATATAGACGTTGACGCGTTTCCTTGTTCCGGGTTTGGGGGAGAAATTTTTTTGTTTCCGCTGCCTTCTCTGCCTCCCCTAAAACCCAATAGTGGTATCAGAGCCACGTCAACTGCTCTATATTTTAGGAATATCAATATGATTGATTTTGGTTTGTCGCCTTTATTTATTCCATACGATGTGAATAATATTGGCTTTATGCATGTCCAATCTTAAATCCACAAATCCCAATTTACATATATGATATGTATTATTAATGCACTCGATACGTGTCGCCCTTAAACGAGTTTTGTGGTGGATGAATAGCGTGGTTATGGCCAATAAACCCTATCTATGTATGGTTGTATGTGGTTTCTTGCATCTCGATCTGCGCATCGATCTTCCCTCTCCTATTCCTGATGTAACTCGAAATAATTTGAGATTCTTTCCTACCTTTGCTCCCCCCGAATGTAACTCGGGGTTTCCCTTTTAAGCAATGTAAAATTTGGATAGATTTTATTTCCTGTTATGTCAAAGTACAGAGGACATCCAGACGACAGCTGAGACGATCGGTTCAAGGCGTGAACCGATCGGTTGACGTTCCAGACGATCGGTTCAAGGAGTGAACCGATCGGTTGATGACCGGTCCGAGGAGCGAGACGAGCGGGTGGCGGCCATGAAAAGATGCACGACGACCAGGCGAACCGATCGGTTGGAGGAGCCAAACGATCGGCTGGTGGCATCCAGACGACCGGGCCAGAATGAGCAAGTCATTCATGAGATGATTTGATCTACTCAGAAGGCAAAGCACAAAGTTCATCTTGTACATGTTGCATGTGATGTAGACCTAGATGACCGTGATTCCTCTTGGCTCGAGGAATCACATTAGGATGGCCATAATCATCACTTTTATCATTTTGGATGTTTTCTATGGGATATAGCATGTATATGATACGTACTATGTATTGTGGTGATTGGATATGTATATGTATATAAAACCAAATCCCTCATTAAATATTAAGTTTTAGATGCCTTCCAAATGCGACACATGTGAAAAGCTTGATCGACCAAGTATGGGCACGCCCAAGCGTGGTGCACCGTCTATCTCGTGGAAGTGTGAAGGATGAATGTGTGGGTCTGCCCAAGCAGGGTGCATATTCATCGTGTTGGCTTTGGGTCGGACTTAACAAGGTGACCTAGATAGGATCTAGCACCTTGAGGCATGGAGATGCTCATGGCAAGGAGTTGCATATGACATCTTATCAAGAGTTGCATATGATGCAATTGGCAAGTGTTGCCTACCTGAGATATCTAAGTTGTGGGTGACAGCCCCAGCTGGTCCATGATTTAGAGGATTTTAGGATCTTGCCCACTAGAAGGTTGTACGCTGCAATCTTCCGAATTGATGGTGAGGGCTATCAATTTGAACTAAAATAGTGGGAGCGATAATTAATTAAAGTCATAATTATATCGTCAACTTTTCAAATCAATCAAATAAGTCAAAAGAGTTTTGGACTAAAATTGCATATATTTCCTATTGTTAAAATAAATGGTTAATCAACAAATCACTTTATTTGCGATCGAGACCAACAAATTAAATGGGAATAATTCCACGATTGGTTAGAATGATGAGAAGTGTTCTCAATCAAAGAGCAAAAGCTATAAGTCCTAGTTATACCAAGACCAGATATACTCAATCCCACCACATCAATGGATGAAAGTATGCTTATGGAAGCATACCGAGGAAGACATTGATGAGGAGTGCTTGATGTTGTGTTCTCTGAACTATGAGTTTCAGAGACAACATGAGACATATGATGTCTCCAAGACACTGTCCTAGTATATCATTATAGAAGGAGATCCAGTAAGGTATTCACACACTCAATGTGATTGGGTATGTAGAAAGACCTGACTAAGAAGGATTCCCTCTGAGCCAAGAGTTGGCTATTGGTATGATACTGCAAATGTTGCGAGAATTATATAATTCATGGTAAGCTACAACATGAACAACTTTGACAAGCGTTGACAGAGTTGTTGGACATGTTGAGGATAGTAGAGGCAAAGATGAAGAAAGACAAACCATAATCTTTGATGTGATCAAAGAAAAGGTAATTCTTAAGGGCAAGGACAAGGGCAAAGCAAAGAAGTGTTCTGATGCTAGCCAGCAATCCAAGCCGTCTTCAGCCTCAAGGCACATAGGAAAGGGTGTATGAGGGAATTGCCCTCTATATCTGGAAGAACAAAAGAAGATGAAGGAGGGGATGGAGATCTCCACCTAAGGTATCATGAAATGAACCGCTTCTTTATCTGAGGTATATGATACCAAGATATGGATCTATCATATATGATATGCAAGATCCGCAAAGAAGTGATGGCCTTTGTGAAAGGACCAAGACAATAGTACCCATCATTGGAGCAAGTGTTGTTGTCATAGATAGGAGTATCTTTCAGTTTATTTCAGCCTAAAGGGCACGAAATAGAGTTGAGAACTGCTATTTCATATATTTCCAATAGATAGAAACACTTTATTATTGCATATTGTATGACAATGATGGCAATTAATAAAGTTGATGTTTCAATCTTAAAGATATGATCTTTGTGGCAATGCCTTGTTTATCTTGTGATACATGGTATGCATAAGATAAAATTATACCTAAAGTTATTGATAACTCAAACAATAAAATTAGCATAAATCATAAGAAATTCATTTCTAGTTTCCATGTGATGGATAAATCTAGACTCTTTTGGTTAGAGAACCAGTAAGAGACATGATTCTCTTATACATGATTAATCAATCTTCACAAATGGTAGTGGGAGAATGATTATCCAATTAGGTATAATACATGTGATGTATTTACATACCTATTGGAGTAAATGCTAATACTTCAAAAGGTGTTTAGAGAAATACCAGTATCAATATCTTGAAGTGTTCAAGATTATCATTGATGAAGTGCAAATTTGGTAAATATCTATGTGATGAGTTGTTCATGTGATGAGTCAACTATCTAGATGAATATGAGTAACCGAATTTTGAGTTATGGTTTATGACCATTACATCCTAAATGACATCCATGTGAACCATAAGGTATGACCTTGATGGTAGCACCCATTGGATGAAATCCATAAGTGCAAATAAGTCTTAAGTGTTAAGACACATGGATAACATTTTGAGAAGGATGATGCTTATTGATTACAACTTAATGACTAAGACATTTGGCATATGGATACTAAAACTACATTCCTATGAGGAATAAAACAAGGATGTGTACGTGACACTACCTATAAGGTTTATGAATCCACTAATGCAAATAAAGTCTATAAGTTACAATGGACTAATCAATGTGATTGATTGAGTACAAGCAACTCAGAATTGGATCTTTACTTTGATGAAATAGTCAAAGGGTTTGACAGATATGTCAAAGATAAAGAAGGGATCTGTGATTTAGTGGGAGCGTGTTCACATTCCACATGTTGATGTGAAATGGAAATGTTCTAGAATGGAAATCCAAAAAGTGGAAATTATTTTTAAGGAAGATAGAGATGTTTCCTATGTGATAGGAATAGAGATCTATAGAGATAGTTCTCGAAAACCTCTTGACCTGGAAAAGAGAGAGCATACATTGGCAATCTGTACTGAAGGGTTCAGTGTACACAGATTCAGTGGGAGAAAACTTGTCCATGTTACATGGAGTTAGTATCCCAAGGCCAAGTGTCCAATTCTTATGAAGAATGGGAACACTAAGAATAGTTATGGATCTATCATGTATGTAATAATCCCATTATCTTGCATGTATCGACATGGCAAGAATAAAATGCATTCATCATCATGTATGTAGGACATGAAAATATGATGTGCTCATCCTGATAACTCGTATGTGGGACATGACGAGTGGATGGTTGTCTACTTCCAGTAAGGGTTACTGGAAACCATAAGAACTTGATAAGTACTTGATAAGTACTAGTTCTATGGAGATAAGGAAGAGTTCGATGTAAAGAGTTGCATTGATGCGAACTTCTGAAAGGACGGAAAATTAATTGCAAAATATATATAGGATATATAAAAGTGAAAGTTTGTTGATATTTGGAAGTGTTCCAATAAAACCATTTAAAAGGAAATGCCGAGTATCTATGTGTTAGACAACAGCAGTGGATACTATATGGATCTGGAAGTTCATGAGATGAACTTATAGATATTCTGCTCATTGATGAAAAGTATGGAATCCTTGATCATGCAATGTGGCTAAAGGTTATCAAAGGAATACTAGATTGCATATTACGGCAACTCCATCTCATATGTGTGACGTACAGCGAAGAGATGTGAGACATGCATTTTATACTGACTTTGGAAAGGTGTTTCCATTACTCACTATGTTCGCACTAGAGCACAATAACATGTGGGACATGTTTGAAGATCACTATGAATATGATTCAAGGGTGATTGGCTCGTAGTGCAAGTGGGAGTCTATTGGTATGTATGCCCTGAGAGCCAATCATGGGATGATTGGTGGGGTACATTAAGATTGATTTGATAAACATCAATGGCAAGCTTCCAATTCTTTCTGGTTCAGTCATATGAGATAGTGATAGAACAGATTGAATGTCTAGAGAATGACAGTACTCAATGACGTATGCCTTCAGGTTCAGGACCTGAACGATGAGATCATACGGATGGTAAGAGTTTGTACATTCTTGTTATGTCCCTAGTCGGATGTCGTTGTGGAAGGTTGATAGACAGTAATGACACACAAGACTAGATTGGGGTGTTGGTTGATGACAGAATCTCATTAGTCATGATATAGAGATATCAAACCAAACACATAGGTGCTTGTTAGAGAACAAGTGTATCGGACAGACCCACTGTGAGTTTGACACATGGAACCATGACATGGTAGTCATAGTCAGTACTCACAGTGATGGTGGTGAGTGTGATTCTTTGACCTGAAATCACTACACTCAACACATGTCATTGGGCACACTTTGACATCATCAAACGCAGTCCTGAAACATGGGTTGTTATAAAGGTGATGATTGGGTGGCTTTGACACATGGGGATTTTGAGGGGTGAGTGATAGATATGGGATTTGTCCCTCCTGAGGGAGTTTGATATCCAAGGCCACTTGGTGAGTAGGATTGAGATAGGTGTGTGCACGCATGTGTGAATCAGTATGTGATATTGATGTCATACATATCTCGTTCAATCTACTCTGAGATCAAGAAAGTGAATGAATGTTGACAGGATGACTGTTCCATTCCTCGAGTTCATTCGGGATATTAGTGACAAAGTAATTATACATTCACTGTAACACCATTCACGGATTGTAGGATTGAAAGTTGTTCTCCAACTTTCTACTTTCACTTGGGTAGCACTGATGTGTGACTAGGCACCGCTCTTTGCTTGTGAAGTCATAAGTGTTATGGACTTTCACTGCCAACGTGAAATGGACCTACAGGGTCACACACATAGGATTTAACCTGGAAGAGGAGTTTTGTCCACAAACAATGTTTAGATTGATTACTAAAGGAGTTTAGTAGTTCAATTAAACACTCAATTGATTGATAGCTCAAAATCATAGTCTTCAAGGTGTTGGACAGATTGATTAGAGTATCGGATTAATTGAAATCACAATTGACTGATTCTGCACAATCTGCACTCCCAACCGATCGGCTCATGTGATGAACCGATCGGCTCAACTTGGTGAACCGGTCGGATCAAGTGTTGAGTCAATCGGCTCAAGGACAGGGTGAACGATTGCTTCAAGTGTTGAAACGATCAATTTAACTATTGCAACCGGGCAAGTTGGGAAAGTAGGATTGGTGAAAATTTTCCTTTCGTTTCACTTGCCCAATTTGATTAGAACAAGGATTGGTATTTGATACCAATTAGAAACAAAAGTTGGAAAGTCAATCGGGAACTGGTCAGGACCACGAACCGACCGGTTCAGAAAGTGAACCGACCGGCTCATGGGTCCCAACCGATCGGTTGAGTGTCAACCGACCGGCTCAGATCCCCAACTGACCGTTTCATAAATGAAACGATCGGTTCAGGTTGAGAGTTGGTTGTTTTTGTGGAAAATCTCGAACCCTTCTACTCCTGCTTTAGTCACATATTGCCCGGGATGGAGAACCCTATCCCATGACCCTCCTATATATATAGGGGTATTGGGGGCTTCTCAGACAACAACTCAGTGCAACCATTTGCTCTGCAAAGTTTTCGTTCTCTCTGGTTTTGGTAACCGAGAGAGAGCCCGAGCAAGTGCTACCCACAAAGGGAGGCGCAGCAAGGAAAAGACAACTGCAGTTGCAACTGGAGGTAGGAGAGTGTGTTGGTGACTAGTACGTTAACAGGAGGGTGTGACTCCTTCCAACTCCTTGTGGGACAAGGAGTGTGGAGTTCCAGGTGGTCCGTGTGGACTACTTTAGAAGCGGGAGGTTTCTGCCGCTCAGGAGGACAACTGTCAATCCCGACAGTCCCGGTGAGAGGAGTCGTCAGTCCCGGTGCGACCAGGAGCTGCACAGACACCGTCCAAGACCGGAGGTGAAGACCACACAAGGCGCGAAGTATTGTCACCGAGCAAGCCTTGGGACAAGGTATGATTCCACAAACCATCCCTTTCTTATTATATAGACGTTGACGCGTTTCCTTATTCCGGGTTTGGGGGAGAAATTTTTTTATTTCCGCTGCCTTCTCTTCCTCCCCTAAAACCCAACAGTGGTATCAGAGCCACATCAACTGCTCTATATTTTAGGAATATCAATATGATTGATTTTGGTTTGTCGCCTTTATTTATTGCATACGATGTGAATAATATTGGCTTTATGCATGTCCAATCCTAAATCCACAAATCCCAATTTACATATATGATATGTATTATTAATGCACTCGATATGTGTCGCCCTTAAATGAGTTTTGTGGTGGATGAATAGCATGGTTATGGCCAATAAACCCTATCTATGTATGGTTGTATGTGGTTGCTTGCATCTCGATCTGTGCACCGATCTTCCCTCTCCTATTCCTGATGTAACTCGAAATAATTTGAGATTCTTTCCTACCTTTGCTCCCCCCGAATGTAACTCGGGGTTTCCCTTTTAAGCAATGTAAAATTAGGATAGATTTTATTTCTTGTTATGTCAAAGAATGGAGGACATCCAGACGATAGCTGAGACGATCAGTTCAAGGCGTGAACCGATCGGTTGACGTTCCAGACGATCGGTTCAAGGAGTGAACCGATCGGTTGATGACCGGTCTGAGGAGCGAGATGAGCGGGTGGCGGCCATGACGAGATGCACGACGACCAGGCTAACAGATCGGTTGGAGGAGCCAACTGATCGGCTGGTGGCACCTAGACGATCGGGCCAGAACGAGCAAGTCATTCATGAGATGAGTTGATCTACTCAGAAGGCAAAGCACAGAGTTCATCTTGTACATGTTGCATGTGATGTAGACCTAGATGACCGTGATTCCTCTTGGCTCGAGGAATCACATTAGGATGGCCATAATCATCGCTTTTATCATTTTGCATGTTTTCTGTGGGATATAGCATGTATATGATACGTACTATGTATTGTGGTGATTGGATATGTATATGTATATAAAACCAAATCCCTCATTAAATATTAAGTTTTAGATGCCTTCAAAATGCGACAAATGTGAAAAGCTTGATCGACCAAGTGTGGGCACGCCCATGCGTGGTGCACCGTCTATCTTGTGGAAGCGTGAAGGATGAATGTGTGGGTCTGCCCAAGCAGGGTGCATATTCATCATGTTGGCTTTGGGTCGGACTTAACAAGGTGACCTAGATAGGATCTAGCACCTTGAGGCATGGAGATGCTCATGGTAAGGAGTTTCATATGACATCTTATCAAGAGTTGCATATGATGCAACTGGCAAGTGTTGCCTACCTGAGAGATCTAAGTTGTGGGTGACAGCCCTAGCTGGTCCATGATTTAGAGGATTTTAGGATCTTGCCCACTAGAAGGTTGTACGCTGCATTCTTCCAAATTGATGGTGAGGGCTATAAATTTGAACTAAAATAGTGGGAGCGATAAATAATTAAAGGCCTAATTATATCGTCAACTTTCAAATCAATCAAATAAGTCAAAAGAGTTTTGGACTAAAATTGCATATATTTCCTTTTGTTAAAATAAATGGTTAATCAACAAATCACTTTATTTGCGATCATACCAACAAATTAAATGGGAATAATTCCACGATTGGTTAGGATGATGAGAAGTGTTCTCAATCAAAGAGCGAAAGCTCTAAGTCCTAGTTATACCAAGACCAGATAAACTCAATCCCACCACATCAATGGCTGAAAGTATGCTTATGGAAGCATACCGAGGAAGACATTGATGAGGAGTGCTTGATGTTGTGTTCTCTGAACTATGAGTTGTAGAGACAACATGAGACATATGATGTCTCCAAGACACTGTCCTAGTATATCATGACAGAAGGAGATCTAGTAAGGTATTCACACACTCAGTGTGATTGGGTATGTGGAAAGACCTGACTAAGAAGGATTCCCTCTGAGCCAAGAGTTGGCTATTGGTATGATACTGCAAATGTTGTGAGAATCATATAATTCATGGTAAGCTACAACATGAACAACTTTGACAAGCATTGACAGAGTTGTTGGACATGTTGAGGATAGTAGAGGCAAATATGAAGAAAGAAAAACCATAATCTTTGATGTGATCAAAGAAAAGGTAATTCTTAAGGGCAAGGACAAGGGAAAAGCAAAGAAGTGTTCTGATGCTAGCCAGCAATCCAAGCCGTCTTCAGCATCAAGGCACATAGGAAAGGGTGTATGAGGGAATTGCCCTCTATATCTGGAAGAACAAAAGAAGATGAAGGAGGGGATGGAGATCTCCACCTAAGGTATCATGAAATGAACCGCTTCTTTATCTGAGGTATATGATACCAAGATATGGATCTATCATATATGATATGCAAGATCCGCAAAGAAGTGATGGCCTTTGTGAAAGGACTAAGAAAAAAGTACCCATCATTGGAGCAAGTGTTGCTTCCATAGATAGGAGTATCTTTCAGTTTATTTCAGCCTAAAGGGCACGAAATAGAGTTGAGAACTGCTATTTCATATATTGCCAATAGATAGAAACACTTTATTATTGCATATTGTATGACAATGATGGCAATTAATAAAGTTGATGTTTCAATCTTAAAGATATGATCTTTGTGGCAATGCCTTGTTTATCTTGTGATACATGGTACGCATAAGATAAAATGATACCTAAAGTTATTGATAACTCAAACAATCAAATTAGCATAAATCATAAGAAATTCATTTCTAGTTTCCTTGTGATGGATAAATCTAGACTCTTTTGGTTAGAGAACCAGTAAGAGACATGAATCTCTTATACATGATTAATCAATCTTCACAAATGGTAGTGGGAGAATGATTATCCAATTAGGTATAATACATGTGATGTATTTACATACCTATTGGAGTAAATGCTAATACTTCAAAAGGTGTTTAGAGAAATACTAGTATGAATATCTTGAAGTGTTCAAGATTATCATTGATGAAGTGCAAATTTGGTAAAGTGTTAATTCTTGATGATATCAATGAATGAAATACTTGGACCAAATGTTTGAGATCCTTATGAGTGATTATGATAATGTATCATAGTGAACTCATGATTAAGGCATGGTGATGTCTAAATCAAAAAGGAATCATACTCTAAGGAGTTAGAGAATGATTATCAAATAACTTAATTCTTCTTAATAAAAGAATACCCCTCACTAATAAAGGACATTGAGAATCACAGGGAGTTGTGAGTTCTTATATCCTTGACAGATACACCTCAATTATCTATGTGATGAGTTGTTCATGTGATGAGTCAACTATCTAGATGAATATGAGGAACCGAATTTTGAGTTATGGTTTATGACCATTACATCCTAAATGACATCCATGAGAACCATAAGGTATGACCTTGATGGTAGCACCCATTGGATGAAATCCATAAGTGCAAATAAGTCTTAAGTGTTAAGACACATGGATAACATTTTGAGAAGGATGATGCTTATTGATTGCAACTTAATGACTACTACATTTGGCATATGGATACTAAAACTGCATTCCTATGAGGAATAAAATAAGGATGTGTACGTGACACAACCTATAAGGTTTATGAATCCACTAATGCAAATAAAGTCTATAAGTTACAATGGACTAATCAATGTGATTGATTGAGTACAAGCAACTCAGAATTGGATCTTTACTTTGATGATATATTCAAAGGGTTTGACAGATATGTCAATTTGACAGATATGTCAAAGATAAAGAAGGGATCTGTGATTTAGTGGGAGTGTGTTCACATTCCACATGTTGATGTGAAATGGAAATGTTCTAGAATGGAAATTCAAAAAGTGGAAATTATCTTTAAGGAAGATAGAGATGTTTCCTATGTGGTAGGAATAGAGATCTATAGAGATAGTTCTCGAAAACCTCTTGACCTGGAAAAGAGAGAGCATACATTGGCAATCTGTACTGAAGGGTTCAGTGTACACAGATTCAGTGGGAGAAAACTTGTCCATGTTACATGGAGTTAGTATCCCAAGGCCAAGTGTCCAATTCTTATGAAGAATGGGAACACTAAGAATAGATATGGATCTATCATGTATGTAATCATCCCATTATCTTGCATGTATCGACATGGAAAGAATAAAATACATTCATCATCTTGTATGTAGGACATGACAATATGATGTGCTCATCCTGATAACTCGTATGTGGGACATGACGAGTGAATGGTTGTCTACTTCCAGTAAGGGTTACTGGAAACCATAAGAACTTGATAAGTACTTGAGAAGTACGAGTTCTATGGAGATAAGGAAGAGTTCGATGTAAAGAGTTACATTGATGCGAACTTCCGAAAGGATAGAAAATTAATCGCAAAATATATATAGGATATATAAAAGTGAAAGTTTGTTGATAATTGGAAGTGTTCCAATAAAACCATTTAAAAGGAAATGTCGAGTATCTATGTGTTAGAGAACAGCAGTGGATACTATATGGATCTGGAAGTTCATGAGATGAACTTATAGATATTCCACTCATTGATGACAAGTATGGAATCCTTGATCATGCAATGTGGCTAAAGGTTATCAAAGGAATACTAGATCGCATATTATGGCAACTCCATGTCATACGTGTGACGTACAGCGAAGAGATGTGAGACATGCATTTTATACTGACTTTGGCAAGGTGTTGCCATTACTCACTATGTTCGCACTAGAGAACAGTAACATGTGGGACATGTTTGAAGATCACTATGAATATGATTCAAGGGTGATTGGCTCGCAGTGCAAGTGGGAGTCTGTTGGTATGTATGCCCTGAGAGCCAATCATGGGATGATTGGTGGGGTACATTAAGATTGATTTGATAAACATCAAAGGCAAGCTTCCAATTCTTTATGGTTCAGTCATATGAGATAGTGATAGAATAGATTGAATGTCTAGAGAATGACAGTACTCAATGACGTATGCCTTCAGGTTCAGGACCTAAACGATGAGATCATACAGATGGTAAGAGTTTGTACATTCTTGTTATGTCCCTAGTCGGATGTCATTGTGGAAGGTTGATAGACAGCAATGACACACAAGACTAGATTGTGGTGTTGGTTGATGACAGAATCTCATTAGTCATGATATAGAGATATCAAACCAAACACATAGGTACTTGTTAGAGAACAAGTGTACCGGACAGACCCACCGTGAGTTTGACACATGGAACCATGACATGGTAGTCACAGTCAGTACTCACAGTGATGGTGGTGAGTGTAATTCTTTGACATGAAATCACTACACTCAACACATGTCATTGGGCACACTTTGACATCATCAAACGCAGTCCTGAAACATGGGTTGTTATAAAGGTGATGATTGGGTGGCTTTGACACATGGGGGTTTTGAGGGGTGAGTGATAGATATGGGATTTGTCCCTCCTGAGGGAGTTTGATATCCAAGGCCACTTGGTGAGTAGGATTGAGATAGGCGTGCGTACGCATGTGTGAATCAGTATGTGATATTGCTGTCATACATATCTCATTCAATCTACTCTAAGATCAAAAAAGTGAATGAACGTTGACAGGATGACTGTTCCATGTCTCGAGTTCATTTGGGATATCAGTGATAAAGTAATTATACATTCACTGTAACACCATTCACAGATTGTAGGATTCAAAGTTGTTCTCCAACTTTCTACTTTCACTTGGGTAGCACTAATGTGTGACTAGGCACCGCTTTTTGCTTGTGAAGTCATAAGTGTTATGGACTTTCACTGCCAACGTGAAATGGACCTACAGGGTCACACACATAGGATTTAACCTGGAAGAGGATTTTTGTCCACAAACAATGTTTAGATTGATTACTAAAGGAGTTTAGTAGTTCAATTAAACACTCAATTGATTGATAGCTCAAAATCATAGTGTTCAAGGTGTTGGACAGATTGATTAGAGTATCAGATTAATTGAAATCGCAATTGACTGATTTTGCACAATCTGCACTCCCAACCGATCGGCTCATGTGATGAACCAATCGGCTCAGCTTGGTGAACCGGTCGGCTCTAGTGTTGAGTCGATCGGCTCAAGGACAGGGTGAACGATTGCTTCAAGTGTTGAAATGATCGGTTCAACTGTTGCAACCGGGAAAGTTGGGAAAGTAGGATTGGTGAGAATTTTCCTTTCGTTTCACTTGCCCAATTTGATTGGAACAAGGATTGGTATTTGATACCAATTAGAAACAAAAGTTGGAAAGTCAATCAGGAACTGGTCAGGACCACGAACTGATCGGTTCAGAAAGTGAACCGACCGGCTCATGGGTCCCAACCGATCGGTTGAGTGTCAACCGACCGGCTCAGATCCCCAACTGACCGTTTCAGAAATGAAACTATCGGTTCAGGTTGCGATTTGGTTGTTTTTGTGGAAAATCTCGAACCCTTCTACTCCTGCTTTAGTCCCATATTGCCTGGGATGGAGAACCCTGTCCCATGACCCTCCTATATATAGGGGTATTGGGGGCTTCTCAGACAACAACTCAGTGCAACCAGTTGCTCTACAAAGTTGTCGTTCTCTCTGGTTTTGGTAACCGAGAGAGAGCCCGAGAAAGTGCTACCCACAAAGGGAGGTGCAGTAAGGGAAAGACAACTGCAGTTGCAACTGGAGGCAGGAGAGTGTGTTGGCGACTAGTACGTCAACAGGAGGGTGTGACTCCTTCCAACTCCTTGTGGGACAAGGAGTGGGGATTTCTAGGTGGTCCGTGTGGATTACTTCAGAGGCGGGAGGTTTCTGCCGCTCAGGAGGACAATTGTCAATCCCGACAGTCCCGGTGAGAGGAGGAGTCATCAGTCCCGGTGCGACCAGGAGCTGCACAGACACCATCCAAGATCGGAGGTGAAGACCGCGCAAGGCGCGAGGTATTGTCGCCGAGCAAGCCTCGGGACAAGGTATGATTCCACAAACCATCTCTTTCCTATTATATATACATTGACGCGTTTCCTTGTTCTGGGTTTGGGGGAGAAACATTTTTGTTTCCGCTGCCTTCTCTACCTCCCCTAAAACCCAACAGCCTCCTAAGTTAGTATTTCCTATAGTTTAGGCCTTCGAACCTGGACATTATACTTTTCTAAGATGGTGACAATTTCATCTTATTGAGGTTGTAGTTCCTCCATGATGAGATTAGGATCTTCTAGAGATAGCTTGTAGCATGCGACCTTGTCAAAAAAATTCACATTTGGGAGTAATAATATCCATGGGTTCTAGTTTGTCTGATGCTACCTCATCATTGGGAATATTTTCATTGTTGCCCAACTCCTCCTCTATTTCTGGCTCTAGGGCATTATGTGTATCAATTTCTCTATGAGGCCGTGAAGCTTCTTCTTTAGCATCTGGAGCTATTTCGGGTTCAGGTGTAGTGGGGTCCTTTTATGGAGTATTCTTTTCTTGTTCTTCTTTCAATTCTACGTCAATCTTTTTCTCTACTACATCTGGTAAGGGTTGGGAGGATGGATGTTTCTCAGTTGTAGGATGGATTGGACTTGAAGTAAAACTTAGTGGACGGGAAATTGCTTGTTCCTTCCAAGGATTCTTTAGTTGTTCTATCCAGGGTGTCTTCTCTGGAAAGGGGACAATGAATACATCCTCTATGGGATGTCTTCCATGTGAGGGTCTTAGAAAAATCTCATGTCATGAATGTTTTCCATGACATATTTTCCTTGTAGGGCATGAAAGTCCTTATTAGTGAATTGTTCAAGACGAGTATCTCTACTTAATGCCTTTATCATCTTGAGCATAATGAAGGTGTTGTCTCCCAATTCTAGCTTTTCTTGAGGCTTGTTGCTATTAATACTTATGTCTTTCCAGTTAGGGTCGTACATCTCATCTACTCCTTCTACTAGACATTTCAAGAGAGTCGTGATTGTTTACATCACTCTAGCTTCTGGATTTTCAAATACCATCCTTATGCACATCAGGACTTTTAGAGTGTAGTCATAAATAATGACCCTCCGGGTAGAAAGATCAGCCACAGTCAAGAGTTAGAGGTTAAAAGCCTTGAATGGGAGAGTTATGAGTTTAAGCCTTTTGGTTCTCTTCAAGGTATTTTGCAGTTCTTCGATTGAGGGAGCCTTGTCATTTTCATCATATAAGTGGGAATCCAAACTTGATGTAGCATTGAAAATTGGTCCTTCTTTGTCTCTGTGCATGTATTCTTCTATGATTATTCCATAGAGAACCTTGAAGAATTGCTTATTGATTGATGCCTTGTGTCTAAAAGCTAACCTCAGGCCATCTCCATTTAGAGTGTACTTTCCATTGTTGTAGATGATGTTGTCTTTGGGATTTTTATCGTCTAGAGCATCTGCCAGGATATGGATGTCTCTCGATAACATCCTTGATGTCAATCGCATGTCTATTGCTGCCATGTTACACGACAATTATGGAAGTGCTACCAAGTTGGTGCTATTAGTTGCAGATGGCTCGGGGAAAAAAAGGTTCTTAGGTTTATGTGGAGTGGCACTAAACATCCATCCTAGATTTCCACTATCCTCCATCACATTTGGTTCTCCTACTCCCTCTTTAGAAAATATTCAAGGAGTGTGCCCATCCCTCTAGAGGTTCATCTAGAAAAAATTCATTGACTATATCTTTATAGTCTGGGGGAGGGGAAGAGGCCTTCTTGTTAAAGAGGATGTCCAACCCGTTCATCATATAATTTTTCCTATCACATGCTTCTTCCCATTATGTTATAGGTTCTTGTATGGCATCATTCTCACATATGGATTTCATGTCCTAGTGGGCAGTAGCTAGTTCAGGTTCTTCTTGGGAACTCCCTTCTTCTTTTTCTTTGGGACCCTCTATTATTACCTACTTGTTGTTAGAGTGCCCTGGCAAGGTTGGGGAATTTGTACCATCATTTTACCCAGTGGGCACTTCCACATTGTTTGTAGATTCTTATCCTTATTGTTCAGCAAATAACTTTTTTGTGGCTTCATTTCTTGGATATGGTGTGATGGTTGTGATACCTAGCTTCGTTACCACCATGTCTGCATTTAAATGCATGTCTGTCTCCAATTTTTTCTTAGGTTGGGATTCTTTTGCTTCATCAATGACCCCCTACCTTACGGTAGTTGATTCATCTCAGGATGGTGATGTTGATAGTGGCTCCTTGTGGTTATTCTCATTGGAGGCATGCAGCAGCTCGTTCTCGCGCCTCAAATCGTCTCGCTCCTACCTCAGATAAGTGATTTCTTTGTTCATGTTGGGCAATGCCTCCATGATTCTTATCTTATTCATTGCAAGGAGTTGCATCTATTGTGGAAGGCTCAAACAAGGTTGGATATTTTTTATTACCTCTTTTACATGCAATGTTAGTGAACATGCATCTAAAGTTAATTTTTAATATTAGTGATAGATTTAGAAACTATCTCACAGAGGTTATCAATTTCATGCCTGACTTCCATGAATTTCCTTGCAACAGGAGCTCATTTTGGTTGTGTGTCATGTTTCCGTCAGTTTGTTTCCTACCCGAGATCCTCCCTCTAGATAGAGTTGATGTGTCCTCCTTTTCTGAGAAAGCTTTATTCCACCTCTTTGGCTAATCGGGAGTAGTCTTTCCTGGGGGGTTCTTTTTCGGATCCCTCCTTTTCCGCTTATCCCTTTTGTGTGAAAGGTGTTTCTTTATTGGCACCCTTTCAGTTAGACGGTGTCCTCACTGGAATGCTACCCTTGTCCACCCTAAGGGTAGTGTGGCGTGATGCCACACTTTCTTTGACAAAGAGGGCTCTCATCTCACCTTGCTTTGGTTGGGAATATGATGGTGTCTATCGGCCTTTCTAGATTGGTGATGGCTGAAGTAGTCACATGGTGTTCTGCTTCCTCATCTAATGTTATTATTTTGGATGCAGCAGACTTTTTTTGGGTTGGTGGCAGTCTTTTTGGGAAACCTGACTACGAGCTTCTTTTTAGCTGACTTCATAGGTTTGGCTTTTATATGTTTGATATGTAGTGTCCCCATCATGAAGTAGAAGCTTATCGCTATTGTAGTTTCTCATTTGAGGAAGAGGGAGGAAATATTTTGATCTGTCGAATCTATAAAAGTACTCATCCTTCCTCCTTACTATGACATTTATAGATGTTAATCATTTGGCATCCACTAGTATTTCCCCATTAAAATTATGAAGTTCTTTAGTTCCTTGGGGTAGCCTAGTCGGTCAGCAATATATTTTATGAAACCTCCCATGCAGAAATATTACAAGCCTTTAGGGCCAATTTCTACTGCAAGCATGTCAATTAAGATTTTCCCAATATTGACTGGCTTTATTTCTAGGATGCTCCACAAGATGTGGAGATCCATCTTAGTTATATTCTCAGTGTCAAATCAGAAGAACATGGCACTGGTGAAGATTTTATGCATAACACGCATAATGTTGAAATGCATTTTGGTTGCTTTGGATTGCCCAGAGCTGAATTGGACTTCTCTTGATAGCTTCTCCCATGTCTTGTCAGTGAGAAATCCTCAGACTTCTCTATTTCCTCTAGCTTTATTGGCCAACTCAGCTTGTTCTTTTGAATCAGTGAAAATTGAATTCATTCATTTCTCTATCAATTTATAGTCGTCTTTGATTATTCTCACTACCAATTTGAAGTTTCCCCTATACTCCTTTGCTTCTTCATCTTTTATTGATAGTTTCTTTAGAGATGACATGAACTCTAAGGTGAGGTAGCCATAGTAAATATGATTACTATAATAAATTTTATTAAGCCCAACTCTATCTAGATGTTCCTTCACCCTTTGTTAGATTCTCAATTTAATCATGGTGTCAATTTTTCCATACCTCGTTGCCTTGAAGGTTTTTTTGATGAACATCTTTCCCCAAACCTTGTCATGTGCACCATCCCTTGGGATGAAGTACTTATCAGGTTGAGGTCAACATACGACACTTTTTGTTGAGGTATGTACTAGAGAGGTGCATTAGTAGGGGTAATTTCCAGTGATTGGGTTGTCGGCCTATCTTTAGTACTTTATTTTGTAGTCACTTTATCCATCTTAATTGTATTTCCCTTTGGGAAGGGATGAAGCACCTTCCTCTTTATGGGGGTACCAAGTTCTACTGAGGGGTGTATTTAGAAATTTTGTTCCCTAGGACTCAACTGATTTAGAAGAATCCTCAAGAATAGGTTCATCAAGATACTTCAGTCAATCTACTTCCAACCTCACTTTTATACGTTCTGAGGTGGGTTCCCCACAAATCTTTATGTATTTGAATACCTCTTCCTTCATAATTTCCATTTTGTTAATCTCCTCTTGTCTAAGTTTTTCCTGATTGCATCCAACCCGGCCATTTTTTAAGAAAGTCATGGTGAGAGATGGGGTCTCTCGTTACCTGTATTTCCTACTATTTGAACTGAATTGTGATGTAGATATAGATTTATATCTCATGTGAGTGGTTAGGTCAATAGGTAATATTTGAAATCATGAGGAAGCATTTTTAAGTAGGTAAACTCATGCAAAACATGGTGGGTTCACCTTCTCATGGCTTACAAACTAATGATTGATTGATGGTTTCAAGGGTTTTAAGAGAGGTGCCTTCCGACTGGTGCCTACTTTAGGGGCTGAAGGTTAGAAGAATGACATTTGGTGTGAAAACTGATAATTTCAAAAATTATAGATGAAGATAATTGAGGGTTGAGGTCTAGCAAAAAAAACCCTTCAACGGTAGAGTTTTGGCACAAAACCCAGAAACCAATGGTGTATCGGCTTAGGAAATAGAGGTAGGGATCATGCTTTGCAAATCGAAGACTAGAGGGTTAAGGTGAAAAGGGAAGAGATGGAAGCGTCAAAGATGAAGAAAAAGGTGAAAAACTTGGTTACTTCTTATTGATGGTGGTTGTTGTCATCACAAGCTCAAAGGCTTGGTATCATCGGGATGAAACAAAGAAAGAGAAGGAAGTTATAATAGAGTTATCGATCTTCATCGAGGCTCTTCACACTCTATTGCACCGATGCCTCTTTCACACCACAGTCCAGAGGGTTCCTCACACTCGACTCCATTCTCACCTTGTTTCTATCCTATTGGCCAACATGACCTCATTGTCTCTGCACCACCTTAGAAAAGATCCACAAAAGAACTATTTCCTTCCAATGGTGGAGGTAGAAGATGATATGTGTGAATTGAAGGTGATGAGGTGATGGCACTAATCATATGTTTTTTGATGTTCTTAGATGGAGTAGGTGGGATTAGGTTTAACTTCTCTCTGTTGGTTTACCTCTAACTGCACATCAAGGGCATACAAGTGTTGGGGCCCCTACTGCTTTTATAGTGACTGCTTTACGTTGTGGTAGGGACCTCATGACCTTTGTTGTGTGTCTTTCTAGATTCCAATAGCTATCTAGGATCTGCCTTCTAAATGTAGGTTATATATCTACCTTCTGATGGAAGGTCAACACTTACACAACCTGATGGTTGGTCAATCTCTCACCTTCTGATGGTGATGTGGGGATATGGAACTTGATTGGTGATCAATGTGTCTGGCTTCGGATGGAAGGTCATATGACTTCATTAGAACCTGATGGCCTTCTTGGATTTCTTGGAACTTGATGGTAGGCTAGTAGTTCACCTCTCAATGGTTGATGTCAATGGTTATATTCACTGGCCTTCTGATTGTTTCCTAGGTTTATAAAATGATGATTGAGCAGACTGCTCGACTCATTGAAGCACCTTCAAAAAGATAAATCATTTTTAGGTCTTCACTAACTTTATTATATGTACACTAAAATTATAAAATAAAGCAAGATTAATCTAGGAACATAGAAATTAAACACAAAAATTTATTAAAGCTTAGTAATGTATAAATTATGAAAACTAGATTATTAAAGATGCATAGTTCAGAAAGACTTAGGTTGCCTCTCAAGAAGTGCTAATTTATAGTCTTTAGATTGACTTTTCCATGGATCATCACTTATCTTGTTTTGGTGGTGTTGGAAGTGGATCATCTAGCTTAAATTTAGCTCTCCTCATAAATTCTTTGTCTTCATAGTATCTCTTCACTTTGTGCCCTTTCACATTGGATGTGTCTGACTTTTCACTGAGTAGTTCCATCATTCCTAAGGAATACATTTTCTACATAGTGAAGGGACTTGACCATCTTGATCGGATTTCTCTGGGGAAGAGTCTTATGCTTGAGTTAACCAATAAGACCTTCTCCCCTTCAGTGACATCTTTTCTCTTTAGGTGGGCATCATGCCACAACTTGGTCCTCTATTCATAAATCTTTGCATTTTCATAGGCATGCAACCTGAGCTCTTCCAATTCTTGTAACTACAAGAATCTCTTCTTTCCCTCTAGCTCTGAGTCCATGTTGAGGATCTTTATGGCCCAGAAAGCTTTATGCGTGAGCTCAACTATCAGTTGGCATGTCTTGACATATATTAATCTATAGGGAGTGGTTCCTATAGGAGTTTTGTAGGATATGCACTATGCCCACATGGCATCATCAAGCTTCATAGCCCAGATCTTTCTTTTGCATCCTACGGTCTTCTCTAGAAACTGCTTGATCGTCCTATTTGACACTTGGACTTGTCCCGACATCTGTGAGTGATAAGGGGTGGCAAATACTGTTTTTTACTCCATACATTTATAACAGAGCCTTAAATCATCTTTCCTCAAAATGAGATTCCCGGTCACTAATTACGATGTGTGGGACCCCATATCTTTAGAAGATAACCTTCTCATATAGCATCATCATTGCTTTTGAGTCACAATGATGAATAGCCACGACTTATGCCCACTTAGATACATAGTTGACCGCAACAAAGATATACCAATTTCCTTGTGACGAGGAGAAAGGCCACATAAAATCAACTCCCCACACATCATAGATTTGAACCTCTATCCAATCTGACAGGAATTTCATTCCTTTTTTATATATTTCATGTACATTGACATTTGTTGCAAGCCTTTTCATATGCATGAGCATCCTTGAACATAGAAAGCCAGTAGAACCCTCATTTCATAATTTTAGCTACGGTCTTGTCACCACCCAAGTGCCCTCCATACAGTGACGAATGGGACTCATACAGGATTTGTGGTACTTTCTCCTCCAGAATGCACCATTTGTACAAGTTATCAGCACATTTTCTTAAGAGAAAGGGGTCATCCCAATAATAATTTTTCAGGTCATGAAATAACTTTTTTCTCATTTTATGTAATGTTTGGTGGCAATTGTTGTCATGCCATGTAGTTGTACATATCAGCAAACCATTGTGTGGTAGGTTCTATGGTCTTTTCCATCATAAAGCCTCACCAGGATAATTATCATTGATTGGGGGTGGGTTTTCACCGGCCATGATGATTCTAGATAGGTGATTTGTGACTATGTTCTCTATCCCTTTCTTTCTAATAATCTCATGGTCAAACTCCTATAGTAGAAGTGTCCACCTTAAACTTTTGGGCTTGGCATCCTTTTTCATCATAAGATACTTTGTAGCTCCATGATTAGTATAGGTTGTCACCTTTGATCATGTTAGGTATGATCTGAATTTGTCAACGGGGTATACTATGGCTGCATTTCCTTCTCAGTTGTGGTGTAAATAATTTTAGCTTCATCAAGAGTTTTTCTTGCATAGTAGATGATGTGCTGCTTTTTGTCTTTCTTTTATCCTAGCACCTCTCCAACTGCATTCTCACTTGCATCACAAATCAATTTTAAAGGAAGTTCCCAATCTGGAGCTTGAAGGATTAGAAAAGTAGTGAGAATGCTCTTCAAGGCGTTTAAAGATTTCAATCATTCATCAGTAAAATCAAAAATAGCATCTTTAATCAGGAGACTGGATAGGGGTTTAGAGTTTTTGAGAAACCTTTGATAAACCTCCTATAGTATTTAGTGTGTCCCTGGAAACTTCTTACACCAGTTATGGATTTAGGAGGTGGTAGCTTAGATATGGCTTCCACTTTTCTCAAATTTTCTTGTGGCCTAGCTCAATTTCTTCTTGTACCATGAAATTGCACTTTTCCCAGATCAGCACTAGTTTCTTTCCCTCATAGCATCCTAAAACTTGAGCCAAATTTCTTAAGCAAAAATGAAAGAATTATGCAAAAATGAAGATCCTCTTAGAATTATGGTTCCATAGAAATTTGTTCATGAAAACTTCCATAATATCCTCTAAGAATTATGCAAAAATGAAGATCATGCACCTTTTAAAATGTTGCAGGTGTGTTGCAAAGCCCAAATGGAACTCACCTAAAGGCATAAATTCTATAGATACAGGTGGATGTGGTCTTCTCTTGGTCATCAGGGTGTATGGGAACCTGATAGAATCCTTAATATCCATTGAGAAAGCATAAGTACGACTGATGAGCCAGATGCTCCAAAACTTGAACATTGAAAGAATAATGGAAAATGATCTTTCATTGTTGTAACATTTAATTTTATATAATCGATGCACATCCTCCATCCTATAACCATTTTGGTTGTTACTTCATCACCATTTTCTCCCTTAACAACTTTCATACCTCCTTTCTTGGGTATGACATGAATGGGACTTACCCAATTGCTATTGCTAATGGGGTATAATCCCTACATCTCAAAGTTTTATGACTTTCTTTTTAACAACTTCTCTTAATTTTTTATTGAGTTTCATTTGAGGTTGGTTAAGAGGTTTCACTTATGCTTCAAGGTGGATTTTTTTATACATCCAGCAAGCCCCAAACCTTCAATGTTGGCTATAGAATATCCAATTTCCTTCCTTCTCATCTTAAGTTCAGCCAAAATCTTTTCATGTTGGTCTTTTTTTAGAGTAGAGTTTTTTATGACTGGATTCCTCTCTTCATTGTCTATAAATTCATATTTCAATCCTTTGAGGAGCTACTTCAGCTCTAGCTTGGGCTTCGGTGCTTCTTTTTCTTTAGGAGTTTGTTCCGGAGAAGCATATTTCACATTTTCTATGATTGCATCCTCTTCATCACTGTAGTCATCCTATGGTTAGTTCAAATAATCGTGTAGTTCAATGACCACTAGATCTTTTTCAGTAGGACTAGGGTTATTCAAATCTCTCATCAGAGGGTCAACCATAGAATTTTGTTCTTGAACTTCATAACAAAATTGGTTATAACTATCCATGAAGGAGATTTATTCATAGAGGGAGGGTCCCCTCATAGAGTCCTAGACATGGAACTAAATATGGTCTTTACCTGCTCTTATGGTAATATTATATGCTTCTATATTGATTAAAGTGTTGTCAAAAAATCATCTGTCATGTCAGATCCTCCACATTATTTATTACAATTATATCATTTGAGATAAAATTTCTTCTAACTAAATTGGAACATCTGATACCATCCCAATAGGTTGAAGAAATAGTCCGCTAGCTAAATTTGCATTTCAATCTTGACCATGTCGGTCAGTCTAGTCTCTATGCAAGGGTTAGAGGCTCTAAGACTTATACTAGTGCCAGATATGCTATTCCTTTCCTCTGTTCATTATCTCCCACATTGAATAGGATATTGAAGGCTCTAAGGTCCTTTTGTTTAGTCGGCAATGTCACTGTCACAAAGGAACTTGACATATTAGCGAGCCTAATAATTTTGAGTTCATATCCATGCCTTCTCTTCAAAACAAGATCATTGAAGAACTTTGCATAAGTTGGCATCTCTTTGATGGCATTAAAAAAGGGATGTCTAGGTGCAACTTCTTCACATCTTCTAAGAACTTTTTATACCTCTTTTTTAGATGAGCTTTTATTAGCTTGTATGGGAAAGGTATCCTTGTTGCATAGGGGTCCCTATTGGATATGGCATATTTAGTTGCATCACGCTTCTTATCCATCATTAGCTTCTTTCCTTTACCTTTTTGTTTTGACTTAATATTCTTATATATAACTTCATCTTTAGGTTCTTCCTCTCTTAAGTCATTTTCAGGTAAGGATCAGCAATAGGAATACTTCCTTGATTACCCTTGTTAGTTGACTTTTCTAAAATTTTACCTAATCTGAGTGTAGCCATTTTTGTAGTCTTGGTAGTGGAAGGGATCTTCCCTTGCGGGTCGTTGATCAATTTTAATAGTTGTGCTATTTATGGGTTAATCATTTTAGTGTGAGCTTGCATATCAGTCACATGTGAGGTGGTGCCCCCATCTAAGATTGCAATGTATTTATTAAATAGGTATAATTGACATCTCTTTGGCTTAGTTGTTCACTCATAGTATCTTGTCCTTTCAAAAAGGCAAACGTTTTAGACATCAAATATTGCTTCATAGAGTTTTGGCTCTGACATTGAGTTATGCCCTTATTGTTTGGATTTTGGGTCTTTCCATGAGAGTTATTTATGTTCTTGTTATATCTTGTATTTTGAGTGAATCCAGAGGGTCCACCTCCTCTACCAAACCCAGGTGGTTTGGTAAGTAGGTTGTTCAGAATGTTTGAAAGTTGAGCATTCTTAGTCACATCTTTGTTCCCATAAGATAACTCAAGATAATCTAGTCTCCTAAATATGACATATGAGACATTCTCAGTGTCATCCTCTTGGTTTTCATCCTCTTGGTTGTCATCCTCTCTGTGGGTATAAATGCAATTATCCACTATATGCATCATTCTCTACATGTAACACACTTCATTACCATTTCAACCTTGTTCTTTCCTAATTTCCTAGAATCCTTCAATTGGAAAACATAGGTAGAGATCTTATGAATTTGAGCACTTATATCTTCAAAGGCCTTTGATTCAGTTATTGTCCCTTCAAGAGAGACCTTGATTATCGGACCTCTCTTAAAATCTAGACCAGCTTGTAGTACAACCATGTTATCGATTATCTTTAGAGTTTTCTTTGGGTTTTTACCCATGAAGTCACTACCCACAATTTCATTGAGTGAGCTTCTTTCTGCAGAGGTGATGATATTATAGAAGGTGGTTAGCAAGAATCCTTTGTCATAATTATGATGAGGGTACTCCCTTTGATATTCCTAGAATTTCTCCCACGCCTTACACAGGTATTCACTTTGTTTCTGTCTGAAATATGTGATCTTATGTTTGTTCTGAAGTGTTTTCTCCACTGGATAGAACTTAGTGACAAAAGTGTAAGCTAGAGGTCCCCACCCATTGATGCTTTTATTTAGCAAAGCAATATACCATGAAAAGGCCTTTCCTCTCAGAGAGAAATTGATCCCCTTGCAGTAGATAACTTCATGTGGTGGTACCTGGTTCATCTTAATGGTGTGACAAATATTCTTAAAAGCATCAATGTGGTGATAGGGATTTTCATCCAGAGAGTTTGTCTAAAAGTCCTTTGTTGTATTAGATTTATGATTGTTGGCTTCTGCTTAAAGTTTGTAGTGTGGAACCGAGAGATGATGATTAGGCATTTGGATTCATGTCCCCGTATGGCGGCTAGATTGTGTAGAGACGGGCCTCCATCTTCATCATCATCATTCGTGTTGTCATTGTTATTACTTTTGTTCTTATTTCCTTGACCAACATGAGGTTGAGGTCCTTCTTCATGGAAGTGTTCTTCATACTCTTCTTCCTCATGATGATCCTCATTATGATCTTCATTGTGCTCCTCATGGTTTTCCTCATTGTTCTAGTTGAGAAGAGTTGGTCTCCTTCAGGGAGGCATGATTCTTACAGTCGCCCTGATGCTGGTCTTGTTCACCCTAACTTCCTAAAATAAATTGCACGATCGAGTTTGAAAATTTTACATGTGATGTGAAGTGTTCAAGAAAGCAAGAGCTATCAGATCTAAAATGTGTGGTTAAGTCTATTACTATACCTTAATGTGTGTATGATAAGTAGACTTGGGTTCTTAATAGTACCGATTTGTCTTGTCCCCGTCAATGGTGCCAAAAGTTGATCGCCTAAAATCATGTTCTAAAAGGGGTGGATCTAGAGTAATTAGACTTTAAATTTTATAACCTAATACTTAGGATACTGCAATATTAATAATGGAGCCTGATGTAGTAAATCAGGGTCAAACTCAGGGACAAGGGTGGCACGTGTTAAGGATTGAAAGCCTTATCTTAGTTACACCAACTAAAAGTCAGATAAGTGTTCTCTATGAAACAAAGGTGTTCTAACGGACAAGATAAAAATCAAGTAAAGTAAAACAAAAGACTAAAAGAGATGAAATGAGAATGTTTAAAAGGGATAGGATAATATGCATGTAAACTAGGGTTGGGTTTCACCATCTAAGATATCTCACAAATGTGACAGACCTATACCCATTGTATACCTTATCAAGTTTACAAGAAATTGTCATAAATGTCTATTACCTCCTCCCTAGATCTTAGGATAGATCTAGACTATAAGGTTGTCTCTCTCTCAAGATGGAAAACAAACAGTCAATGTAAAACCATATGATCATTATCTTAACCATTCCAACATTCTCATTCACTCATGCAACTCCATAACTCTTATATATAGGTTAATACTACTCTTTTGAGGTATTACAAATCAAACAACACAAGATGGTATCTAATAATGCAAGCCAAGTATTAAGAATAAGAGTATGGAGATAAACATTGCTAAGATATATAGATTCAATAATAATAAGTATTTACATGTTGGGAGAGCCTTAGTGGCTACTCCCAACCCAACTTAAATAGCCTATACACTCATGGTGGTGAGTGACATTTCATATTTACAAGTATAAGGTGACATTGTGATGGATGGATGGATGGATGGACGGATGGGAGAAAATGAAATGGATCAGATAAGAATATGGAAGATACACTAAATAGTAACTCTATTTAGAGTCAAAGTCGATGGAGACCTCCTTCCTCTCTGACTCTAATGATGGAGTTCGAAGGTGGGTGTCATCTTTTTCATCCTTCTTCTTGAAGAAGGCTTCAAGTTCGACTCGGGGATGATGAAAGTATGCTAGACCCTCAGACATCTGTCCTTGGATGCGACGAACCGACAGAAGTGCTAGCGCACTGGCAACACTTCATCCTCAACCCCCACAAAGAGTGAACCCTTCTTCGTAGCAAGGAGTCTGCTATTTTTAGGGTATGTTGTGGAGCTGGAGGTACTCATAAATGAGCTTCATGTATGCCTCAAATCTTCTTCCACATGCCTCTAGGCATACACTTAACTAACCCAGCGGTTGATGTACATAGTGCTGCCATAGGTAGGTGGGTGCTTCTGGACAACCATGGGTACAGTTTGCTTGATCCTTAGTTATCACTCATAGACACACCATTGGAAAAGGAGGATGTGATGGACCCTCAATTTATGAACGGTCAATGGTCTTTGGAAGGGTTTTACCCCGGTAAGCCATCAAAAGGGTAATACTCATTCAATTCATCAAAAGGCGAGACTAGTTGGCATCCTTAAGTTGATGGCTCTCATGTGAGTCATTAATAGAGTTGTGTGGAGGGACCTTCACAATGAAGATCTTTGTCGATCCTTAGATAGGTGGATTCTTAGCTTTCCTTTGGGATGCGGATAAGTTCTACCAATGGAAGGCCTCCCCAATGCAACCTTTGGTTGGGGAACTGATGGGTGGTTAGGTTGGTGGTTCTCAAATTCGATGGAGTAGCTGACAACATTGAACGTTGGATAAGGAGTGACCATCAGTGGTGGGAACCAAGAGAGATCATGTCTTGAGTGGACCTCTTTGGTTAAGGTCGTCAATTGATGATTTTTCAGCAACAAAAAGAAATTAATGCCAAATCAAGTTATCAAGGGAAAACATGAAGAAAATGTTTGAAAGTTAGAGCAACTTTATGCTAGAGAAGGAAATTAGGGGATAATTAGGCATTAGACATACACAAAATTGCATGTTATCAATATGTGACAAGCTAATATTTAGAAAACACTTTAAATTAATGATTGATAAATCCTTACCCCTGATGTAGATTTTACATCTTTTGGTAAACTACACCATAAGATTAGTTTACTCCGATGTACCTATTCTCGCCTTAATCCTCAAGTGACATGGGGTTACCAACCTATTTTCTTGAATTCTATAGGAAGTAATTGAAAAGACAAGTTGAAATAAGAGATTTGAGAATATATGATTTTCAGGGGGCACTATAACATAACCAATACTATATCATAGTGCCAACTCAGCACACATGCACACAAAGAGGACACAACAACTAGATATCCATAACTAGTGCACTTTGGGGACATTACAAGGACATGCATTCCTTTCAACAAAATAATCAATCTACACAAACTGAAATAATTAAAATTGTAAAAGATCACTCTTATGAAAGGAACATAAAGGTAGGTAATATTCCACAAAGAAAATATACTCTTAACACTGTGAGACCAAGTCTCTTATTTTAGATTCCAAACATATTAAAAAAATGAATATAGAACACAAAGAATCTATTTAGAGTTGGCACCCAACCAGATTGAATCTTTGTGGGTCCTTGTATTTGAGTCTCCTAGCTCTACTTCTCTTGGCATACATCTCGTCCCTAGCCATGAGTATTTTAGAAATATAGTGATAAAATACTAAAATACTACAAAATTTTCTTATACATTATGCATGTATAACGATCTTGAACATATAGAACTAGTATTTTGTTAAGCTAAGTTGTATCATTTTATGCATCTTTTACTAATTTGTGATCTTGTACCTTGGCATCATGACATGCACTCCAGTTCCCACTTCATATGTCTTGATTCAACCTACATTGTAGTGCATGGGCCTCATGACCTACACTCCGATGCTTGGGACATGTGTCTTGAGTTTACATGCACTTTGTTTGATGGTTCTAATTCCATTATATGACAATTTCTTATTCGTTCTTAATTTAACATGAATATCAATACAATATGATCTTTTAATCTTAGCATAAACTTTTATCTTGAATATTAATCATATATTGGAAATCTTGTTGTTGTATCTTTACTTGAATTTTAATGACTTCTAAACATGAAATCAAATAAGTATGTAAAGCTTAAATAAACTAATTTTATATGAACATACATGTAACATTATGAAAAATAATTAACATGAAACATTCATGGCATGCCCCGCTTAACTTCTGAACTAAACTCTAGGTCAAACATCTTGATCCTGGTCAAACCCTAAATCACTTAAAAGTGACGTGTTGTACATTAATTACAAAATATAATCCCACCTCAACCCTAACCTCAAGTTTCTAGAAAATCAAGATATGATGAGTAAGAATTAGGGTTTGTGAACCATGTCCTTAGGCTCATTTTTATAAACCCTTTCCAAAACATATTCATACCTAATTTTTAGATTCTCAAGAGTGATAAATATATATTTATTCTTTTTATTTACATCTTTTAGAAATCTATTTAGGATTGTTTTGATATTTATCTTCTTAGTTTTGTAATTAATTGTATTAATATATATATATATATATATTTCTTTACTTGTAGTCTTAATTATATTTGGTTGGTTTTTGAAGAAAAATGTCTCAATGACTAATTTTCTTTGGAAGATATTTTGCACAAATTCCCACAGTGTCTGATTTAAAAATTTACCTCACACCAAAACTGTTGTAACTCTCACATCCGAAGGCGGAATTTAATGGGCAAGTATGAATTGAAAAGGAAATTGAATTATCTACAAGAAAAATATAGTTATAGACCATTTTCAAACTTATGACTGGCCCAAAAATACGCTCAAAATTGCTATTTTGGGAATCTACAGCAAAAAGAATGTGAACAGTCAACATGATTAAAGACAATCAACTATTTTCTCTATTGACCAGATCCAGAAAGTTTTCAGCCGCCATCTAGGAGTTTTCTAGAGAGTCTTGTATCTAGGGTTTTCGCCCCTCCTTCCACTATAAAGGAGGGGGGATTCCACAAGAAAAGACATACAGTTTTTAGTTGTAGAGCACATCTAGTATAATGTTGGATCTCATTTTAGTTTGTATTTCATCTAGTCTCGTTATGTGTGAGTAGATTCTTCTAGGTCATGGGGATTGTCCCCTTAGCCCGGTTCTATTCAATATAATCAGTCTTATTGCTCCATCAAAAAAAATTCTTCTCTCTGTATATGTGTGGTTATTTGGATGATATGATATATTCTTATGGAGTGATATGACTGTGGATCTTTGTAAGAACAAAATGATAATTTTTTAATTGTGATTATCATATTTTCATCTTTTTAATCTTATTCCCATTATAATCCTTGGTGACACGACCACCCGAGCCTTGAGTTTGAATGCCAGTTTGAATTCACATGCTTCTTGATATGATCGTGGATATTGGCATGTTAGACGGTTGGGCAATGATCCGTGAACGTCAGGACCAATGGTTTCATGGGAATTCCAACCCTTGTGAGATTGTCCATAAAGACATGCAGCCACAAGGTCTTGATTTGATCATTAGAGTTTATAGTTTGATTAGTTGAATAGGAACCTGGTTTTCATGGTGATCCTCTGGACCCCCAAATATTTATTTCTTGATTAGTTAAACTTTATTTATGTACTTTTATTTTTGTTCTTATTATAACAACCCTCTCAAATTGTTATTTAATTCTTATTCTTCCAATTGGATTTGGATCTTGACTTCTCTTTTCTATTGTCCCTTGAATCGATACCTATCTATACTAAGTTGACTTATTGTTCACAAAAAGTTGACAACTGGGTTAGAAGGTTAAAATCTAGGACTTTTTCTAGTGATTGTTGTGTGTACAACGACCCGCATCAATTTAGCACCATTTTTGGGGATGGAAATGGTTGCTTTTCAGATCCAGTTGCTTATATATCTTGTATAATCTTGCTTCATATTCACTAACTTGTATAACTTCTTGTCTTTTTTATAATTTTTTCTAAATTTTTGTAATTTCTTTTTGCCTTCCGAGCACCATTCCGGAAGTATATCTCCTCTTTTTACTGAGTTTCCATTCCAACGGTATTGCTTTCTAGTTTTTTTGTAATTTTAGTTTATTTTCATAATTTCTTAGATTTATAATTTTTAGTTCTCTTTGTAATTTTGACTAACCCTCTTATCTCGTAATCTTTCTACTCTCCTGTGTTAATTGACATACCTTTCACAAATGTTTTCTCAAATAGAGTGTACATCCCAATATCCCCTTCAATGTTCTTATTGTGGTCTTTACCACCATGCATCTCTTGCATGTCTGACTTTACCCCATACTTACGGTAGCAACCCTTATTAATTACGATTCCTTTCATCCATGTGAGTACAATATGAATCCACGTTTTTCTAAGAACCATTATGGGGAACCTTATGATCCATATTCCGAGAGGGGTTATGATAAAAAACAAAATAGAGGGTATGACCAATATAACTTTGGGGGGAAATAAAACTATTTATGATACCCATTATAATCCTCACTAAGAAGAGAAACTTGGGGCCCTAGAGAAGATGGCTACAAAACTGGTAACCAACCAAGCCTTGTTAGCCTCTCTGCTGGAAACCCAATCCCAAAACCTAGATGTTCCAAATATGTTCCCACGTGATTCGGTGACACCTTGTAATATTGAATCTTCCCACCAAGATGGATGCAATGGAAATTACAATCCACAATCTTCTGAAGATTATTATGAGGAGCAATGTCACAATCAATATAAGGAACACAAGGGCCAAGAATACTATGAGGGGTATGGTAAGGATGGCCATAATTTTGCGGTGTATAAATCCTATGGTGAAACTCAAATTAATCCTAAACTAGAAGAGAGACTTAAATCCTTAGAGAAGATGGTAGCAGAAGGACAAACAAAACTTGAATCTAGTCAAGCCATGTTAGCTACCTTATTAGAGGCTCAATCATAAACTCCCCCTATAGATTTTGAGAAACCCAAGATGATTCTTCCTGACAATGACAAAGATGATCCCATTTTTTTGTCATGTATGGATCCTGAAGATATAACGCAAACCATGGAGCCATATTTTGCATGTGATGAGGACGTTGGTATCCTTACCTTTCCTTTAGAGACTTTATTACTTGAATATGAAAATTTGAAATAGGATAGTCATTTTGAAGAACCAACAAGCCCTC
This sequence comes from Alisma plantago-aquatica, assembly GCA_963693085.1. Taxonomy (NCBI): domain Eukaryota; kingdom Viridiplantae; phylum Streptophyta; class Magnoliopsida; order Alismatales; family Alismataceae; genus Alisma; species Alisma plantago-aquatica. The sequence continues at coordinate 25,579,879 of OY856410.1, forward strand.
CCATCCTTAACATAAATCCGAATGATACCATAGACCAATACCCTTTTTTCTAGTCTATTTTGGATAATGAGCATCTAGCCCCCTTTTTGACACAGGCAGTTCTCATTCCACATAAGACTAATGTAGAAGGGGTGATACCACCCTTGAAACAAGCCCATACCCCCCCTTCTGTTGTTTGCAAGGAAGATGTCCTCATCCCTCCTGAATCCTTAGGGACCTCTTGTACAAAATAATTAGAGCCATATGTTATATCAACAATGAAACTTACTAAATCCAATGTTGATGGCATTATTTTTAAGGAGAAACAAAACACTTTTGTAAATGATTTGCAATATTTTGCATCAGCATCAATTATCCCATATGTAGGTCATTATGATGGTAGAAAATCTGAGCCAGATCCTCCACCCAACTCTATTCATCCTGCTCTACTGACATTACTTGTCGAGTACCCACCAACTTCCCCCAATCCACGTCCATCTTCAACACTTCCTTTGCTATCAAAAGAAGATTTGTGGATCTTATTAAAGGGGATGCAAGGTGAAATAAAATATGAACACCCCACCGAGCTTCCACGACTACCCTATTATAGGGTATACAATGAAGCTCCTCTAATGAAGGTCTCAGCCCTCATACACGTCCCCTTCAGTCGGATGCTTTTTGAACTGCCAGGGCCACCTAGACGCCCTCTTCTTTCCTCCATATTGGATTTAAGTTTGTCTCTTGATGAGAAAAATTTTAAGTCTGGGTTAGAGGTGGATGGTACGTACTCCTTCAACCCACTATATCTTACTTTTTTGCAAATTTTCATTATGTTATATAGTTTATTTTAAATTTTTCAAAATCTTCAAAAAAAACAATTTTTTATAGTTTGGCCCTTATCTAGTCGGTAAGGTTGAATAGACATTATCATTGTACCCCTTTGAATTTAGTAAATCTTTTGCAAAAAAAAATTATGAATTGCATGTCTGAAACCACCATGTCACCTAGGACCCCTAATAACAACACTCCTTGGAATAGTTGGCAAGTCATAAGGAATCAATCAGAATCAAGCATAATTTTTCCCTATATTTAAACAAATATATTATCTTATTATAAAAATTGTATGATGTGAATTATATGAATATTGTAATTAGATTGTGACACTCTCTAGAAAAAAAATATAACATTGAAAGTTATAAGCACAAGAACATCTCTTCATTCCCTCTATTTTTCTTCTAAAAAAGAAAAGCAAAGATCGCCACCAAAAATAAATAAATCAAGTCCAGAGTGGCATGCTTCCCAAGATAAAAATTCCATACCCCACAAAGGGGTGTACCATTAAAAGATGCCAAAGGTGCACATGAAAAAATTGTGACCAATGTAACCATAAATTCAAATCTCGACTCAAATAGAGGAGGGATCAAAAAAATCATCACTTCCTTTTTTGTTTTCACACTGCCCCTTCGTCTTGTTCTTGTGCAACAACTTACAAACAAAAATTAAGAGTGTCAAAGTGAAAGTAAGATGAATCCTATTCTTCTACAAAATCTTGATTTAGAAGCAAGATATGATAATTATTTTGATAGGGAATATAGAACTTTGTGCTTTGTGGTTTTTGGAGATTGAGTCACTTGGCCAGAATTTGGAGGTAAGGATTATAGTGATGTTACAATGGTAGGAATGACATGTTGAGAGTATAAATTGGACTTTATTTGTGATTTTATTTTCTTGAGGACAAGCAAAGATTCAAGTCTGGGGTATTTTGATAAATGTATATTTATCATTTTTGCTTACAACTTTTAGATATCTTTTTAGGATTATTTTGATATTTGTCTTCTTAGTTTTGTAATTAATTGTATTAGTTTAAATTTTTCTATTTATTTGGATTTTTAATTATATTTGGTTGGTTTTTTGTAGTAAAATAGCTCAATGACTAATTTCCCTTGGAAGACATTTTGCACAAATTCCCACAGTGCCTGATTTAAACATATACCTGCACTAAAATTGTCGTAACTCTCACATCCCAACACGGAATTTAATAAGCAAGTATGTGTTGGAAAGTACATTGAATTATTTATAGGAAACATATTTGCAGACCACTTTCGAACTTATGACTGGCACAAAAATACGCTCAAAATTGTTGTTTCTGAATTTTGCAGTAATAAGAATGTGAATGGTCAACATAATTAAAGACAATCAACCATTTTCTCTATTGACCAGATCCAAAAAGTTTTCAAATGCCATCTAGGATTTTTTTATAGAATCTTGTATCTAGGGTTTCCGCCCCTCCTTCCACTATAAAGGAGGGGGGATTCCACAAGAAAATACATCGAGTTTTTAGTTGTAGAGTACATCTAGTATAATGTTGGATCTCATTTTAATTTGTATTTTGTCTAATCTCGTTATGTGTGAGTAGATTATTCTGGGTCATGGGGAGTAGCCCCTTAGCCCGATTCTATTCAATATAATCATTTCTATTGCTCCATCGAAAAAATGGCTTCTCTCTATTTATATGTGGTTATTTGGATGATTTGATATATCCTTATGGAGTGATATGACTGTGGATCTCTATAAGAATGAAACAATAGTCCCTTAATTGACATTATCATCTTTTGTCTTTTTAATCTTATTATTGTTATAATCCTTGGTGACGTGGCCACCTGGTCCTTGGGTTTGAACGCCAGTTTGAATTCACATGCTTCTTGATATGATCGTGGATAGTGGCATTAGACAGTTGGGCAATGGTCTATAAACATTGAGACCAACGGGTTCACGGGAAGTTCGACCCTTGTGAGTTTGTTCGTAAGGACATGCAACCACAAGGTCTTGATTTGATCCTTGGAGTTTAGAATTTGATTAGTTGAATAGGAATGTGGTTTTGGTGGTGATCCTCTGGACCTCTAGATCTTTATTTCTTGATTAGTTAAACTTTATTTCAGCACTTCTATTTTTATTCTTATTTTTAACAACCCTCTCAAATTGGAATTTTATTCATGTTCTTGCGATCGGATTTGGAACTTGACTTTTTTTCCTGCCATCTCTTGAATCGATATCTATCTATACTAAGTTGACTTGTTGTTTGCAGCAAGTTGACAAGTGGGTTAGAAAGTTAAACTCTAGGACTTTTACTAGTGATTGTTGTGTGTACAATGACATGTATCAAAGAGCAAACCAATCGTGTAAATCTGATAACCTATATAGTCATTTTCATTGGAGTGGATAAGGGTAGAACCAAGCCTTATTTAGTTTACTTGGATCAAAGGCCGGCAATAATATGGTAGTGGACACATGCTCTCAAGAGAGATCCATTCACAAAATCAACATCCAAAAAGGAAGAAAAACAAGCCCATAACCAAGCATGACATTTTTTAAGAGGGATCATGGGTAAAATTGTGAACTTGTAATTTAAAAAGTTTAATAAAAATCATGCACACGAAAAGTTGATCACAGCTTGCAATGGCATATCATTATTTGATCAAAACCAAAATTAGGGGACCTGTAGATTTCATTCTTCATCATCCCCCTGTCTCAGAAGGCCCTCATGAAGGGTATATTAAGGTGGCCAGTGATGGGGAGCGACATCTTATCATGTAAAGAAACTGGAGGAGATACAATCTTGAGAATATGATGAAAGATGGTTAGAGGATCATGGTCAACCTCGCTTAAAGAACTACATAAGTACATAAGAAAACGAGGCAAATGGGCATTTATTGGAACATATTCTAGGCAACATAGCACTCATGAAGTAAGAAGGTGAAAGCTTGGCACTTTGCTGAAATGGGTTAATCATCCTTATAGGGAGATTCTAGGGGTTGTGCTAATATGGTATGAAGTGTCAGCGTTAGTCATCGAGTTCAATAGATCATGGAGAAATATCAGTTTCTACACAAGGGAGAAGGGGTCTACAGACTATGATGCAGGGAACTTGGGTTGTGGGGAAAACATCTTCAGGGGGTCCTCTTATTGATTTCAAATGGTTTATATACTCTTGAAGGCATGGGATAGAGTGGAAAATTATCAAATCTAAGATAATGCAAGACCGAGAAACAAGGTTGGATAAGGATTTCTGGTAGACAAAATCCTATCTTACTTGGAATCTTTATTCTCAAAAAGAGAATTCGAAGCTATATGTGATTGATAGAGAAAACAGAATGTGTTTTATGGAGAGTTAATGGTATCAAGGGAAACCTGGTACTAGAGAGTCCTCACATGTGGTGAAAGAGATACCATAAGAGATTGTAATGGCACTCAAGTCCAAGAATTTAACCCAGGATGAGTCTTTTCCACAATAAAGGCATGGGTTACACACTTATTTAAGGTCTAGATTAAGAAAATATAATATTTAGATCATCAGATTTGTGATTCCAAAAGCAAAAGTTGGATTTCTAATGTTTTAGGAACTCCTAATGTTTATCATTGCATTATCTTTCTATTTTTCAGTTGAGTTGTCTAGATTTATCCAAACCAAATGAAAGTTGGGATCTTGTGTAATTGGGATAATTAGATTCCAAATATTATAATTTTATTTTGAGGATTCTAGTCAATGGAATTGATTATTGGGATAAAACTAATTTATTATCACAATCATCTAAAATATATATATCGTCCTAATTTGGGAATTTATTGTCATCTATTTTTCATGTATAATTAGCAAGTATTTATTATTGATGAGAAAGAGGCTATTTACACTTTAAAATATGAACTAGTCACTTATAAATCATCCAGGCTATAACTTAAGGAAATGAATAATTTATTGATTAACCAATGTTGAAGCATTACTAAATTTAGTCAAGATGAGGTGTGCAAATCTAACATGTTCTTCTAAATTTAAGGCAAAAGAATAGGTGAATTCTTAACTAGAGTTTCATGCTCATGCAAGGCGTAAGGTGATCATTTTTAGGGTTGTTACATTACCAAGAAGTCAAAATTGTGTATTTTTACTCTTTTTTTTTAATATTTGGTAATACTTGAACCAAGATTTTTGTTAAATTTGATGTACTTCAATTTATTAAATAAGGTCTTATCAAAAGATTGGAATATATATATATATTGTTTGTAATTTTAAACCTGGTCTGGTTTGAAAAATATGGTTGTGAAGTCAAAAGTTTGACATCCTTTCAATGTTGAAAATATTAGTTTTCTGAAATTAAAATTTTGTGTAATTATAACACACTTCGGGTTTTGAAAGAAAGTTGTCCCAAAAAATATTGGAATTTCAAACCTATTTGTGTTTGAGGGTTTAGCTCACATGCTTTAACAGAATCAACAATGTCACAACACATGTACCTACAAAGGTTAAAAATAGATATCTTTATTTACTCTAGGGATGTCGTTTACTTCATCATGTTAGAGTTTGAGGGTTCCCTAGATTAGGTTACAATTTTTAAATACCTCATGATCACAATGACTCCAATCTACCTTAAGTACAAGGGAGTGGGTGGGGCTTAAGATGGTTGGCTTGTAGGACCCCTACCACTATTGATTCCATGGTGTAATTTGGACTAGATAGTGTAAGTGCTACTCACCCTACTGGACGACTTAGAAGGCAGGTGTGGAGTGTATATTATCAATCTTATCATAATGGAATTCGCTTCCAACATCATGTTGACATCTTTTTATTTGATTGGATAGATGAAAAACACCTTTGTTGACCTCACTAGAGTCTCTCTTCTTTCATGTGTTCTTTCAAATAATTGTAAAGCATGCCATGTAGTTGGCGATGTGGCTACACATAAGGTAGATAGTGCAGCTTATATGACATATCACCATCCTTTTTTACCTTTTACTTTGGATGCCTTTGGAGTATTTGTTGATCATGCAGCCTCTCTTTTGTGGTGCCTTTACCACGTCACCAATAGGAACCTTATAAAAAAAACTTGATCTATAAGCCATGCCATCTAGAAAGGATTGACATCCCAATTTGTTTCCCGTGCTTCTGTGAAGACATTTTTATAAAATATATAAATGTTTTACAATGAAAAAGACATGAAATAAAAAGAACACATTCAGTCCATTACAAAGGCACGAAGGAGGTGGAACTCTATACAAGAGAATTCAAACTTTAATGGAAATGCGTTAAATAGAGTAGCATAACATTTGGGAGTCGCCACATTTATGAGAAAAAACATGGAAAACCATTGTAGAACTCTGAAAGCTCAATAAATAAGCATAGATCTATGACTAAAGGACCAGATAAGGAACCTCTTTACATGTAAGGAATGTGCTAGACACCCTCACAAGCCTAAAAATTGACTTTACAAACCTTGGTGAGGTAAATAAAATTATGTTAAGATAAAAAGGTGAAAACAATAAATTTTATTCATAAAACATTTACATGTATGTAACATATTCCAAACAAAAGTTAGATAGTAATATATTACATGGATCCATCATTGATATCAAGTTCTCATACAGAGAAACATGGAGAGAAGTGAGATCTAACTATGGTGGAACCGTGTCTTCCTTGCTTGGATATTGCTCCTCCTCCTTTCTTCAACAAGAGTGGTAGCTTTGAGGCATCCAGGTCAAACCTATCACGATCTACCGTAGGGGTTGAACAATGTTTTCTAAACTTAAGGGTTGGTATCCAGGGAAATCATGATGTTTTGGTATGCTAGGGTTTAGAACTTCTCTGAACGATGACTAGGGATCGCTTTTATAGAGATGATGGGGTAAGTTAGGGTTTTAATCACATGCAACATCAACTCTATCATAATTACCAAATTAACTCCTAAATTTCATAGTGCGCTCCTCAGATGTGCCTTGTGCATGGGATTTCTCGATTATTCGACCCATGTCACCGACGCAAAACAACTTTAGAGAGGGCACACTTTGGGGACGCACCCACATCAATGTCCATTATAACTTGAAGATATGACAGTGATAATGACAAAGATTTCGTGATGCAGTCTAGATACTCAAAAAAGGAACATTCTCACTGGTTGGTCGCAATTTCTCAAGTCTTAGGGCTCGTTTGGTTCTGACAAAAGTCAAAATGTGTGTTACAACTACATCGTGTGTTCCAATTCGGGCGTTTGGTTGGGCGTAGGTACAACCCACCGTCTGAAAACCATCCGCACGACGACGTTGTTTCTGTTTAAAATTTGGGAAAAAGAACCACAACTATATCGTTCATTTTCCATGACTAGTTTGAGCGGTGAGACTATCAGTCTATCACTCTATCTTCCCCCTCTCGTCTTCCTTATGTGTATTGAGTTGGCGAGTAGCAGAACCAAAGCTTCAGGGCTATAGTGCGGCGGCGCTATTAATCCCGGCGACTTGGGGAGCTCATGGCTGTCGTGCCCACATAATGGAAGACGATCAGGAGGCAATCAACGGCTTCGTCCGTGTCTGTTCCACCCTCCCTGGTTCAGCGGTAGCTCTTCTACCCAACACTCATTCGTATCGTGATTACTGTATGTTCCACGTTACTGGTTCCAACGGAGAACATTGCCGGAAGGAGCTGGTTCCGGTGGACGATGACGCCATGTGGCACTGCGTGCAATGCTTCATGAAGCACCTATGACTTACCTTCTGGTACGCACTAACCAAGGTCTAGCAACTGTGTCATTGTGTAGCAGCAAAGCATCATTGCCTTGGCCATGCATGCAGATGGGCGGCTATTACCTTGCTCTGCTCCAACCTCACATTGAGTCATGGTTTCTGCACCAACTAGTGATTAAAATTTAGAACTCTAGAGGTTTGTGTATTGATTACGTTCAACCAAACATTAACAAACCAAGTAGGTGAAATTGATCTACGTGGAACCAAACAAAAGTTGAGCCGTTTCAATTCCTATCATTCCAATTCCTGTTTTGAAACTATCAGTGTGAGTTGGTATTACACAACCAAATTAGGCCTTAGCGAGGATGAAGTGGCAAGTGGGTTTTCTAAAAGAGGAAGTTTGTAGGTGAACACCCGTTTGTGTTTGGATTTGGTGAGGTAATTGAGGTGGTTTGGCTAATTTTGGCTAGATTAGATGGATTGGATTGAGATTCACCAGTTAAAGACCTCATGGCTCTTCAATAATGACACCTGAGCATGGTAGTCTACAACAAAACATAAGCTGTTGCATGAATGTGACCTTCATCATGGCATAGAATTGGAATTTGTTGATCAGACCATTAGACGATTGTCAATTCTTGTAATCATTGAATTGTTTCTGACATCTGACCCCATATTCAGTGAGTAATTTGGCGAGTTAGTTTGATTTTATTAAAGCTTGCATACAATTGTCTTACCATGTCCTAACATCTCTCAGGATGACTCACAAAATCAAATACGAGTATATTATAATTTTAAATAGACCCAGTCATGAACCCAAATCAAAGTTGCATCTAAGATTTGATTTCCAATGGACCAAAATAGATTGTCAACACTAAAGTGAACTGCAAGCGACTTAAAAGAGCCAAAAATCTAAGACATACAACCGCGATCAAACCCAGTCATAGTAGCCCAAGAGTTCGTTCTCTGTTATGGCTACCATATCAATCATCAGCATTACCATATTAATTGGCCACTAGGGTCAGTCTTCAGTAGAAATCATTGATACTCGAACATCCCGCAACGTAAGTGCCTGCAGCAATGATCGTCCCTCCCCTGCCCTTAGGCCACAAGGATTGCATCTCATTTCTTGTTCCTTTCAACTTTTTTATTTGGTATAAGCTAAAACCATGAACTATTTCATGAACAAGAGAGTGTGACGTAATAAGTTTTTCACCATTGGAATAACTACTTTTTATATTACCAAATGGATCCAAAGCCTTCAACAAAGCAGGCCATTGAATCAAAAAGAAAAAAGAATGTATAACAATGACACGTCAATCACGGAGCTTCAGCATGCAACAGACACAGACAGTGCAGCCTCATCTGTGCCTGAATATGGAATTGATGGAAGAAAGGGGAGAAACATCACCAGCTTAACTGCAGCTTAACCATTCCAGTGAAGACTGACACCCACTTCAGCTTCCTCATACAATTCTACGAAACCAATTTAATATGCTACCATCTACCGCTTTAATATTGGCACTGCACAATAGCAAACCATCTCGTCCAGCAGGAAAAAGGGGACACGGACAACGGCTGTGGCAAGACACCCCAACCCCGCCCCAAAACAAAACTGTTGGACCACGGAACAAGGTTTCAACAAATGAATCAGTCTGCCCTAAACAGTAAATGAATTTCAAAGAAACCCCTTAATAAGGGGTGAAATAGAAAAACAGCAGGATTTACTGAGATTCGTAATCGTGTTAGTTTTGGGGCAAACTTTCACTGTGAGACCCTAATTATAGAATCCTTTATCTGTGAGGTGCATCGATTGCGCACCACCGATCTACAAAAAATATAGTTTACAGAGATAGCAGGACATGCGGATATTCTTCCAAAACAGACTACATGGGCATATTTGCGCAGAAATTATAGCTTAATATTATAATTTCAGACTGTTCTATAGCCTCTTGTCAAAATATAGTACTTGATAACATGAAGCACGAAAATATCCAACGACAAACTGGTTTACACCAAAAAAATGGAGAAAAAAATATTCAATAATATATTGAAGGCGGCCGTAAGAATGCTCTTTCAGAAGTCTTTATCCCTTTACCATATCCATGGAGAGCCTCGTCTTACTTATTTTCCCCTGCTGTTCCCATCTCTTCAGCTACAGACTCTCAGTTGGTTAGTGCTGAATGAACTAACATTGGAAAACAAGATATTCACAGAAATATTGCATAATCAACAGCCTAACAGATCAATCGTGATAGGGAATGAAGCAGCCAACGCATCTATCTAGCAGGTTAGGGGAAAGAAGCATGATGGGACTTGCATTCCCATGCAATGGGCTCGTCATGACTCTTCCAGGCAATCACCAAAGCCAGGCATGAATTCACTCACGGAACGGAGAACTTTTTGGAGGTAAAATAATTTAAAAAATTACAAGCTATCTCTAAAACTACACTGGTTGGCATATCTACCATTGTTAGTTCCTCGAAATGAGTCAGGCATAGCACCTCCACAGCATAAGGGTCGTCTGATGGCCCCCCCCTAGGAAGCACTTAGGCTTATTCAAATTTGTGCTGGAGCATGATCTACCATATTGGGGATGCTTCTTTCCCATTCAGCTCTGCCTTTTAGTATTCTCAGATTGTTATAGCGTGATCTAGAAAAGTAGGACGAAGTTTGTAAAAATCAGAGCATGTTAAAGGGAAACAAATAATAGTTAAAACACTTTCTTCTAAACGAATAATTGCAACTAATAAGAGCTAAAACACATACCATTCTCTACACCAATCAATTAGCATCCATAGCCGATTGCTCAGGAGAAAAAGTAGGTTCCATGGAAGGACAAACTGAATCTATGACAGATAACACAGATCCTGTTGGAGAAAAAGAATATAATAAGCTAAGTGCCAGAGAAGAGAGAGACCACTAAAATTAAGATATCACAAGCAGGAAAACTCTCACCTCCCATCTCATCTCTCAACCAGTCTTGCATACAAATCAACGCCTGTACTGTATCTGCGCTCAGCGAGCTACGATAAGCATCCAGCACTCTACTTCCCAGGTTGAATGCCGAATCTGTATTTACAGTCGAAATTGAGATTGCCAGCACATCACGGGCCATTTTTGAGAGTATAGGGTACTTGACAGCGTTTGCTTTCCACCATTCCCACACGCTGAAGCTCTTGTCCTTGTCACGAGGAAACACACCTTCATTGAGAAACTCATCTAGGTCTGTCTTCAGGTGCTGGCTTTGTGTGTTCTCTTGCAAGAACCGATCAAATCTCCTTAGCTTTTCCTTGCTGTCTGCACTGCCAGCTTCAATGGCCAAAGGTCCATTCTCACCATTATCAGAACATACAAGAGCATTATCAGAGCACATAGAGCTAGGGCCTGAAGCATATTCATCATAGAGGTTCTTAAAAGCATCTACAACCTCCTTAACATGTACTTCAGCCTCGCTTCCGTAGATCTGCGGGTAATAACACTCAACTAGTTTCATCTTATATCTTGGATCAAGGACAGAAGCGACAGCCAGGGTAACATTGTAATCATCCCAGTATTTGTCGAATTTCTCCTTCATCAAGGAAGCTATCGAAGAAAGAAGAGGGTCCGACCCATTACACCACTCCACAAGCTGCAGATGGATTTCACAAAACTCTTCAAAGAAAAGATTGGCCATCGGATGCTCAGTGGAAGACAAGAGCTTAGTAACATCAAATAAGATCTTCAAGCAACTGCACAGAGCTCTCGCTTCAGCCCATTGCTCCTCTGATGGCAGAGTTGTCATTTCGGGAACTCGTGCATGGAATGCTACAAACGCATCTTTATATTCCAGAGCAACTTGAACCATGGAATAAGTGGAGTTCCACTGTGTTGGTACATCAAGATGAATTCCATTCTGAGTAGCAATCTGAACTTCCTGAAGAGCTTCATGGAACGCCTGCTGGTGGTGTGGCGAACAAATAAACTCAATGCTCTCTCTTATATTTCCAACAACCTTGTTCATCTTCTCTAAAGCGCACTGCACGATTGAATTAATGACATATGCAGCACACTGCACGTGGAAGAATCGTCCGCTGCTCAGCAGATATTTGCTCTGGCAAAGGCGGGTCTTTATTTCTCTATTAGCTGCATCATCCACGCAATCGCTGTCCAGTGTTAGGGAAAACAACTTCTGATGGATATTCCAGTCTGTTATCCGCTCCATCAAATAATCCGCAAACACTTTACCGGTGTGGCATTCCTCTACATGCATGAAGTTAATTATTCGCTTCTTCAACTGCCAAGCATCATCCAGGTAGTGTGCTATCAAACAGAGATACCCAGTATTCTGACATGAAATCCATAGATCCAATGTGATACTAACTCGACAGGATAGCCTGGCCAGAACCTCAAATATCCTCTTCTTCTCGTTTTCATACAACAACATGCAATCAGATTTGATTGTATTCCGTGAGATCATGTTAAAGGAAGGACATAGGGAGTACACAAACCTCCTAAACCCCACATGCTCGACAATGGAGAACGGATACTCATGGTATATGATCATCCTCACAAGTTCCAACCTGCTCCTCTTCTCATCATACTTGAACCCTTTAATGGAAGCACTTGTGTCCCTCTTCCTTTCATTCGCAGCCACAACCATCCATTGACGCAAGTCGGTATTGAACTTCCTTGGACACCTCTTCAGGTGGTTGTTCAAATGCGTGGTCCCACTGGAGCTGGAGCCAGAGAGCTCCTTCTTGCAGTACTTACACATGGCAATATCAACACCATCTCTCTTGATCTTCTCGAAATCATTCCACACAGCTGAAGTCAGACGCCTGCGCCTTTTGGGAACATCGGGAGGCGGTTCACCTGAACCAGGGCTCGTAGTAGTGACAATGGCAAGACTCTGAAATAACAATAAGTCAGAGAATTTGCAAAAGTGACAGGATAGCAGTAGCCGTAACAAATTCAAGAAAGCAACTGACAAAATCGATTAGGTTGTCAGGCAGATATATGCAATTGCATACTTGCATAAAACTACCCATCCCATCATGTAACCAAGCAGCTGATAGAAAAACCCACATATGGCAAGCATATGTGAAAACAGAATATAATCATATGCATCGTAGTGCCATTACAGACACCGTTAATGAGAGAAAAAACAGCATCCTACACACGAAACGAGAGAGATCGACAAAACCAAGCATGACAGCCAAGAAAGGGGTAGACTTCACTACAAGAGCTTAATATTCCCGACTTGAGGTTAATATTCCCGACGGCAAAACAAGACATGACAGACATAATACTTGACCGCCCTATTCCCCGACCAGCAAGCAGGACGACCACTGCAAAACTGGGAACTTGAGATCAAGTTAAAACGAAATCACTTGAATTCCCACTACATAATCAATAACATAAACCCCAAGAACTTCGCCCAAAAACCACCTTTCTCTTTCAAACTCGGCAAGCGACGGGCAAACCGACGACTGCGAACAAAACCCAAAGGAACGCAACCAGAGCGTACAACACGGCCGTGGACAGAAACCCACCGGAGAAGGGGGCAACCCTAGACGCGGCATCCGGATACGGGATTCGAAGGTCCCCTTGATCGCCTTCCCGCGCAAACCAGACGGGGGTGGGTCAAGAAAGGAGAGCCTTTCCAAGTTTACCCGGATCCACAGAAGGAAGCTGGGAAGACGAAGAGGGCGATCGTTCTTAGTGAGAAGACCGGGAAAAGAGACGGGAGACGGTGTACCTTGGAATCCGGATCCACAGCCCGTTTCCTCTTCCTCCCGTTCCCGTTGGCATCCATCACCAACCTTGGTTCTTGGATTCGATTGCTCTTCTCCTGACCTTGCTCGCCTCTCGCCCGCCCCGTCGGAGCCTCTCACCGCGCCGCTATTGCCTGACCCCTAAAATCCGCTTCCCTGGCAAGGGTCGGTACTATCGGGTTCCGCTTATCCCACCCCGGTGATGGATCCCGAAATATTTTTAGGTCTATATACGGGGGCCACTCCTAAACCAACAGGGATTTATGTTCTCGTTTTGTATGCAATAGAATGAAAGTTTGTTTTTGACACTAAACTGAGACGTATATATTTCTCGTTTTGTATGTAACAGGAAACTTTGTTCTTCTTTAACCGACACAGATATGGTTTTTACCTCAGACCTATCATAATAGGAGGTTGAGCACTATGTACGTCTTTTTAATCGTATTGTATATTGAGTATGTGTTTATTAATCCTACATACCTATTATCAACAAGATGTGTATTACTCTGAAAATGTTGTTGCTTGTATGTCTGTTCTCAACTTTTTTTCTAAGAGGCTGTGTTTGGTAATCCTACCTACTTATAAATTATAATAGGACTCAACCAGTTTAAGTGTATGTTAATCTTATTGTCTATTACTGTGTTTCCTGTGTCTAATATTTTAGCCATAATCCGGCCAGCGTAGCTCATGTGGTAGGCACGGTGTCCCCCTCTGGGGGGAATCCGGGTTCGAGCCCCATGCTAAGCGTCGTATTTACCACCCACCAGCTATCCAGACTATGGCTGGGCAAAGGACGCGGGGCAGCCGGTAAAGGTTGTCATAATCCTTTAATATTTTAGACTTTTTTAACAGGTTGTGGGTCTGCTAATCTTGAATATGTATAATAAGAGAGATTCAACCAGCATAAACCAGCATAGATATAAGTTATCCTTTTATATGTAACAAAAGGAAAGTTTTATCTTTTAACGATAATCAAAAACTGATATAATTTATCTTCTTTTTGACACTACTAGCAGGGACAAGTGTTAAGCATGTTTTAAATAATTAAACTAACTCATTTAAAGATAACATTGGTTTAACTTTTAGGAGACTCCTTCTAGTTTGTAGCATCTCATTAAACAAAATTGTATGTGCTCTCTTTTTTTAATATAATTGTCAAGTGACTCCCTCCAATCTGTAGTATGTATTTCTAAAATTCCTTATGCTCCGAAAAATTGAGGTATGTATAGTGCTCACAGTAATTTAGATACAACACCCAAAAAAAGAACAAATCGGTTAGTTATCCAATTGACTTGCTTCAACATATATGTGTAACTATCACAATTGCCTTTGCTCTAAAAAATTATATAACCAATACTCACAATAATCTATACAAAACTCACTACAAGAGAATAACCTGATTAATTACAAGTTGACCTCTTCTAACCTATAGTTTGTAGTTACTAAAGTTACATGTGTTTTCCTTCTTAAGAATGTCTATTGACAACATATATAATAAATAATTAACATATAATCTGCTAAAAGAGAACAATTTGATTAACTTTGCCTCCCTCCAACCTACAATACATGATTATCCATTAAATAATTTACATATAATCTTCTAACAGAGAACAACTCGATTAACTCTGTCTCCCTCCAACCTACAACACATGATTATCCAAATCATCTTTGTTTCAAAAAAATTGTAAATAAGTAAACACACAAATATGTAAGACTACTAAGCTGACAGGGCAAACTACTAAAATATGTGAACAAATTGATGAAGCACTCAAACGTGCTGATAAAACACACTGACAGACTTCACAGACATGTTGATGAAGCATGCAAATGTGCTACTAAGATGAGCAAGCACATAGACTTAGGAGTCCGGGATAAATATGTATATGACATAATCAATTAAAAAATAAAAGGAGATAAATTAAGTATGCAAACATACGGGTGCAAGGAGCTAAAACTC
Organism: Alisma plantago-aquatica; assembly: GCA_963693085.1. Classification (NCBI taxonomy): domain Eukaryota; kingdom Viridiplantae; phylum Streptophyta; class Magnoliopsida; order Alismatales; family Alismataceae; genus Alisma; species Alisma plantago-aquatica. Next base: position 25,595,074 of record OY856410.1, read on the forward strand.
CCTCTTATTATAGTTATATAATGTAGCAAAAAACATAATCATTCCATCACTACACCGTTAAATGAATATACTTTGGCAAAGCCTTCTTAGGTTCTTAATAAAGGACTCAATATAATAGGATTATAATTAAAAAAGGAGAATGTAAAGCAGCTTTGAATCATCCAACTGACTTTCTGTTGTTATAGATACATAGAAACCAACACAAATATTAGTTTATCATAAGAGACTCTTATTAATCATACAGTTTGTATGATTGTTTAAATTTTAATAGTAGATTATGTGTTTACTAATCCTATATTATATGTGTGTGTGTGAGAGAGAGAGAGACATGTTTGTTAATGTTGCTTCTTGTATGTCAACTTTCAGACTTTCTCGAATAGGATACATGTTTTCTAGTCCTACATACTTACAATAAGAGATATTCAACCAGTCTATGTGTCTTCTACTCCTACTGTCTATTAGTTTTCTTTGTGTTTCCATTTCTTCTTAGACTTCTTTTACCAATGTGTGTGTCTATTAAACGTAAATACCTATAATAAGAGAGATTCGACTAGCCTTTATGTATCTTCCAACTAATCCTACTAAATTTATTTTTGCTCTTAGACTTGTAAGGAAGTGAGATCACCTCCTTACTAAAATTTAAAGAAAATACAAAACATCCACCTTTTTCTTAAAATAATAAGCATTATGGGATGCATGTATAATAATCCAAGTATATAAGCATGATTCAGATACATGTAAAATGTCAGTAGCGGCGGAAATGAAATTAAGTTAATACATTACTTTTTGAACTTAGTTCACCATAGGAGTTTCTTAAAAGATAAAAACTGAAAAGAAAACTATTGGAATCTAGCAATAAGCAACCTAGTCATCCTTGAAAATGAAACTGGTATCTACTCCTGAACTTGATCTCCTTGACCTAATTCAACACCTTGATCAAACCCTAGGTGGTTGGGAAAGCACCCAGCAAAAGAAAGAAGTAATGTATGTGTCAGATATAATGAACAAAGACAAAAGATAAGAAATAACATGGAAAGTAAGACTAATATTTCATCATAAGATGAAGATGGTCAAAAGTATGAGGCATAATCAAGTGGATGCTTGCCATAACAAGAAAACTAATAAAAGGTTTGGATGAATGATTAATATTGACTACCTTAACAAAGTAGGGTTGAGGCACCTACCAGACCTCAACCAAATAGGTCAGGGAGAGTAACACATTTCAGTTACCTATAAAATATTTTATATTGGAGAGAGTAACACGTCCCCCTAGGCGAATTTACACATCGGAATTGCCTTTTGTAAGGTAGGGTAATTAGATGAGGAGACCACCAAAAGGTGGAACCCTGGTTCCAAAGATTACATGACATGGGAGACATGTACAAGACTCGTGACCCACCCGTACCCATCAGCACCAAACAAGAAGCCAAACCTTACACTCGAGAAGTATCATCGGGGGCCCTCAAAGGGACAGACCCCTCGCTAGCCCGAGGAACAGAAAGGCCCACGCAGGGGTCAGTTTACAAAGGTAGAACCCACGCAGGGGTCATCTAAATAAATAGGGGAAGGGAGCAGCCTATTTTCACCACTTGTTGCCACGACAAGCTGGAACTGACAGGCTGCACCCGCTTGACCGGGGGCCCAAGTAGCAGTAGGAGCTTCAACCGACGCATCAAAGGACAGCTACCACAAGGTCACGGGATCAAGGGAGGGAGGGAGGAGGGGAGGACACTGTCCCAAAGGCAAGGGCACCCGGAGGCGCACACCAGCACAGACCGCCACTCCCCCCGCCCGAGCTGCTAAGGCGCCACAAACCCGAGCAAAAAGTCCATGCGGCTCAGGAGATCTACGACACAGGCAGGGTGACTAGTCCCACCTAGGCCACACCACATGACCTATCTATGGGTGGTTGTATAAAGGTACCACTACACTAGTTAAATAGTCTAATAAAATCAACATTCTAAAGAACTATGGCAAGTATAAGCATAAAATAATAGAAACATGGCAGTTGGGTACAAGACCCAAGAAATAAATAATAAAATTGATTTTGATGCAAATATAACAAAAGAATTATCAAAAGAGATATTAGGGTTTAATAAGTGCCTCATGAGGGAAATTAGGTTGGGGTTGTAAATATTCCCAACTTAGGTGTAAGGATTCACATACCTCTATTAATGAATTCAATTACTCACTTTCACCACTTTAATTGAGTCCAATGTCCACTTTTCATATTTTCAATGTATAATCATGTATTACAATACAATTTTTCATATGCATTAATAAAGGAAACTATAACTTTTAGACTTTTTAAAACAAAACCATGATTTAGACTCTAAAATTGTCACCATTGATCTTATTAGGTTCTCCTCATTAAGAAAAATATAATTTTGTCAATTTTGGAGTTATGGTGATTAAAGTGTATTTTTGGTGATTTTTATGTATGAAAATCATTTTTAGAAAACACCTTTCGACAAAAATCAAAACCAAAATTTGAAAGTATTTTTTTACAAAGCTTAATTTTTTTTTATTTCAAAACATATTTACTTCTAATTTTTGGACAAAGGAATAAAAAGATATGATTTTTCCAATATGGACTAATCAGAAAATTAGGAAAATACAATTAAGCAATGAAATTCACGAGAAAAGGAGAAGATTGGGGCCTAACCTGCTGTCTTGGCCCAATTAGAGCCAGACAAGTCACGAGTCAAAGGTGCGACTTTGACTCGCTCAAAGCAAAGAAGATGAATGGCGAAAAGACAATATTACCCTCGTGGAAGAATAGATAGAAAAGGAAGAAAGACACAGAGGCAAAGGTGTAAAAGCACCTAAGGGATTCGTCCCCCTTGCTCGGGGGCCATGTGCGTAAGAAAAAGAGTTGCTTCAAGATTTTTTTTGGGGGGGGGGATTTTGTGATACAACGTAATTCGAGAAACCAAGATAGCATAAAGAAAGAAGAGAGGAAACCGAACTCACCTGTGCTCCCAATTTGCACAGAGACGACGAATAGGGTGTGCATGAGCCACCGCAAACCCTAGATTAAAACTCGATCTCTGAAAAGAAAAGACACAATCTCACGAGCAATCGGAGGGAGAGAGTAGTTGCAAGAGGGCTAGGGAAAGCTTGGATATAGGTATTTATAGGCAAGGATGAGGATTAAAGTGGGAAGGATTGTGCCCACACTTGCTTGGATAGCAAGGTTTGGGGATTTCCAGAATACTCAACAAAATATAAAAAATAGGGGATCAAACAATGTGGTTTTTTTTATTTTGAAACTGTTGGAGAAAATTTTGTGTGATTTGGTTGAGGATCGAGCGAGAAATTTCAAAAACAAAATCACCCTTTCTCAGCGCCTATTGCCAAAACAGTGAGTTCTAGAAGATGACTCACAATCTGTTGGATCACAGATTCAACGGTCATGATTGTGCGGGTCAAAGAAAATAAAAATTCAGCCACATGATACATTAAATCAAATCCTAATTACTTTGGTATATAATGTGTATACATCAATTTCTCTTTTTTATCTCTCCTCATTTGAGGGTGCAAACATGCTCCAAATTAGTTGAAAATTCACATCTGGCCTAATTTTGATATGAGGAATCTGAATATGCAATTATATTTGCCTTTTTAGAACTTTTGACTTGTTAAATAAACCAAAACCTATTTTCTCTTTCTTCCATCATTAGTGGTTATAACATTCTCCAAATTTGATGAAACTTCACCCACAGGTCACACTAAGTGCCTTGAATACAAATTTGTCATCAATTTTACATGTTGAAGTTGTTTGTACATTTATCTAATATTTTGAAGGTTCTACACACTTTCTCTCTCCTAAATTCATCTTTTAATCAAATATTCTCCAAATTGAGTGGAAATTCACCCAAAGGCATATTTTAATGTGTCGATCATGAATTTGGTGTTAGTTGTTACTCTTTTGGAGTCATTAATGATTTTAGTTTATTTTTTTGTCATTTCTCATATTTTCCCATACAATTATAATTACTAATTTCTCAAAAGTTGTAAAACTTGCCACTCAAGCAAACTTGTACTCAAAGAAAATGAATTTCAACTTAAAATTATCTTTTGAGTTTCCCTTTTATAGATTTTAGGCAATTTACTCTCATTTTGACTTAATTGAAAAATTAACTCACTTAATGTCACGTTATCTTAGTTTTAGGATTTTCTTTTCTTTTTCTCATACAAAAAGGCCATAGAAACTTCTAGATCAATTTTATTTTATTATCCCTCTTGAGTGGATATTTTGCAAATTAAACCCTTTGTTGAACTTTTACTAAGGTATTTGTGCATAAATCCTTATAATGTCAAATATAGGAAAAAATGTACACCAGATCTTTAAAATTTGCACTAATTCAACATCAAGGACAAAAATGAAAGGAAAATCTTAAGAAAAGGCTAAACTAAGATTATACATAGATTTCAGTTCGTTACACTACTCCTCCCGTTAAAAAGGATTTTGTCCCCAAAATCTCATATAAAAAGAGAAGGGTGAGTACGCAACATCTCATCTCTAAGCTCCCAAGTGGTTTCTTCCAAACCATGACACTGCCATAAGACTTTCACCAACTCAATCTCTTTGTTCTTCAACTACTTAACTTGAGAGTCAAGAATCATCACATGTAACTCCTCATAAGTCAGATTCTCTTGAATCTCCAAAGGTTCAATTGTGAGTACATGAGAAGGGTCCTTCACATACTTTCTTAGCATAGAGACATAAAACACATTATGGGTCTTGTCATATGCAGGAGGAAGAGCTAAATTGTATGTACAGTCTCCAAACTTATCCAAGATCTCAAATGGTCCAACATAGCGGGGACTAAGCTTTCCTTTAATTTTAGATCTTGTAATAGAACGTATAGGCTTGATCTTCAAGAAGGCATATCCACCTACTAGGAAACTCACATGAGACCTTTTCTTGTCTGTATACATCTTCTATCAATCTTGTGCAACTAGCATACCCTTCTTGTTCAACTAAACCTTCTGTATCATCATCTGCATATCATCAGACTTCACTAGAGCATGTTCTCCCACATCATTCTAGTGTAATAGAGAATGACAAGGTCTTCCATATAAAGCTTCATAAGGTGGCATACCAATACTATCTTGGTATCTATTATTGTAAGTAAACTCAGCTAATGGAAGATACTTATCCCATGCACCTCCCCAATCCACAACACAGACATGAAGCAAATCTTCCAGATATTGCATCGTTCTTTTAGATTCATCGTGTTTGTGGATGATAAGCCATACTAAAATGTAAATAAGTTCCCATCTCTCCCTGAATCTGACTCCACAAATGAGAGGTAAACTTTGGGTCATGATCTAATATTATCACTTTAGGAACTCCATGTAGAAGAACGATCCAATCCACATACAAGTGAGCCATCTCATCAACCTTGTAAGTGGACTTGAACGACAAAATGTGGGCAGACTTTGTAAACCGATCAATCACTACCCACACGACATCATAACATTTCCTGGTCATAGGGAAACTAGTGATGAAGTCCATAGTAATCTTCTCCCATTTCCATTCTGGAATCTCAAACGGGTGTAGAAGACCACCAGGCCATTGATTCTCAATCTTGACTTGCTGACAAGTTAAAAACTTTTGTAACAAACAAAGCGATATCCTTCTTCATGTTCTTCCACTAAAAACTTCATTGCAGGTCCTCGTACATCTTGGTATTAGCATGGTGTATAGTGTACTTAGACCCATGGGCTTCACTTAAAACCTTATATAGTAGGTTCTCAACTTTAGGTATCCACAACCTTTGTCGCAAACGAACAACACCATCCACTTCAACTGAAAAGTCAGATTGTGGATTCTTAGCTAAAGCCTTCATCTCATCATCCTTAGAACTTTTTAGCTGTGCAACAACAATTTTTGAGATCTAAGATGGTGTAATGGTCAAACTAACCATGTGAACACACAACTTCTCAGCATCTTCTTTATCATCGGGTTGTCGTTGCCAACAGGAAACATACTCCAGATTCATAGCAGCACAGACTACGTCTTTCTTTCGACTTAAAGCATCAACAACTGCGTTCCCTTTACTGAGATGATAAGTTATGGTAAAATCATAATCCTTGAGTTACTCCATCCATCTTTGCTGTCTCAGGTTCAGATCCTTCTATGTCAAAAGATTTCTCAAAACTTTTATGATCTGAGAGAACTTCAAACTTCACTCCGATCAGATAGTGTCACCAGATTTTTAAAGCATGCATGATAGCAGCTAGCTCTAAATCATGTGTAGGTCAATTCTCTTCATTATGTTTCAACTGGCATGAAGCATAGGTGATCACTCAATCTTCTTGCATTAAGACTGTTGGTATGTATGCCCTGAGAGCCAATCATGGGATGATTGGTGGGATACATTAAGATTGATTTGATAAACATCAAAGGCAAGCTTCCAATTCTTTATGGTTCAGTCATATGAGATAGTAATAGAACAGATTGAATGTCTAGAGAATGACAGTACTCAATGATGTATGCCTTCAGGTTGAGGACCTGAACGATGAGATCATATAGATGCTAAGAGTTTGTACATTCTCATTATGTCCCTAGTCGGATGTCATTGTGGAATGTAGATAGACAACAATGACACACAAGACTAGATTGTGGTGTTGGTTGATGACATAATCTCATTAGTCATGATATAGAGATATCAAACCAAACACATAGGTACTTGTTAGAGAATAAGTGTACCGGACAGACCCACCGTGAGTTTGACACATGGAACCATGACATGGTAGTCACAGTCAGTACTCACAGTGATGGTGGTGAGTGTGATTCTTTGACCTGAAATCACTACACTCAACACATGTCATTGGGCACACTTTGACATCATCAAACGCAGTCCTGAAACATGGGTTGTTATAAAGGTGATGATTGGGTGGCTTTGACACATGGGGCTTTTGAGGGGTGAGTGATAGATATGGGATTTGTCCCTCCTGAGGGAGTTTGATATCCAAGGCCACTTGATGAGTAGGATTGAAATAGGTGTGCGCACGCATGTGTGAATCAGTAAGTGATATTGATGTCATACATATCTCTTCCAATCTACTCTGAGATCAAGAAAGTGAATGAACGTTGACAGGATGACTGTTCCATGCCTCGAGTTCATTCGGGATATCAGTGACAAAGGAATTATACATTCGTTGTAACACCATTCACGGATTGTAGGATTGAAAGTTGCTCTCCAACTTTCTATTTTCACTTGGGTAGCACTGATGTGTGACTAGGCACCGCTCTTTGCTTGTGAAGTCATAAGTGTTATGGACTTTCACTGCCAACGTGAAATGGACCTGCAGGGTCACACACATAGGATTTAACCTGGAAGAGGAGTTTTGTCCACAAACAATGTTTAGATTGATTACTAAAGGAGTTTAGTAGTTCAATTAAACACTCAATCAGTTGATAGCTCAATGTCATAATGTTCAAGGTGTTGGACACATTGATTGGAGTATCGGATTGATTGAAATCGCAATTGATTGATTCTGCACAATTTGCACTCCCAACCGATCGGCTCATGTGATGAACCGATCGGCTCAGCTTGGTGAACCGATTGGCTCATGTGATGAACCGATCAGCTCAAGGACAGGGTGAACGATTGCTTCAAGTGTTGAAATGATCGGTTCAACTGTTGCAACCGGGCAAGTTGGGAAAGTAGGATTGGTGAGAATTTTCCTTGCGTTTCACTTGCCCAATTTGATTGGAACAAGGATTGGTACTTGATACCAATTAGAAACAAAAGTTGGAAAGTCAATCGGGAACTGACCAGGACCACGAACCGACCGGTTCATGGGTCCCAACCGATCGGTTGAGGTGTCAACCGACTAGCTCAGATCCCCAACCGACCGTTTCAGTTGTGAAACGATCGATTCAGGTTGTGAGTTGATTGTTTTTGTGGAAAATACCAAACCCTTCTACTCCTGCTTTAGTCCCATATTGCCCGGGATGGAGAACCCTGTCCCATGACCTTCCTATGTATAGGGGTATTGGGGGCTTCTCAAAGTACAACTCAGTGCAACCAGTTGCTCTGCAAAGTTGTCGTTCTCTCTAGTTTTGGTAACCGAGAGAGAGCCCAAGCAAGTGCTACCCGCAAAGGGAGGCACAGCAAGGGAAAGACAACTGCAGTTGCAACTAGAGGCAGGAGAGTGTGTTGGCGACTAGTACGTCAACAAGAGGGTGCAACTCCTTCCAACTCCTTGTGGGACAAGGAGTGTGGAGTTCCAGGTGGTCCGTGTGGACTACTTCATAGGCGGGAGGTTTCTGCCGCTCAGGAGGACAACTATCGACCCCGACAGTCCCGGTGAGAGGAGTCGTCAGTCCCAGTGCGACCAGGAGCTGCACAGACACCGTCCAAGATCGGAGGTGAAGATCACACAAGGCGTGAGGTATTGTCGTCGAGCAAGCCTCGGGACAAGGTATGATTCCACAAACCATCCTTTCCTATTATATAGACGTTGACGCGTTTCCTTGTTCTGGGTTTGGGGGAGAAAATTTTTGTTTCCGCTGCCTTCTCTGCCTCCCCTAAAACCCAACAGTGGTATCAGAGCCATGTCAACTGCTCTATATTTTAGGAATATTGATATGATCGATTTTGGTTTGTCGCCTTTATTTAATGCATACGATGCGAATAATATTGGCTTTATGCATGTCTAATCCTAAATCCACAAATCCCAATTTACATATATGATATGTGTTATTAATGCACTCAATACGCGTCACCCTTAAATGAGTTTTGTGGTGGATGTATAGCGTGATTATGACCAATAAACCCTATATGTGTATGGTTGTATGTGGTTGTTTGCATCTCGGTCTGCGCACCGATCTTCCCTCTCCTATTCCTGATGTAACTCAAAATAATTCGAGATTCTTTCCTACCTTTTCTCCCCCCGAATGTAACTCGGGGTTTCCCTTTTAAGCAATGTAAAATTAGGATAGATTTTCTTTCATGTTATGTCAAAGAACGGAGGACATCCTGACGACAGCTGAGACGATCGATTCAAGGCGTGAACCGATCGGTTGACTTTTCAGACGATCGGTTCAAGAAGTGAACCGATCGGTTGATGACCGGTTCGAGGAGCGAGATGAGCGGGTGGCGGCCATGATGAGATGCATGACGACCAAGCAAACCGATCGGTTGGAGGAGCCAAATGATCGGCTGGTGGCACCCAGACGACTGACCAGATCGAGCAGGTCACTCATGTGATGAGTTGATCTACTCGGAAGGCAAAGCACAGAGATCATCTTGTACAGGTTGCATGTGATGTAAACCTAGATGACCGTGATTCCTCTTGGCTCGAGGAATCACATTAGGATGGCCATAATCATCGCTTTTATCGTTTTGCATGTTTTCTGTGGGATATAGCATGTATATGATACATACTATGTATTGTGATGATTGGATATGTATATGTATATAAAAACCAAATCCCTCATTAAATATTAAGTTTTAGATGCCTTCCAAATGCGACACACGTGAAAAGCTTGATCGACCAAGTGTGGGCACGCCCTACCGTGGTGCACCGTCTATCTCGTGGAAGCGTGAAGGATGAATGTGTGGGTCTGCCCTAGCAGGGTGCATATTCATCGTGTTTGCTTTGGGTCGGACTTAACAAGGTGACCTAGATAGGATCTAGCACCTTGAGGCATGGAGATGCTCATGGCAAGGAGTTGCATATGACATCTTATCAAGAGTTGCATATGATGCAATTGGCAAAAGTTGCCTACGTGAGAGATCTAAGTTGTGGGTGACAGCCCTAGCTGGTCCATGATTTAGAGTATTTCAGGATCTTGCCCACTAGAAGGTTGTACGCTGCAATCTTCCGAATTGATGGTGAGGGCTATCAATTTGAAGTAAAATAGTGGGAGCGATAATTAATTAAAGGCCTAATTTTATCGTCAACTTTTCAAATCAATCAAACAAGTCAAAAAGAGTTTTGGACTAAAATTGCATATATTTCCTTTTGTTAAAATAAATGGTTAATCAACAAATCACTTTATTTGTGATCGAGACCAACAAATTAAATGGGAATAATTCCACGATTGGTTAGGATGATGAGAAGTGTTCTCAATCAAAGAGCGAAAGCTCTAAGTCCTAGTTATACCAAGACCAGATAAACTCAATCCCACCACATCAATGGCTGAAAGTATGCTTATGGAAGCATACCAAGGAAGACATTGATGAGGAGTGCTTGATGTTGTGTTCTCTGAACTATGAGTTGCAGAGAAAACATGAGACATATGATGTCTCCAAGACAATGTCCTAGTATATCATGACAGAAGGAGATCCAGTAAGGTATTCAAACACTCAATGTGATTGGGGTATGTGGAAAGACCTGACTAAGAAGGATTCCCTCTGAGCCAAGAGTTGACTATTGGTATGATACTACAAATGTTGCGAGAATCATATAATTCATGGTAAGCTACAACATGAACAACTTTGACAAGCGTTGACAGAGTTGTTGGACATGTTGAGGATAGTAGAGGCAAAGATGAAGAAAGACAAACCATAATCTTTGATGTGATCAAAGAAAAGGTAATTCTTAAGGGCAAGGACAAGGGCAAAGCAAAGAAGTGTTCTGATGCTAGCCAGCAATCCAAGCCGTCTTCAGCCTCAAGGCACATAGGAAAGGGTGTATGAGGGAATTGCCCTCTATATCTGGAAGAACAAAAGAAGACGAAGGAGGGGATGTAGATCTCCACCTAAGGTATCATGAAATGAACTACTTCTTTATCTGAGGTATATGATACCAAGATATGGATCTATCATATATGATATGCAAGATCCGCAAAGAAGTGATGGCCTTTGTGAAAGGACCAAGAAAGAAGTACCCATAATTAGAGCAAGTGTTGCTGCCATAGATAGGAGTATCTTTTAGTTTATTTCAGCCTAAAGGGCACAAAATAGAGTTGAGAACTACTATTTCATATATTGCCAATAGATAGAAACACTTTATTATTGCATATTGTATGACAATGATGGCAATTAATAAAGTTGATGTTTCAATCTTAAAGATATGATCTTTGTGGCAATGCCTTGTTTATGTGGTGATACATGGTATGCATAAGATAAAATGATACCTAAAGTTATTGATAACTCAAATAATCAAATTAGCATAAATCATAAGAAATTCATTTCTAGTTTCCATGTGATGGATAAATCTAGACTCTTTTGGTTAGAGAACCAGTAACAGACATGAATCTCTTGTACATGATTAATCAATCTTCACTAATGGTAATGGGAGAATGATTATCCAATTAGGTATAATACATGTGATGTATTTACATACCTATTGGAGTAAATGCTAATACTTCTAAAGGTGTTTAGAGAAATACCAATATGAATATCTTGAAGTGTTCAAGATTATCATTGATGAAGTGCAAATTTGGTAAAGTGTTAATTCTTGATGAGATCAATGAATGAAATACTTGGACCAAATGTTTGAGATCCTTATGAGTGATTATGATAGTGTATCATAGTGAACTCATGATTAAGGCATGATGATGTCTAAATCAAGAAGGAATCATACTCTAAAGAGTTAGAGAATGATTATCAAATAACTGAATTCTTCTTAAATAAAGAATACACTTCGCTAATAAAGGACATTAAGAATCACAAGGAGTTGTGAGTTCTTATATCCTTGACAGATACACCTCATTTATCTATGTGATAAGTTGTTCATGTGATGAGTCAACTATCTAGATGAATATGAGGAACTGGATTTTGAGTTATGGTTTATGACCATTACATCCTAAATGACATCCATGTGAACCATAAGGTATGACCTTGATGGTAGCACTTATTGGAATAAAATCCATAAGTGCGAATAAATCTTAATTGTTAAGACACATGGATAACATTTTGAGAAGGATGATGCTTGTTGATTGCAACTTAATGACTAAGACATTTGGCATATGGATACTAAAACCGCATTCCTATGAGGAATAAAATAAGGATGTGTGCGTGACACAACCTATAAGGTTTATGAATCCACTAATGCAAATGAAGTCTATAAGTTACAATGGACTAATCAATGTGATTGATTGAGTACAAGCAACTCAGAATTGGATCTTTACTTTGATGATATAGTCAAAGGGTTTGACTGATATGTCAAAGATAAAGAAAGGGATCTGTGATTTAGTGGGAGCGTATTCACATTCCACACGTTGATGTGAAATGGAAATGTTCTAGAATGGAAATTCAAAAAGTGGAAATTATCTTTAAGGAAGATAGAGATGTTTCCTATGTGATAGGAATAGAGATCTATAGAGATAGTTCTCAAAAACCTCTTGACCTGAAAAGAGAAAAACATACATTGGCAATCTGTACTGAAGGGTTCAATATGCACAGATTCACTGGGAGAAAACTTGTCCATGTTACATGGAGTTAGTATCCCAAGGACAAGTGTCCAATTCTTATGAAGAATGGGAATACTAAGAATAGATATGGATCTATCATGTATGTAATCATCCCATTATCTTGCATGTATGGACATGGCAAGAATAAAATGCATTCATCATCTTGTATGTAGGACATGACAATATGATGTGCTCATCCTGATAACTCGTATGTGGGACATGACGAGTGGATGTCTGTCTACTTCTAGTAAGGGTTACTGGAAACCATAAGAACTTGATAAGTACTTGAGAAGTACTAGTTCTATGGAGATAAGGAAGAGTTCGATGTAAAGAGTTACATTGATGCAAACTTCTGAAAGGACAAAAAATTAATCGCAAAATATATATAGGATATATAAAAGTGAAAGTTTGTTGATAATTGTAAATGTTCCAATAAAACCATTTAAAAGGAAATGCCGAGTATCTATGTGTTAGAGAACAACAGTGGATACTATTTGGATCTGGAAGTTCATGAGACGAACTTATAGATATTCCGCTCATTGATGACAAGTCTGGAATCCTTGATCATGCAATGTGGCTAAAGGTTAGCAAAGGAATACAAGATCACATATTACGGCAACTCCATCTCATACGTATGACGTACAGCGAAGAGATGAGAGACATGCAATTTATACTGACTTTGGAAAAGTGTTGCCATTACTCACTATGTTGGCACTATAACATAGTAACATGTGGGACATGTTTGAAGATCACTATGAATATGATTCAAGGGTGATTGGCTCACAGTGCAAGTGGGAGTCTGTTGGTATGTATGCCCTGAGAGCCAATCATGGGATGATTGGTGGGATACATTAAGATTGATTTGATAAACATCAAAGGCAAGCTTCCAATTATTTCTGGTTCAGTCATATGAGATAGTGATAGAACGAATTGAATGTCTAGAGAATGACAATACTCAATGACGTATGCCTTCAGGTTGAGGACCTGAATGATGATATCATATGGATGCTAAGAGTTTGTACATTCTCATTATGTCCCTAGTCGGATGTCATTGTGGAAGGTAGATAGACATCAATGACACACAAGACTAGATTGTGGTGTTGGTTGATGACAGAATACATTATTCATGATATAGAGATATCAAACCAAACACATAGGTACTTGTTAGAGAACAAGTGTACCGGACAGACCCACCATGAGTTTGACACATGGAACCATGACATGGTAGTCACAGTCAGTACTCACAGTGATGGTGGTGAGTGTGATTCTTTGACCTGAAATCACTACACTCAACACATGTCGTTGGGCACACTTTGACATCATCAATCGCAGTCCTGAAACATGGGTTGTTATAAAGGTGATGATTGGGTGGCTTTGACACATGGGGCTTTTGAGGGGTGAGTGATAGATATGGGATTTGTCCCTCCTGAGGGAGTTTGATATCCAAGGCCACTTGATGAGTGGGATTGAAATAGGCGTGCGCACACATGTGTGAATCAGTATGTGATACTCTGAGATCAAGAAAGTGAATGAACGTTGACAGGATGACTGTTCCATGCCTCGAGTTCATTCGGGATATCAGTGACAAAGGAATTATATATTCACTGTAACACCATTCACGGATTGTAGGATTGAAAGTTGTTCTCCAACTTTCTATTTTCACTTGGGTAGCACTGATGTGTGACTAGGCACCACTCTTTGCTTGTGAATTCATAAGTGTTATGTACTTTCACTGCCAACGTGAAATGGACCTGCAGGGTCCACTACTACAGAAATAGCGTTCAATGTCGCTTTTCTGGGCGTCGGTTATTAAGGAAAACCGACGCCTATAATATCAGGCGTCGGTTATGTAGGCAAACCGACGTCTATATTCGAAGACCAGCCAGACACGGGTACCGCTTTGTATTCAGCGTCGGCTGACTATAACCGACCGACGCCTAAAAGCGCCCGCGAAATCCAATTTTAGGATGAAAATTTTTTGGGCCACATACAGCGTCGGTGTTTTAACTATTAACCGACGCCTATTTAAAATGAAATTTTGCGCGAAAAGTTCCACTTTAGGTGTCAGTTATCCTTGGATAACCGAAGCTGATAATGGTTCCCGCCAAATAATTTAGGGTAAAAGTTTTCTATTTGGGCGTCGGTGTTTTACTATGAACCGACGCTAAATCATAATAGGCGTCGGTTGTGTAGATAACTGACGCCGTTGATCAACTTAATAGACCCGATACCCGGCTCTTCCCCCTTTCTTCCTGTTTCATCGCGACTTCTCTTCTGTGTTGCTGCTCACCGCCGTTCTCCCAAAATCACCCATCGTCGGTTGTTGCTGCTCTTCGCCGCTGCTCTGGTTCTCTTCTGCTCACCGGCGCCGCTGCCCGCCGCTGCTGCTTCTTCTCCTGGTGCTTCTCCGGCCTGCGCCTGCTGCTTCTCCGACCGTCAGTTGCTTCTACCTGCCGCCCGCCCCCGGTCGTTTGTTGCTGTCGCTGCCACTGCTGCTCTAGCTCCTCCACACGCTGCTGCCACCGGCGGTCCTCTCCACACTAGCTCCAGGTAGCGCTACCTCTCCTTCTCCCTAGCTATTTACCAACATGCAACAAGCACGGCCATGGCTGTGTTGGCCTACCACGGCCGTGCTGGACAGCACGGCCGTGGTAGGCCAACACAGCCACGGCCGTGGTAGGCCAACACAGCCACGGCCGTGGTAGGCCAACACAGCCACGGCCGTGGTAGGCCAACACAGCCACGGCCGTGGTAGGCCAACATAGCCACGGCCGTGGTAGGCCAACACAGCCACGGCCGTGCTTGCTGTTGGTAAGGATATGAACAAATTTTCATGTAATGTTTTATGTAAATCCTAGGATATGAAAAAAAAATTTGCTTGCATATATTTTTTCTTCTAATCCTAATGTTTGACTTAATTCAGTAAATTTTGATGCATGTTGAAATAAGATTTAAACTTGTAAATTCTAGCATCCTAATTTGATTTGATTAAAC
This sequence comes from Alisma plantago-aquatica, assembly GCA_963693085.1. Lineage (NCBI taxonomy): Eukaryota > Viridiplantae > Streptophyta > Magnoliopsida > Alismatales > Alismataceae > Alisma > Alisma plantago-aquatica. The sequence continues at coordinate 25,610,450 of OY856410.1, forward strand.
CTAACATTGATGAAACCCTAACATCAATTGTGATGAAACCCTAACATTAATTGTGATGAAACTCTAACATGTACATATCTATTATTGTGTTTGTTGGCCTAGAAACCCGTCCAAGATTGACTCATTAGGAGTAAATATTGGATAGTCCCCGGTTTGGGACTGTTCTTGAACACCTAATCTCACTTAGGATGTAAGTGTATAATGTGTATTGGGTTTTCGAGAAATTTCAGCAGCATTTCCCCGTTTGTTCTCTAAGTACATATGTACTTAGAGAACAACGGGGAAATGCTGCCGAAATTTTCTCGAAAACCCAATACACATTATACACTTACTAGTGAGATTAGGTGTTCAAGGATGGGATAGGTGGTACACATTTATTAGATATAAGAATGACATCAAATGTGTTTGTTGGCCTAGAAACCCGTCCAAGATTTACTCATTAGGAGTAAATCTTGGATAGTCCCCGGTTTGGGACTGTTCTTGAACACCTAATCTCACTTAGTATGTAAGTGTATAATGTGTATTGGGTTTTCAAGAAAATTTCGGTAGCATTTCCCCGTTTGTTGTCTAAGTACATATGTACTTAGAGAAGAGCGGGGAAATGCTGCCGAAATTTTCTTGAAAACCCAATACACATTATACACTTACTAGTGAGATTAGGTGTTCAAGGATGGGATAGGTGGTACACATTTATTATATATAAGAATGACATCAAATGTGTTTGTTGGCCTAGAAACCCGTCCAAGATTGACTCATTAGGAGTAAATCTTGGATAGTCCCCGGTTTGGGACTGTTCTTGAACACCTAATCTCACTTAGGATGTAAGTGTATAATGTGTATTGGGTTTTTGAGAAAATTTCAGTAGCATTTCCCCGTTTGTTCTCTAAGTACATATGTACTTAGAGAACAGCGGGGAAATGCTGCCAAAATTTTCTTGAAAACCCAATACACATTATACACTTACTAGTGAGATTAGGTGTTCAAGGATGGGATAGGCGGTACACATTTATTATATATAAGAATGACATCAAATGTATTTGTTGGCCTAGAAACCCGTCCTAGTTAATACAAATGTTTGCCTTTTTCTAGTTAATACAAATGCTAAATGTTTGCCTTTTTCTAGTTAATACAAATGCTAAATGTTTGCCTTTTTAATGACATTTTCAGATGGCTGACCATGATGAGCATGATGTCCATGATGAGCATGAAGTCCACGATGAGCATGCTGTCCATGAAGAACATGGCGAGGATACTAATGTAAGTTCTAAAAACATATCCTGTATTTCTATAAAATTCATTATCTTCTAGTTATGTCATATATCCTATATTTCTATATTGGGCTAATTGAGTGTGTTTATTTTTGTCAAATTTTAGGTTGATGATGCACATGTACCCACTGAAGCACTGGAGCAACTTGATGCGCAGCACCAAACACTTAACAAGAAAAGGGGCATCACTCTGTTGAAGAAGTTAATAGCGCTAAGTGGCAGTGGATCCAAATTGGTTGTGGAGTTTGATAATGGAGGAAATGCAATTGGAGTGAACCGCAATAATTTTGTAAACTATCTTGGGTGTACCACTCGGAGCCATTGTGGTGTTAAGTATGATAATTGGCATAAAGTTCCTCAGGGGAAAAAAGACTTGATATGGAAGGATTTATGCGTGAGTTATTATTATTTGCAATTCTAATTTGTAGATTACAAATTCTATTATTTGCAATTCTATTTTGGATACTAGTTAATAACATTTCTATTTTATAGAATCTGTTTGCATTGGATGAGAAGTTGCATCGTAAAAGTGTGATGCAACGCGCTGGAAAGATGCTTAGGAATTATAGGACAAATCTGAACAGAGAATACATAAAAGAGGGTGATAAGAAGAAGAAGTCAGCCCTTGAACAATGGAACTTCTTGGACAAAGAAGATTGGGACAATTTTGTTGCTTCAAGAAAATCTGAAGAATTCAAGGTATTAGGCGTCACTCCCAATTTAATTAATATACATTGTATTCACCTATTCAAGATTAACATTTAGTGCTACTAACCAAATCATTAATGTGCATACTAACTAGGCCCTCAGTGATGCACAAAAAGCAAGGCGTGCAATGAATGTGCATGACCACACTATGGGTCCAAAAGGCTATGCAAGCGTTCACCAAAGACTACAGGCGGAGTCTGCGGCTACTCAGGAGTCTGCTCCTACTCAGGAGTCTGCCACACCCATGCCTCACCATGATATCTGGATAGCTGGGAGGCAAAACAAGAAGGGTGAAATAAAGAAGCCCGTAACTGCTGAGGCGGCTGCGAAAATGGTAAAATACAACTCTTAGAGCAATCGTTTGAATATTGATTATTTGTGGTGTTAACTTACCAATTTCTGTTGATGGTGATTAGCGGGAGCTGCACGAGCAGAGGAAACAAGGCATGTTCATCCCTCAGGGCACAAGGGATGAATTGACAGTTGCTCTGGGTAACCCAGAGCATCCTGGACGTGTTAGGGGTGCAGGCGCTGGTGTGGGCATCAAAGCATTCTTTGGGCCATCCCAGCGCAAACCCAGAGTGGGACTTTCTCAAGAAGAGGTAACCTATTCTTTTTTTAGAATGTTACTGCAAAAGGAAATTCAATAATAAGAAGCTAATGTTTCTTTTATCCATGTATAGGAGAATAAGAGAGTCGAGGATATAGTTGCTAAGAAGGTCAACGATGTAGTTTCTGAGAAGGTCAAGGAAGAATTGCTGCGGTGGCAGGCATCTCAGGCTTCCAATCAGCCTATGGCGACCCACTCTTCTCCTGATGCACAGACTGCGAGTAATCCTGGAGACCCATCGCCTAACACGTCTGCTGTAAGTATTGTTTATGACATTGTAGCTAGTCTTTTCAAGATGATATGTTTTCAAGATGATATGTATATATGTATAACATTCTTTACGTATTTTTGTAGGCATTGAAGCCATGCCGCTTAAGAATACAAGACTATGTTGTTGCAGAGGCGCAGGCTTACCCGTCCCTTCCTGGGGAAAGGTTTCACGGGACTCCAATGCCACAGGGCTACGTTTGTGTGGGCCCATTACGTGTGTTACCTGATTGGAGGGAAGCTACATTGCCATATCCCCACCCAGATATTGATACACTTGCTGAGGCAGAAGGCGGGGTCATATTGTGGCCCAAAGCAGATGTCGTCTACACTACTGAAATTGTAAGATAAATTTACATTGATTTAGACTGTTAATGTGTATATATGATGTCAACTGATCTGAAATTATATATACAGGTTAAAAAGAAGACACCAGGAGCACCTAGGCCTCCACCTCCACTTCTCGCATTACCAACTTGGGTTCCAACTGACCTAACATACCCGTTAGGTCCTGCTTGTAGGGGAATGGCATGTTGGCTACATGCACATAATATACATTTCCCGATAATTGTTTCTTTAGATGCAGATTATGCAGGTCAATCATACGATAGCTCTTTATTTATACAAGATATTATTGAGCTGTTTATGTATGATTGGCTGAATACATCAATGATAGAGACATGGATAAGGTGAGATCTTATTTATACATCCATATACCTTGTGTAAGATCTGGTGATCTGGTTTCTTATATATTAATGCATACGTAATACATGTTTTGCAGCTACTTAGTCGAAGATCACTGCAAACAATTTGCATTTGATCATGTGGGATTTTTGATTCCATCATTGATTAGTATGGTAGCTAAAGACCCTGATAGTGTTCAACAATACTGTATAGATGCTTTTAAAATTTTTAGTCAGTAAAACAAGAAGATAATAATAGCTCCATTCAATGTCAAGTAAGTTTACTTTATTTATAATTTGGACTTAAGAAAATTCCATTTTTATTGTGCATTTTGAGTTATTAATTGTTAACTTTTTACCTCTAGCGGTAGACATTGGGAGTTACTAGTTATTGTCCCTGGGACATTCACTGTTTATTATCTAGATCCCACAGGAAGTACATTAAACACTAAAATTGGACACGTAATGAGAATGCCATTATTCTGGTGAGAAATATTTCATTTTTGTATCTGTTAACATATGTTATTACATTACTATTTACTTATGTAATTTACTGTGTTATATTAACATGTAGGGGTTTAGATGCATTCAAAAAGGCTGGAGGAACGGTCCCAAGGAAAAAGAACCAGCCAATAAATTGGCAGAACGTACAAGTAAGTTCCCGACTCCAATGTATATATTATTGATGTGAATTGTGCTTAGTTGTATTATTTTGCATGTTTCAATTTATAGTGCGCTACATAAGACAATGGATGGGCATGCGCATACTATGTGATGCGATTTATGCAGATGATTATCAAACATGCCGCATTGGACATCGATACCATACATGAGGTATTATATATATTCTCATTAGTTAGTATGAAATATATCAATCTTATTTTTATATTATTACTTATATATATATACATCATTCTCTTTGTAGGTGTTTAAAACTGACAACACTATAGGTAAACGCTTAAAAATATACATGCTCCATATACGATGGAAGCATTAAATGAAATAAGAGAAGAATGAGCAAAAGCCATACAAGCAGTGGCAACTGTAAGATATAATTGGGATGTTGATAGCGATAATGAATGATACTTTGTAAATGAATATTTCTGAATGTTAATACATGCATTTGAATGTTTCTATATGTGTGAATGTGAGAATTGAATTGATGTCTGAATGTATCTACTTGTGTGAAATTTTCTTTGGGACTTTTGCAGGTTTGTGGCCTGTTTGTAGGCTGATATCAATGGATGTCATTAACCTGCAGTTCAGAAAACTGAACTGCAGGTTCTCATCCTGCTGACCAGCCACAGCAGGCCTGCAAACTGATATGAAAAAAAAAGATATAGGCGTCAGTTATTTACAGAAAACCGTCAGCAAAGACCTACATTGTCGGTTATTGGATAAAAACCGACGCCTAATATTACAAACAACCCGACCGTGCAGGAAAGCACGACCGTGGTGGAAAAGGCGTCGCTTATTCATATAAAACCGATGCCTATAGTACTAAACACGGCCATGCAGGGAAGCACGGCCGTGTCGTCTTGAAGTATGGTGTCGGTTGTTTAGTTGATCACCGATGCCAAACGGGTTCGCGCCACAGAAAACAGCGTCATCTAGGACACTTTTTGCGTCGGTTACCAATTAAACACCGACGCAGAATGTGTCCTAGATGACGCCATTTTCTGTGGCGCGAACCCTTTTGGCATCGGTTTTCTATAAACAACCGACGCCTCTAAGTTAAATAGGCATCGGTTAAAAAACCGACGCTGAAGTGTTAGACCTTTAGCGGTGCCCACATAGGCGTCGCTCGGAAACCAACGCCAAAGCGGGTTAAACAACTGACGCTAAAAGGCATTTCTGTAGTAGTGGTCACACACATAGGATTTAATTTGGAAGAGGAGTTTTTTCCACAAACAATGTTTAGATTGATTACTAAAGGAGTTTAGTAGTTCAATTAAACACTCAATCAATTGATAGCTCAATGTCATAATGTTTAAGGTGTTGGACACATTGATTGGAGTATCTGATTGATTGAAATCGCTATTGACTGATTCTATACAATCTGCACTCCCAACCGATCGGCTCATGTGATGAACCGATCGGCTCAGCTTGGTGAACCGATCGACTCATGTGATGAACCGATCGGCTCAAGGACAGGGTGAACGATTGCTTCAAGTGTTGAAACGATTGGTTCAACTATTGCAATCGGGCAAGTTGGGAAAGTAGGATTGGTGAGAATTTTCCTTGCGTTTCACTTGCCCAATTTGATTGGAACAAGGATTGGTATTTGATACCAATTAGAAACAAAAGTTGGAAAGTCAATCGGGAACTTACCAGGACCACGAACCGACCGGTTCAGAAGTGAACCGACCGGTTCATGGGTCCCAACCGATCGGTTGAGGTGTCAACCGACCGGCTCAGATCCCCAACCGACCATTTCAGTTGTGAAACGATCGGTTCAGGTTGCTAGTCGGTTGTTTTTGTGGAAAATCTTGAACCCTTCTACTCCTACTTTAGTCCCATATTGCCCGGGATGGAGAACCCTGTCCCATGACCCTCCTATATATATAGGGGTATTGGGGGCTTCTCAAAGTACAACTCAGTGCAACCAGTTTCTCTGCAAAGTTGTCGTTCTCTCTAGTTTTGGTAACTGAGAGAGAGCCCGAGCAAGTGTTACTCGCAAAGGGAGGCGCAGCAAGGGAAAGACAACTACAGTTGCAACTGGAGGCATGAGAGTGTGTTGGCGACTAGTACGTCAACAGGAGGGTGCGACTCCTTCCAACTCCTTATGGGACAAGGAGTGTAGAGTTCTAGGTGGTCAGTGTGGACTACTTCAGAGGCGGGAGGTTTCTGCCGCTCAGGAGGACAACTGTCAACCCCGACAGTCCTAGTGAGAGGAGGAGTCGTCAGTCCCGGTGCGACCAAGAGCTGCACAGACACCGTCCAAGAACAGAGGTGAAGACCGCTCAAGGCGCGAGGTATTGTCGCCGAGCAAGCCTCGGGACAAGGTATGATTCCACAAACCATCCTTTCCTATTATATAGACGCTGACGTGTTTCCTTGTTCCGGGTTTGGGGGAGAAATTTTTTGTTTCTGCTACCTTCTCTGCCTCCCCTAAAACCCAACAAAGACACACCCTACTCCTTTCTTAGAAGCATATGTAAAAATGGTGTAGGGTTTTCCTTCAATAGGTAACACAAGAATAGGAGAAGATGCCAAACATCCTTTCAGCTTTTGAAAACTATCCTCACAATCTGGTGTCCACACAAACTTGACTTCTTTTCTTGTCAACTTTGTTAGAGGGAGATCTAACTCAGAAAAACTCTTGATAAACTTTCGATAGTAACCTGCTAAACTGGGAAACAACGGATCTCAGATGGAGTCTTCATAACTTTCCACTTGGTCACAACTTCTACCTTTGTAGGATCAATGACAATATGTCTGACAAAAATCACATGACCCGAAAACATCACTTCTTTTATCCAGAACTCACATTTTGAGAATTTAGCATATAGTTCATTTTCTCTCAGTGTGTTTAACACGATCTGCAAATGTTCATGATGTTGTTCATCAAACTTGGAGTAGACCAAAACATCATCGATGAACACCACAATGAACTGATCAAGGTAAGGACGGAACACTCGACTCATCAAGTCCATGAAAGCAGCATGGGCATTAGTCAAGCCGAAAGGCATGACCAGGAACTCATAATGCCCATAACATGTTCTGAAATCTATCTTCTGCACATCTTCATCTTTCACATGCATCTGATAGTAGCCACTTCATAGATCCATCTTTGAGAACACAGTGGTTGACTTCATTTGGTCAAACATGTCATCGACGTGAGGCAAATGATAATAGTTCTTTATCATCACTTGATTAAGAAGATGATAATCCATGCATATACGCAACAAACCATCCTTCTTCTTCAAGAACAAGACATGGGCTCCCCAAGGTGAAACACTAGGGCATACAAATCCCATGTCAAGAAGCTCTTAAAGCTGCTTCTTAAGCTCGACAAGTTCAGTGGGTGCCAAGTAATAAGGCAGTTCAAGATAGGTGAAGTTATTGGTGTGATTTTGATGCGATGATTTTGAGTCACATTTATAGACCTTTTTCATATGTGTTTTGTGCTCTAATTACTCATTTTTATGGATAATATTGCATAATTCACTCATTTCGGTCTTTGCCAGCATTCTATGTCAAATCCCCTTTGTGTTACCATTTTGAGCATTATTTATCATATTATCATAATTTGTGTGGATTTACTTGGTCTTATTATGGAATTTTAGGAAAAACAAGTATCCGCTTCCGTCGATACCATCGACGGAAGTCGATACCATCGACCAAGCCACAGATTGCCAGCCGAGAGGAGCAGCACAGAGTCGATACCATCGACGAAAGTCGATGCCATCGACGCATGGAGGCTACAACGTCGCTAAACGACAACAACCGACACTAAAGAGGGTCGATACCATCGACCCTAGTCGATGGTATCGAGATGACCACAGGCGCTCGGACGAAAAGAAAAAGAAAGCTGCCGCTAATACGCTGGGTCGATACCATCGACCCGCGTCGATGGTATCGACGCCGGCAGATATGCGTTGGATTCATTTTGATCTCAATCGGACGGCTGGAGTTATTTGACGACCTAATTAGGGACTTATACCTAATGACGGCCACACACAGGGAGAGGGGATCTGATTTTGCATTGCACGAGTACCGAGGAAGGAGAGAAAGGAGAACGGAGGCCAGAAGCTCACCCCGGGTGATTCGGACGCTGCCGAAGACGAATTCCACCATCGACAGGCGGGGAAGCTCGTATTATACGCCAAGGATCTACCAGTTCTTCTCCGTTCAGGGGTTTTCCCACTTGTTTCACGTTTTTCTTATGAATTCCCCTATTTCTACCATGTATTCGTGTGAGATGAACATGAGAGGCTAAAATCCTCCATCTTTAGGACCGGGAGTAGCCCGGGAATGCATTGTATGACAATTTTATATTGATAATTCATATTTTCTCTCTCAAATCCGTGGTATAGTTTCGTGTTCTCAATATATTGTTATGCTTGATCACCATAATAATAACCTAATGCCCTTAATCACTTCGACAGAAGGATTAACGGTTGAAAAGAGACGAAACTTACATTAATCGATAAAACCCTTGACAAAGGAGTTGTAAAATTAATGGTGGAAACTGAGAGATCGTTTTTAATGCGCTTAGTTTAGGGGAATGATTACTACGACGGTGGAATCAACCTAAACCTAAGTAGTGAATTACACCACGACAGTGGGTAATTCTGTTTTTAGGCCACTACCCGGATAGAGAGAGAAGAGTGAGGAATTATATAAAACCTAATGCAATGTTGACCCGCGGTGAAACCGCAATCCTAAAGATACTCTTTTGAATTGATTAAATTAATCTTTAATCGATTGTTTTCTTTGTTTCATTTTATTTTCTTTTAATTTTGACAAAAAACCCTACTTTGTTATTCGGCCTAGCTGATTGCGATTAGTTAGTAGGAGTCTCCAATAATTCACGTATCCCTGAGTTCGACTCGGGCCTCACAAAGGCCTATATTACTCGACGCGTATACTTGCGTTTAAGCGCGTAGTAAAATAAACACACGTAGTAAAATACACGTCAGATTTCGATGGAAAACTCCACCTCGGGAGTTGGGGGCAACCCAAGCAACTTTTTAGGAAAGACATTAGGAAAGTCGTTCACCACTTCTATATGATCGAGAGCAGGAGGTGCGGCATCAAGGATGCCAGAAGCTAAAAATGCTCTACACCCTTGCGAGACAAGCTTTTCGGCTTTGATAGAAGAGATGATAAATTGTCGATCCTCTCAATTCTTACCCTTGAAACACATCCTTCCCTCATCAGGATGTAACAAACTAACCTTTGATACCTCACAAAACAAAGAAACCTGATACTTCTTCAACCAGTCCATCCCCAAGACAACATCAAAAGTGGTCATGTCAAGCAAGATGAAACCCGAGGGAAACATCCGTCCACAGATACAGAGTTACAAGGTTGAGAGTTTGAGATAATAAGAGCAGATCCTACCACTAGGGGTTTTAAAATCTAGCACATGATCCATATATTCTGATTCTATCTCTAACATGGCAGCAAGCTGAGTTGGTATGAATGTATTTGATGAACCAGAATCGTAGAGTTATTTAACAAGTTGCATATTAAGATGTGAAGTACCTTTGATAACTTCATTATCTTCTTCAGCTTCTTCAGCATTTAGGGAAAACACCCTAAAATTCCACCTCTCCACAGGTGGTTGACGGCCTTGAGGGTTCTGGTTGTTGTTATTTCTTGGAGGCAGATTCTATCGCTTCTGTGGTTTGTGAGCAGGCTGCTGAGCTGGGGCTTGTCCTCACTGAAGCTTGGGACATTTAGGTCAGATGTATCCAGCTTGGCCACACTCATGGAAGATGGTTGCATGTCAATCATCTCTATGGGGTTGATCATTACCAACAGGGCATCTTCCTGGTAGGTGAGAACGGGAGCAACGGTTGCACTTGTCGTGCCCTTGGTTTCCACCTACGTTCTTCCTTTTGTTGTTGTTGTGCCCGTAAGTCTGGAACCTAGGGTAACACTCTATCACCAAAGCCTTGTCCACCATTTGTTGGAACTTCAGGGGTAGCTGGGGAACAAGGTTAAGCCCAATATTATAGCTTAAACCCTTGAGGAACATGGTTGATCTTCTTTTAGTTCTAAGATCCACAACATAGCACTCAAGGAGGAGGAAACGTTGCATGTATTTAGAGACGCTCATGCTTCCTTATCATAGGCTATAGAACTCTGCTTCCTTCCTCTTTAGATAGGCGGGGTAGATGTACTTCTTGCAAAATATCTTGAGGAACTATTCTGGGTCATAATTGAAGTATCGCGGGTACGAGCCATACCCGTCCACCAGCCCGTGTTGACCCATCTAGCACATACGTTGCAAAGTGAACCTTCTATTGAGGAGGACATGCCATGCCCTCAAAGGTATGCTCCAAGGCCAACACCCAGTCATCAACCTTATCCACCATCTTTGTCTCACTCTCGCCCTTGAAGTACGGTGGCTGCATCTTGATGAAGTATATAAGGGTGACTTCCTTCAGCTTAGCTACAACAACTGCAACACTGGAGAGTTGTCTCACCAGGGCAGTCAAGAGCAGCTGGCACAACATGGTCAACTCTTACTCAGGGGTCACAAGAGGTGTGCCTACAGGGGTACTAGGGACTGTTCCAATATTTGAGGGGGTTACCAGAGTGTCCCAGTTGTTGGTATTGCCAGAGGAGGCTCTTGAAAAGGAGTTGTTCATGTTTCCAAACAAATCTCACTACCTGAAAGATAAGGGTATAACATAAGATAACTAGGAGTAGACAATAAGGTTATCTAAGGCTAATATTGCCTATGGGCATACTATTTTAGACAGTCAGTATCAGCTTAGGTCAGGCAGGTATCATACGGATCCATGAGTCCTCAAAAACAAAGCTAGTGGCGCAGAGGAAAATATTTCCAGCCCCCAGACCCTGATCCTTTCTAGACACCCTTGCTTTCAACTTATGACCTAGTAGTTTCCCAACAAGATTTGATACCATGCTGTAAAGAAGAGAGATCACCTCCTTACTAAAATTTAAAGGAAATACAATACATCCACCTTTTTCCTAAAATAATAGACATTGTGGGGTGCATGTATAATAATCCAAGTAAATAAGCATGATTCAGATACATGTAAAATGTCAATATAAGTGGAAAGGAAACTAACTTATTACATTAATTTATAAACTCAGTTCACTACATGAGTTTCTTAAAAGAGAAAAATTGAAAAGAAAACTACTGGGATCTAGAAATAAGCAACCTAGTCATACTTGACAAAAAAACTGGTATCTACTCCTGAACTTGATCTCCTTGACCTTATTCAACACCTTGATCAAATCCTGGGTGGTTGGGAAAGCACCCAACAAAAGAAAGAAGCAAGATATGTGTCAGAGATAATGAACAAGGAAAAAAGATAAGAAATAATTGTGAAAGTAAGGCTAAGATTTCATCATGAGATGAAAATGGAAAAAAGTATGAGGCATAACCAAGTGGATGCTTGCCATAACAAGAAAAATAATAAAAGGTTTGCATGCATGATTATTATTGACTATGTTAACTAAGTAGGGTTGAGGCACCTACTGGACCTCACCTAAATATGTGAGGGAGAGTAACACATTCCAATCCCCTATCAAATATTTTATATTGGGGAGAGTAACACATTCCCTGGGCAAATTTACACATGCCCTATCTATGGGTGGTTGTACAAAAGTACCACTACACTAGTTAAATAGTCTAATAAAATCATCATGCTAAAGAACTATGACAAGTATAAGCATCAAATAATATAAACATGGCAATGGGGTACAAGACCCAAGAAATAAATAACAAAACTGATTTAGATGAAAATATAACAAAATAATTATCAAAAGACAGATTAGGGTTTAATAAGTGCCTCATTAGGGAAATTAGGTTAGGGTTGCAAATATTCCCAACTAAGGCATAATGATTGATATGGCCCAAATTGCACATCCGGTAATGTAGGCAGATTTAGAAGGAATTGAACTTTTGAATTTATAACCCAAAACCTTCAAGGACCCACACACCTTTTATTACAGGGTCAAAGTAGATATACGGGGTCGAACACAGGGACGTGGTGACATTTAGGTAGCTTGAGATTTCATTCTTAAGTCAGATAAGCCAAGACAGTAGTCGGGAAAGTAAGGTGCTAGAACTAGTCTAGTGGGTTGTCACAAAATAAAACTAAAACAAAGAAAGGAAAATAAAATAGAGTCTGCAGGATTCTACTAATCAGAGAGAAGGAGTTCCCAACTATGTCTGTGAGATTCTACTAAGAGAGAAGGAGTTCCCAGCTATGTAACCACAAGTTGGGCAGTCTATGCACCCGTTCTCAGGCGTAGACAACCCTTGAACACCTCAGTAAGAAACCTACATTCAAACATAGCACACACCATGGTATCTGTTCCTGTGGGGTCATCCCACTCGCTCTCGTCTAGCGTGACTAAAACCCATCAATGATATGAAACCTCTCTCGAGGATGACAAACCAACATCCTAGAATATTCTAGATACCCTCTCAGGTCTAGAATATTCTGGGATGTTAGGAACAGATGACCTTGAACCGTCCTCCTTTCAAAATTCAATCCAAACTATCTTCTCTTGTCTATTTCTACAACGAATCTCTCGATATAGGCAGAAATAGCAGTTCAAGCAAGAAAGAGATCAACCAAACTAGCAATCATCACCAGAAAGATAAGATAGAATAGCTAACATATTAGATCTGAATTAAATCTACTTGCTTAAGGCAAAAGCACATAAACATGCCCAAAATGGGCTACATAGTCAAGAAGGAGCTCAACTAGCCATTGAAAAGCATAGTTGGCACTGAACAAAGATGGAGAAACGTCGTTTGTACAGAAACAAAGGAGAACAGTTGAAGAAAGGAGAAGAAGAAGAGATTTAGCCCATAGGGGAGAGGTGGATCTCACTACTTAGCCTCCGTATAGGTCGGATCTCGTCTTTTGGTCCTCCTCCTTGATCTATGGGACTCCTTGGCCTCCTTTCTCTCTGGATCTGCCCTGACCAATAGCTTAGTCAGTGGATGGAAGTGAAGAATGGTGGAAGATGGAAGCATGCTAAAGAGGCGGGTGTAGAATGAGCACATCGGCCTTCTCGAACCTCCAGACTCACCCACTTCCCTCTAGGAACCTCACTGGGTCAAAACCAACAGCTGGAAAACTCCCCAGATCTGAACCCTACTTCAGGTGGAGAGGGGTGGGTCTTTATAGGCAATGTGGTTACAGTTTTGAACTAGACCGCGGCTTCAGTCATCGTGGTCGTGGCGATGACCGCGAGTCACGGTCTGCAGTCGAGGTACCTTTCGTGGTCATAGTTAAGGTCAATGAATCACCTCGGTCGAGGCCGGACCCGTGGTTGAGGTGTGGGCCTCGGTCACAGTTATTTCATCAGTGGAGGCAGTGGCTTGGATAGCAGTCAAGGTGCATATCCAGACCGCGGTTGTGGTAGAGTCAAATACTGCGATCACGGTTGGGGTGAGCGTGAGTACTACGGTCATGGTCGGGACCCTGAGGACCGCGGTCACAATGTAGACTTAGTTGCTGCAAAAACATATGGATTTGGGGAGAAATCATGGAGAATAGATGTCTTTTCAGGTTCGGTGCCTGCAAGTCCTAAAATTGGCTAGTTGAGCAATCTTTATCTAGGAAAGGACATAAATTACTAGAAGATAAGAAACATGGGTTATTTTGGGTAAATTAAGGCTATAGTGACACAAAACCATAGATAAATGCTTTGCAAATACACGTAAATTTGGGTGTTATCAAGGATGCAGATACCTCTCTTAATGAATTCAATTACTCTATTTTACCACTTCAATTGAGTCCAAGGCCCACTTTTCCTATTTTCAATGTATAATCATGTATTAGGGTTTTTCATATGCATTAATGTAAGGAAACCCTAACTTTTGGACTTTTTGAAAAGAAACACAATTTAGACTATGAAATTATCACCATTTATCATATTAGGTTCTAATGATTAAGAAAACATATAATTTTGTCAAATTTGGAGTTATGGTGATTAAATTGTATTTTAGTGATTTTTATGCATTAAAATCATTTTTAGAAAACACCTTTTTGACAAAACTCAAAACCAAACCTCAAAAGTATTTTTATTAGAAAGCTTACATTTTTGTGATTCCTAAGCATATTTATTTTAATTTTTGGACAAAGGAATAAAAAGATATGATTTTTCCAATATGAACCAATCAAAAAATTAGGAAAATACAATTAAGTGATGAAATTCACGAGAAAAGGAGAAGAGCAGGGCCCGAACCATTGACTTAGCCCAATCAGAGCTGGCCAAGTCATGGGTAAAAGGCGCAACTTTGACTCACTCAAAGCAAAGAAGATGATGGAGAAAAGATGATATTACCCTCACGGAAGAACACAGAGAAAAGGAAGAAAGAATCAGGGGCAAAGGTGTAAAAGCACCTAGGGGATTTGTCCCCCTCACTTGGGCACCATGCGTGCAAGAAATAGAGCTACTTCAAGTTTTTTTTTTGGGTGATTTCATGAGACACCCTAATTCGAGAAACCAAGATAGTAGAAAGAAAGAAGAGAGGAAACCGAACTCAACTATGATCCCAATTTGCACAGAGACTATGATTAGGGTGTGCACGAGCCGCCACAAACCTTAGAGAAAAACTCAATCTCCGGCAAGCAAAGACATAATCTCACAAGAAATTGGAGGGAGAGAGTAGTTTCAAGAGGGCTAGGGAAGCCTCGGGTATAGGTATTTATAAGAGAGGTGTTGGCTAAATGGACATCATTAAAATCCCTTTGTTTCGAAAATGACAAACATTTCATTCTTGTGGATCTAACGTGCTACTTGAGTATTTCAGGAACAAAAATTCAAGATGGTGGATAGGTAAGTTTGGAAGATCTATATGCTCAAAATTGTATTATTTTTTCATGATTGTAATCAAATGTAAACTTGTACAAATATATATAATGTACAAGTACTTAGATATCATGTAAATCAAGCGTTTAGATCTTCCCTATCCACACAAAACACTTAGATAGATCATCCTCTATGATAGCATCACAATTGCACTTTGATACACACACTTCGTATGAATCTAGAACCACCAAAACAGAGACATTCTCGGTTGAACTATTTCTCGACCGAGACACACTCGGTCGAATATCTTCTCGATCGAGAGTCTCTTGAGTCTATCCTTCTAATAGGTTCTATAGCTGTTAGACTTAGTGGAAAAAGTAGTTGGGAGTTGGAATTGAATGTTGTATACACTTACTCCTGACTCCCATTCGGTTGACTAAGAGTTCGACCGAGAGACACTCGGTCGACAAATACTTCGACCGAAAAAGGTACTTTTTGCACTTTTCAGAATTGATTAATTAGCCGTTACAAATGCAATTAGTGGATATCTGACGGCTAGTTGAGCACTAAGAACTCTCTAGAAAGTGTATAGAACGTCCCTAAGTACTAGTACGCCATTCCTATAAATATGACATGTCTTAGGACACCTAAACACACATGTGCACACATACTTGCAATTGAGAATCCATACTTTTCAGCAATTGAGCAATTCCAACATTTGCCATTCATCTCCATTGCTGCCATTTCGTGTCCTATAGGCTAGGATCTCCTACCCACTATACTTCTACTTTCATACACATTGGATAGGAGATAAAAACGCTTGATATAGTATTCAAGCCTTGTGCCAAAGTGGTAAATTGTAATTTCCTTTTTCCTTTCTTGCTCCTTCTTATTGCTATGTACTCTCCTTGCTACTCCTAGGTTGGAGGCTGCGGAATGGAGATGGTGAAATCTTCTCATGAGGAGAAGGAGGACTTTGGACTACTTCTAGAAGGTCTCAACAGGAAGCTACTTCAATAAAGAAGGCTACTTCAAGGGGGACCTTGAAGTTACTTCAAGGGGGACCTTGAAGTTACTTCAAGTGAAGGCTACTTCAAGGTTGGTGAGACGACTTCGGGGTGAAGGCTGTCCAAAGGGTTGGGAGGTATTTGTAATTTTATGTAACATCCTTGTGAGGTAATAAAATTCAAATACTTTCAAAATCCCAATTGGAAACAATTGGGTAGTGGACTACTCCCTTAGTATTTGCTAAGGGTGGAACCACTCTAAAACGCCTTGTTTCCTTCTCCAACATTTTGTGGTTGCTTGGTTGAATATTTTTAAAAATTATCATAAAACCCTATTCACCCCCTCTAGTGTTTTTCAAGAGGATGAGGATCAAAGCGGGAAGGATTTTGCCTGAACTTGCTTGGAGAGCAAGGTTTGGGGCTTTTCAGAATGCTTGACAAAATCTCAAAAATAGGGGATCAAATGATGCAGTTTCTTGTTTAGAAATTGTTGGAGAAAATTTGTATGATTTGGTTGAGGATCGAGTGAGAAATTTAAAAAACAAAATCACCCTTTCTCGGCCCTGTTGCCAAAACAACGAGTTTTTGAAGAGGGCTCATGAGCCTTTAGATCATGAATCCAACGGACATGATTGAATGGGTCAAAGAAAATACAAATTCAACCGCGTGACTCATTAAATCAAATCCTAATCAAATTAGAATATAGTGTGTTTACATTAATTTCTCTTTCTCTCTCGCCTCATTTGAGGGTGCAAACATGCTCCAAATTACTTGAAAATTGACACCTGGCCTAATTTTGATAAGAGGAATCCAAATATGCAATTAGAGTTTCCTTTTAAGAACTTTTGATTTATTAAACAAAACAAATCCTATTTTCTCTTTCTTCCACCATTAATGGTTATAAGATTCTCCAAATTTTACAAAAATTCACCCACAAGTCACATTAAGTGCCTTGGATTCGAATTTTCCATAAATTTTACATGTTGGTTGTTTGTACATTTATTTAATATTTTGAGAGTTCTACACACTTTCTCTCTCCTAAATTCAGCTTTTAATCAAATATTCTCCAAATTGAGTGGAAATTCACCCAAAGGCATATTTTAATGTGTAGATCATGAATTTGGTATTAGTTGTTACTTTTGGAGTCATTAATGATTTTATTTTATATTTTTGCCATATCTCCAATTTTCTCATACAATTATAATTACTAATTTCCCAAAAGTTGTGAAACTTACCACTCAAACAAACTTGTACTCAAAGAAAATGAATGTGGACTTAAAATTATCTTTTGAGTTCCGCTTTTATGGATTTTAGGCAATTTACTCTTATTTTCACTTAATTGAAAAATTAGCTCACTTAATGCCACATTATCATAGTTTTAGGATTTTCTTTTCTTTTTCTCATACAAAAAGTTCATAGAAACTTCTAGATTGATTTTATTTTGTTCGTATCCCTCTTAAGTGGATGTTTTGCAAATTAAACCCTTTTATAAACTTTTACTAAGGTATTTGTGCATAAATTCTTATAATGTCAAATATAGGGAACACATGTACACCAAACCTTTATAATTTCCACCAATTAAACATCAAGGACAAAATGAAAGGAAAAGCTTAAGAAATGGCTAAACTAAGATTGTACATGGATTTCAGTTTGTTACAAGACTTCTCTAACAAAGTGTGTGTCTTCTAATCTCGTATTTATAGTTAGAAGGATTCAACCAACATCTATATCTTCTAATCCTACTACATGTTTATCTTCTTTCACTTAGTATTTTTCTCCCGTAAACATTCAACTTATGAAAATGTTGATTAGAGATGTAAAAATGATAATGTTTCAAATTGGCAATACTTTATGGCTTGAACCTGAGTCCTTGTGATAAAAAAAATCAAAGATCCATCCATGTAGGTGTCCATAAGGGGTATAAAAATGGTAATGCTGATTAGATTATATATGTATGCCTATTTTGGGAGGGTGATGACTGGCCTATATGTCTATTGATCCTATTAGTGGTTTTTTTACTTCCACTCTGTATATGTTTAAATTTTTTGTCTATCTAGGTCTTTATTTCCCTATTTGGTTGTGTGTTTTTAGCACTTTGATTTCTTTCCTTTTTTTTCTCACTAACATTCCACATCATAAAAAATCATGATATGCTTATTTAATATCTAAAATAAATTTTAAGTTGGTTTGGGATCAATCAAGAATTTGAGTCAATACAAACTATCCAGCACAAGATGGAAAGTTTTACAAAATAGTAAATAAATAACTAGGATCTATGAAAATTTTGGTTATATGTGTCAAAAAATAATTTTTTAGGTTGGTACTAGGTCATCTGGTAAAAGAATTCTCAAGACATAACTAAATGTTCAATAAGGGTAAGTATGAAATTGGACATAAGTTTCTGATGTCTAATTTAGAACATATAAGTCATATGTACATATTTAAATAATGCTTAGATATGTTTTATAGTGACACTTTTTCAACAAGTCATGCATCTTCTAATCCTATTATATGTGTGTCTGCTTCTTCTCTTACATTTTTTAACAGATTGTGTCTACTAATCCTTCTACATATGTGCTTGCTTTTGCAACAATTTTTTTTCTTTTTTGTCTGTATGGGTATTTGAATATTCTATTTTCATGCATGTATTGATTATTTCCCTTTTCAATTCTATCCACTTCAATATGTTTACATGCTTGACTATTTTTTTCTAAGAAAAAATCTTATGTTATAACACAAAGTGCTTCAAATGCAATAAATTTAATGAATTGTCATTTACACATATTTTTTCATATACAACCATGCAATAAAAATCTCAGTTCATAGTTTTGTCAAACTTTTGGAAATGTAAAAGTAAGCCAAATAAATTAAAAATGGAATAAATGTTATATGAGAATATTAAATGATAGTACATTTTTTACATATATGCTCTAATGGAAAGTAACTATTGGATAGTATTTTTATTGTTCAAAGTCAACTAGAATTCTTGTGTTTAGTACGCGCATCTTGGATATCCTTACTAATAGGAAACTTTCTTCTTATGGAAAAAACTATTTATGCACTATGATAATAACTTTACTCTAACTTCTTTGCTTTTATAAGAGCAAGCCTTTTTAATAAATGATTAGGACAAATAATCCATTCCCAACTAGCATACTAACATGAAAATTCAAATAGAAGAAAAAATAAACTAATATGTCACTCTTAAAATTATCCTAGTTCTAAAGGAACACCCATTGATCCTAGATATGTGGTTTACTGATCACCTAAGATCTCATGTAAAAAATTGGGGCAAATCTAGAGTAATTAGACTTTAGATTTATAACTCGATACTTGGACGCCCTGGATAATAAGGGTGAGAATTATTTAGGCTTTGAGGTCTTAGCTTGGCTAAATCAAACCAAAATGAGAGA
Organism: Alisma plantago-aquatica; assembly: GCA_963693085.1. Taxonomy (NCBI): domain Eukaryota; kingdom Viridiplantae; phylum Streptophyta; class Magnoliopsida; order Alismatales; family Alismataceae; genus Alisma; species Alisma plantago-aquatica. The sequence continues at coordinate 25,629,887 of OY856410.1, forward strand.
CAAAGTTTCCAAACAAATAAAAGGCAACAAAAGTAAAGTAAATCTAAGTTAAAAAGATAATAATAGTGTATATATTTTTGGTATGTTTTAATATATTGATAGAACTTAGATTGGGTTTCACCAATTAAGAACTCTCACCAACATGCAACTCACATCATTGTATACCCTTATCATAGTTTATGAGAAATCATTATAAGTGGTTATTCCCTCCTCACTTCCTGAGTTTCTGGTTAGGGTTTGTTCTTGAGATGATGATGAATGTGTATAGCTATACTCTCACTATTGGTCTAGCTTCCATTTTAGTTCTAGTTGGGGTAGTTATTGGTGGGTGTTGACACTACTCCTTTGCGTGAATGTCTATGAGGGTGGTCAGTGATGGTGGGAGTTCAACAATGCTCCTTCAAAGAAGAGCCTTAATTTTTGAATTGACATAATTTGCTGGTCTATACGTGACATTTAGGTCGTCAAAGTGGCAGTCAAGGTCTAATCTTCTGTCTCACAAATTAGGGTTGCAAATAAATTGGTGGGACTTGCACTGTATGATTTTAACCCCCTCCCCCGCTTATAAGTGTTTCTAGGCCCAAACTTTTCATTGAAGTTGGGGATTGATGAGGGGTTTAGGGAGTTTACACCAACCACTCCCCATGATAATTTGTAATATTGTTGATGCACAATTTTACTAAACCACCACCTATGACGGATTCCATGCCCTTGGCACTATGATGGTTCTTCGATGTCTCATCGAATGGTGATAATCCAAATGCTTTACCACTAATTATAGTATTCAAACTAATGCCATCGATGGTTTTTCAATTTGGTACATCCTATGATGGAAATGCATTCGGGTATTAAGCTTTGATGGTGGATCAGTACATGGTGTACTCCGATTGTGCGGTGGGGTTTTCCTATATGGAAGTCTTTAGTATCTTCAACCGATATAGACTTGACTCATGGTGATAGATGATAATCTTGAGACTATGTAGGACCTCAGACAATATTTTCTAGGCAACCTTTGATGATCTCAAGTTTTTCTAGATGGAAGTCTTTAGTATCTTCAATCGATATAGACTTGACTCATGGTGATAGACAATGATCTTAAGACTATGTAGGACCCCATACAAGTTTTTCTAGTCAACCTTTGATGGCATATCTAATTTAGGGTTCTGATGGATGTTCTGAGTTCTATTCTTTTATGGAGTGACAAGGCTTGACCTCGATGGAGGTTCTGGACTTGTTGACTGATGAAGATAAACTCTACAAGGGTCGACGAAGACCCTGCTCTAGTAATAGAATGAAGATTTATTTCTAGTTTCATTGGTCCCTTTTGCCATAATCACATGAACATCAAGTTAACAAATATTTTTATTCTTTATATCGAAAAATAAGAAAAATAAAATTGCATCCAAATAAACAAACCATATTGTGAAATAAAGAAAAACTAAAGCACACTTAAAATTCAAACAAAGACCAAAATATCAAAACTAAGAATCAAAATTACAGGAGGATTTATCGAGCCTTGGGTTGCCTCCCAGTAAGTGCTAATTTATATTCTTTACATTGACTTCACTTTGTTCCCTTCAATCATCAGTTATTGTTATTCGAGTTGCAGATCGATTCTTCTAGTGTATGCTTCATTCTTATAAAAACTTATTACCCTGTTCCCATTTACAAGAAAGGTTCCTGACTTCTGAATTAATAGTTTCATCATCCTTGATGGTTATATCTGAGTGATAATGAAGGGCCATGACCATCTCAACCTTAATTTGATAGGAAAAAACATAATGGAAGAATTAAGAAGGAGAACTTTGTATCCATTTTTGACATCCTTTAACTTTAGGTGTGATTCATGCCACTCATTTTCCATTCCTTATAGATATGAGCATCCTCCTAAGCATGCAACCACAACTCCTCAAGCTCTTGGAGTTGTAATAATCTCTTCTTTCTCGCCATCTCTGGGTCTTCAAGGAATTTAATTACCCAGAACATCGTGTGTTCCAGTTCCACGAGAATTTAACATGATTTTTCATATACTAACCTATAGGGAGTGGTCCCTATGGGTGTCTTGTAAGTTGTTACATACACCCATAAGGCAAAAATAAGATTTGTTGACTAGTCTTTTCTTGTCCTACTAATTGTATTCACATGGATCTGCTTTATCTATCTGTTTGAAACTTCAACTTGGCCAGATCATAGTGGGTGGTAAGGGGTAGCAACCTTGTGCTTCAACCCATACTTTATCATTAGGGCTTCAAACTTCCTATCTGTGAAGTGGGACCCACCATCTAATGATGGTTCTCGAGACCCCATATAGTAGAAAGACAGTCTTCTTGAAAAGCTTTATCATGGCTTTTGAATCAGGGGTCACGAAAACTTCCACCCACTTGTATATGTAATCTAATGCAAACAAGATGTATTGGTTGTCACATGATGAAGAAAAGGGGCCCATGTAATCAGTTCCCCCATGCCAAATATTTTGACTTCAATCTAATCAGATAGAGGTATCTTGTTTCTCCTCAATATGTTATCGGTTGATTGGCATTCGTTGCATGACTTGACATAAGCTTGAGAATCTTTGAATATATTGGGATAGTATAACCTAGATTTTAGTACCTTGGTTGCAATTCTGTTAGCACCTCTATGCTCACTGTAAGGTTAGGCATGGAATCTTAAAGGATCTTTGGTACCTCCTCTTATGTAATACACATCCAATTTAAGTGATCTGAGCATATTCGTGATAATAAGGGATCATCCCAATAATAATATTGAACTGACAAGAAGCTTCTTTTTTTTGGAAAATGATAATATATTACTCCAAGAAGAAATAAAAGAGTCATCTCCAAAAAGTACAGAGCCACAAGAATCACCCAACCATGTACACACGGGTTAAACTACAAAATCCCAATAACGCCTAATTTGTGGGGTTAGGTTAGCGTGTAAAGGAGGTTTGGCCCTTACAAGCCTAGCAATCTCCTTCTGTAAACTATCAAAAAGGTGTAAGTAATCCATGCCAGGCTTCCCATGGATTATGTTGTTCCTCTCCTACCAAACCTTGTGACAAAATCCTGTAAGGCAAATGCCACCGAACCGGGCAACCGTCTTCTCCATGGTCCAAGTCACTACCTCCTAGAAATGAATAGGAGGGGAGTGGCCCCATCCGTTCTTCAGGCATAACCGTTCCCACATGTAACGGGAAACTTTACACTCAAAGAACAGGTGGGTATGGGACTCCTCTTCTTCTCTACAAAGCGGACATAGAATCTCCGTATCCAACCCCCAACGAGCCATTCTGTCTCTTGTAGGTAATTTCCCCAACATCGCTCTATAGGTTAGGGTGCTCCACTTGGGATTGAAGCACCTACCCCAAAGAAGCGCATGCCACGGGACAGAGTTGCCTATAGTCATCTTCCAAGGGAACACATGGGGATCCACAAGTGTCCAGATCCCATCACTATCACAATTATACAAGAGTCTAACCTCATCCCACCCTGTGTTCATAAGTTTCCACACGCGGGAGTCATACATAGTGGTGGTATTGGACCCCCCGAGTGACCCATTGTATCGCTCTCTCATCCAGGTAGCCCAAACACCATGGGGCTGCCTAAGGAACCGATCAACCCTCTTAAGGTTGGACTGCTTGTGGGTGTCAACCATGTCTTGAATCCCAGGATCGCCGAACTGAATTGGCTTGGCAATGGTATCCCAAGCAACACCATGGCCCTTGCCACCCCATAAGAAAGACGTCGTCAGGCGTCTAATGCTCAACATCATCGAAGTAGGTAGGGTGCACAGGTCACACCAGAACCGCACCATACTCTGAATGACTGATCTGATTAGTACAAGGTGTCCTGCAAAAGAAATCTGAAAGACAACCCAACTATCAAATTTTCCCCTGATCTTGTCAAGGTACATATTGTAATCTCTAGAGAACCCTCTCCCACCAGATAGGGGAACACCAAGGTATCTAGTGGGAAAACATCCTCTCCTGATCCCAAAAGCACATCTGAGCCTTCCCCTTCTCATATCACAGGATTTAGAGAGAAAAATCCTAGATTTCACATTGCTCATGTATAAACCTGTGAGCTTCCCAAACTTCACCATAACCTTCTTGAACTCCACAAGTCTTTTATCATGACTCGTGGAGAATAGGAGAACGTCGTCAACAAAGATGAGGTGGGACAACACCTTTGTACCCTTGTTCTTGAAAGGCTTGATCCTGTTATGATCCTCCACATTCTTAATCAGTGTTGTAAGGCTCTCCATGACTAAGGTAAAGAGGATGGGAGAGAGGGGGTCACCCTGTCATAGTCCATTATAGGTCATATTGAGAGGAAATCAATGTACCATGGTACAACCTGGTCAATGGCTTTGGCAAACATACGTGATTCATCTGGGTGGCTATCATAAATGGGCAAGGAATGATCTTCTTCTAGGTATATCCTTGATAAATGGTCGGTATAAGATTTTCAGATCCCTTTTTGTCTAGTATTTCATGGTCAAACTCCTAGATAAGGAGTGCCCATCTTAGCAACCTTGGTTTTATGTTTTTCTTGGTCATTAAATATTTCATAGCCCCATGGTTAGTGTATATGATAACCTTGGAGCCAGTCAGGTATGACCTGAACTTATCAAAATCATAAACTATAGCAAACATCTCCTTCATTGTTGTAGTATAGTTGTTTTGGGATTCATCCAAGGTTTTTCTTGTGTTAAAAATCACATGATGCTTCTTGTCCTTCTTATGTCCTATAATTAGACCTACGATACAATCACTAGCATCACATAAATTCAAGTGGCAAATCTCAACTGAGTGCCTGAATTATAGGTGCAGTTGTTAGAGCACTCTTGAGAGAATTGAAATCTTTTACGAAATTTTCATTGAAATTGAAGACAACATCTTTAACCAACATGCTAGATAGATGTTTTGAGATCTTTGAGAAATCCTTGATGAAATGATGGTAGTAACCTACGTGACCTAAGAATCTTCTTATATCCATAACAAACTTGGGTGGTGGCAATTTGGATATGGCTTCAACTTTGCTTAGGTCTACTCTGATTCATCTTTTTGATACCTTATGTCCCAACACAATCCCTTCTTGTACTGTAAATGACACTTCTCCCAATCAAGGACTAGATTTTTTTCTCACATCTCTTCAATACAAGGGAAAGATTTCATAGACAAATGTTAAATGATGCACCATAGATAGAAACTTCATCCATAAAACTTTCATAATATACTCAAAAAAGTTGGATAAAATAGATATCATGCACCTTTAGAATGTTGCAAGTGCATTTCATAGGAAAAAGGCATACGTCTGAAGGCAGATGTATCCTAGAAGTAGGTAAATATAGTCTTCTCTTGCTCATCATGGTAAGTGGGAACTTGATGAAACCATGATAGTTGTTTAGATAATAAAAATATGAGTGATTAGAAAGACGCTCTAACACTTGATCTGTGAAGGGAATAGGACAATGACCTTTTTAGTGGATGCATTCAGATTCCAATAATCGATACAAATTCTTCACTATGTGACACTTCTTTTTGCTATTTCGTCTATGTTCTCTCTTCTGACCACAGTCATACCACCCATCCTTGACACCACATGTATTAGGCTTACCCATTTACTATTACTGATGGGGGTAAATGAACCTTGTGTCACAAATATTGATGACTTATTTCTTAACAACTTCTCTTAGGTTCCTGATTTAGTCTTATTTTCCCTCAAGTGAGAGGCTTTGCATCAGATTCTAAATGGACGTGATGCACGCAGTCAGTAGGGCTCAACCCTTCTATAGCATTAATTAAATATCATATCTCCTTCCTTCTCAGCTTATATCAAATAAGAGTTTCTCTTCTTTCTCCACAAAATGAGAAGAGCTTATGATGATGGGATTCCATTCTTTCATATCTAGGAACTCATACTTATGTCCTTCAGACATCTACTTTAATTTCAGCTTTGACTTGGGATTTCTATATCTGCATGATTCCTCTCTAGGGATGCATACTTAACCATTTCGATCTCAGATTTTTCTTCATCTTCACAATCAGTTTCTTTTATGTCCAAGTATCAAGTATTTCTACAACCTCTAGGTCTTCTACATTAGGGTTTTGATCTATTAAATCTCTCATCAAGGATCTACAATGCATTATGTTCTTGAAACTCTTCACATAGTTGATTGTAACAATCCATGAAATAAACAAACTCATATAAGGAAGGTCCCTTCATTGAGTCCTAGACTTTCAAATCAATTTGATCATTTTCAACTCTGATAGTTATAGTCCATGCCTCGACATAAATTGATGCTCATCTTGTAGAGAGGAAGGGCATTACAAAGATCATAGGACAAGTAGGGTACTCCACAATGCCAGTCACCACTATATCACATGGGATGAAGAATCTCCCAACTTGGATAGGTATATCCTTCACAATACCCAAAGGTCTAGTGAAAGTGTGATCATCTATTTGAATTATCATACATGTTTTCATTGCATCCATGAGATCCAACATGTGAGCTAAGGTAAGAAGCATCAATCTTATGCTGGATCCCAGGTCAGCAAGTCCTTTCCTCTTTATATTGTCTCTGACATCAAAAGTGATGGTGAAGGAATCTAGATCATACTACTTTGTAGGCATCTTCACTTGTACAAAGTCACTACACATTTTTTTCAAATCGACTATCTCTAGATTATCCACCGCCTTTCCCAAAGACAGGTGGCCTTTGGTGTGGATTGTTAAGAATGTTCAGCATGTGGGAGTTCTATATACCATTCTCATTACCATATGACAATGTGGGATGGCCAGGTCTCTTAAAGTTGAAGTAAGAGACATTCTTAGTGGACCCATCCTTGTTGTCTTCCCCCTCATGGGTATATATGCAACATTCAATTTGGTGGCCACTTCCTCCACAAGTTATGCATTTCATAGCCATCTCAATGCAATTATTTCCTTTTTAGTTGGTTTCCTTCAAGGTTAGGATGTCAATAGATATTTTTTCTAGCTTAGCAGTTAAGGTTTCAAGGGCTTTAGAGTTGTCAATAGTCCTCACAATGGAGACATTTCCAATTGGTCCTCTTTTAAAACCCAAGCCAACTTTTAAGACATCCATTATCACAAAACTGTTCTTACCCCAATCCCAATCCTACTTCCTAGATAGTAGTAAAAGGATTGAAGCGCCCATCCATGAGTGGCTCGATAGGATCTATCATACTAGCATATACAATAAGAAATAATAACTCAAAAACTAGATATTTAAAGAACAACTAACCCAATGTGGAGATTTTTCCAATATATCCTTGTCATCAAAGTATGTAGAGCGTGGAAGTGATCTTATTCAGTATTTCATTTGTATTACCTAAAATCAAGACACAATCATGCAATCGCCCGATACACTATCAAAATCAAGTAAAATAATTTATAATAAAAGAGTATTGATGAATCCATATTCATCATGATTTTTAGTTGCCATTTTGATCCCAATTTTGATTAATACTTTCATTTTTACTTCTTGAAACCCCATGATATTCAATTTTATTCAACTCAATGGATTGTTACTAACTTGTGGTATAATTGTGGCTTTTATGCAGATTAAATGGAACAATTGGTTGCACGCCTACCTTCACTCAAGATCCTCTCAACCTTGGTCTTGACCAAATAGTTTTACCTATTCTGTCTTGATCGATCGTTCTTCACCAAACGGTTTGCCCTAACGGTCTACCCATTCGGTTTTGACCTCTCGGTCTTAGCCATTCACCCACACGGTCCTCCTCTCATCGTTCTGCCTTAACAGTCTTGAGCCTTCCCGCTCCCCTCATACGGTCTCAAGACCGTATGAAGCCCCACTGTCTCAAGACCGTATGAGTAGCCACCTACTCAAGACCATTTGAAACCCATCGGTCTTCAAGACCATTTGCATCTCCAAACCGTTAAGACCCCAGGACCGTTTGGAGACAAAGACCGTTTAGAGGACGTCGATCCTCAAGACCGTTTGGCAGCACCTGATCCCAAGACTGTTTGGGAGTGAAGACCATTTGGACCCAAGACCGCTTGGGAGTGAAGAGCAGTTGGACGCTGAAGACCGTTTGGATGGAGGAACGCCAAAGATCGTTTAATGAATAGATGATCCTCAAGACCGTTTGGCGGCACACGATCTTCAAGACCGTTCAACCAGAAGATGCCCACAAGATCATTTGGGGTGCAAAACCGATCAATATACAAGACCATTTGAGCAAAGAAGCCAAGACCGTTGGTCAGTCTAACCGGTCTCCAAGACCGTTTAGAAGTGAGTCCCGAAACCGTTAAGACTCCAGGATTGGTTGGACAACAAGATCATTTGGATGAAGACCGATTGGACGCATTTTACTCCAAATTGTTTAAACTCAAAACTGTGTGAAGTATTCTTACGTCAAAAATGTGAAGACGCTATCCAAGCCTATAAATAAGACCAGCAAGGTCCTCATTTGGGGCATCAGATCTGGGACGCCACCAGGCTACCCAAATGCAAGATTCGATCCAGCTCCATCCACATACATCCATGCCATTGCCACTCCGCTTGCTACTCTTCTTGCTGCGAGCAAGGAGGTCAAGACGAGAAAGAAGGTGGAGAAGAAGATCTGCTTGGTCTTCCTTGGTGGTTCTTCCTCCTCGTCCAGATCTGCTCCGACACGACGTAGAAGACCACATCATCTTCACCGAGCTACGACTACCTTATGCATATCATGCTCATGGTGGAATCTTCCCTCTCTCTTGTACTTCTTATTTCTTGCATCATGAGTGAGTAGTTCCTTTTCGCTGGGGTGCGGGGACTAGCCCCACTACCCATGCTTTGATGTCTTTTCATTTAACATTCCAAGGCAATGTATATAACTTTTCATTTCATTGTTAATCGTTGATGTTTGCTTGTAGATTGATCACCTGCTTGCTTTTATCTTGTTCTTTCCTATGTTGTGATAACTTCAATATGTAGGATAGAATGTCGATTAATGCGTTTGACTCCCAAACTAGAAATAGAATGGGATTCCTTGAGGTCATAAGTGTATGATCCGTGAGGGGATGAGCCATCTAGCCCACGGTGACACTTCTGTGTGCCTAACACCTGTATAGGGGGCCCACAACTTCAGTTGGATTTTGTATCTTCATAACCATAAGTGTATGATCCGGATGGAGATGATACATTTGATTCCTAAGGTGATGCTTACGCGGACCTAAACATCCCTCAGGGAGGGTTCACAACAGTTCTTTTTGGATAGTTAGATCTTTCCTAGATGTTTTGTGTTTGGATGTGTTCGCATGTGCAGTGGTGGTGAAACCCGAGACCACCCCAGTGATCCCATATCATTAATCTAGATCCAACTTTAATTATACTCTTTACTTTCTTGCAATTAGTTTAATTAACCTCAAATAAACCAATCATTCTAATATTAGTCTTACTTGAACTAGATTTTACTAACAAACAATTCTTAAAAATGTTGTCTCTTGGGATTCTATCCTCAACTATACTGCGATAAGACCCATCCACTTGCAGGTGGTATTATTGCACAAGGTTTTAGTAAAAGCTCAGGGATTTCAACTCTGCGTGAGTTTGTTAGTGCGATAATATTCCACGTCAAATTCTGGCGCCGTTGCCGGGGTTAATAAAATCAGTTAATCAAATCTAGTTCTTTTAAGGCTAATCTAGGATTTTTCTTTTCCTTTTGATAACTATTGATCATTCACTTGAATTCATATCTACTCCGTCAATCTCACTCTCAAAAGATCTTTTCATCTCAGGTACCACCAAAGACTAGTGTATGCACCGTATGAACAGTCCCAGACTCTCTGCTAGCTTTGATCTTGAGATAGATAGAACCTTTCGACATCAGAACAAAGAGAACCAACCAAGAATGGTTCAAGAGGAGGAAATAGCCCGAAGGGTAGCTCAAGACCTTGTTGCACAAAGAGATAGGCTTATGTAAGAAGCCAGAGCAGTAGTTTAAACAGAGATCTAAGCAGCTCAAGTAGAAGAACTGCAAAAAGACCTTAGGGAGTTCTCCATCCCTAAAGTTGTCGACGTTCATCACCCAGTACAACCTCCTCCTATCAACGCTCCCAATTTTGAGATTAGGGCATATTGGATCAACTTGCTTCAAAACAACCCATTCTATGGTAAACAAGGAGAAGATAGTCAGGAACATCTTCTGAGGTTTATCAATCTATGTTCCATGACAAAGCAAAATGGAGTGTCTGACAATGCCATTTGACTCCGTCTCTTCAAGTATTCTCTTGCTGATAGAGCTATAAGTTGGTACAACTCCTTGTAATGTGAACCCATCACTACTTGGGAACAACTTCAAAACATTTTCCTGGAAAATTTTTACCCTTCTTCTCTCACCTATGAAATTAGGGGTCGAATAACAATGTTTACTCAAGCCCCTGGAGAAACCCTTGTTGAAGCATGAGAAAGATATAAAGACCTTCCACACAAGTGTCCACACCATGGAATCCCTAAGAATCAGCTTATCAAAATCTTCTATAGGGGTGTGGACGATGATATCAAAAGGTTCTTAGACTCCTCGTCCGGAGGAAACTTCATGCGTCAAAGTTATGACAACGCATGGAAGGTTGTAACCCTTGGAGCTGAAAATCAAGCTAATTGGGGTAGATCTGTAGGTAAAGGAGTGCTGAAGGTAGCTATGGCTGAAATTATTCCAGAATACAAGTCTATAGTTGAAACCCTCAAACTCTTAGTTGCCAAGCAAGATCATATAGAATCATCCATTGCTGCCTATGAAAGACGACACTCACTCCCTCGACAACGGGAACAGATCAAGTCAGCTTCACTGTTCTATGAAGCATGTAAAGGAACTGATCACTCAACATTAGCCTGTAATGTTCTCTATGATGTTGTTCTAAGCAACGCTTATGGTTAAGGAGATTATAGTCAAATGGAAAATCTTAATGTCATCAACACCATCCCAGGTCAAGGATATTACAATCTGAATCAGAATAGGAACCATCCTGGTTTTAAATATGGAAATCCTTCAGGAGTGGAAAACTCATGACAATTTGGTTCAAATAATCAGCAATGAGGCCCACCAGGATTCTAGTATAATCAACATAAAAATTTCAGGAATCAAGGGAATTATAGGGGTAACTTTCAGAATAGGAACTACAACAACTACCAGAATAACTCCCAGTATCAGAATCCTAGCCAAGTCCCATACCATAGCCCACAACAAGGGCAACAAGCCGGTCCTATATCCCCTGATGACAAGCTAACAACCATTGAAAAGATGTTACAGTCACATCAAACCATGATAGCTAACCAGCAAGCCCATCAGAAGGCTATTGAATCGCAACTAGCTCAATTTGCAACTAGCATGAAACCACCTGCTGGAGCCTTTGCTGGTCAACCAGAGAACAATCCTAAGCACCCTGAGCAACTAAAGGCTGTCACAACTAGATCTGGAAAAGATTATTCTGATTTTCCTATCAAGACACCTGTGGTTATTACAGACAAGGATGAACCAATGATTGTTTAAGACTCTAAAACACCTCAGTCTCAACCAAAAGAGCCAACAACTACTGATGAGACAGATAAGGAAAATTCTGAAAAACCCACTATTGCAAAAATGGAAACACCAGAGCCAGATTTGCCTATATACAAGCCTCATCCCCCTTTCCCTACTCATTTAAGGCAAACCAAGCTTGATACTCATTTCAATAAGTTCAAGGAAGCCTTGAAAAGCTTCATGTTGATATACCTTTTCTTGATGTGTTGGCTGAGATACCAGCCTGGACAAAGTACTTGAAGTCACTTCTCACCAGGAAATATATAACTGAAGAATACGAGATAGTCAAGTTAGCAAAAACCACTTCAGATATCATTCAGAATAAGATGCCAAAGAAGCAGAAAGATCCAAGATCTTTTGGGATTTCTTGCCATATAGGTGATTCTTCCTATAAGAAAGGATTGGCCGATATTGGTGCTAACATTTCTATCATGCCACTTAGCCTTTGCAAGAGGCTAGGGTTTACCGAACTGCTCCCGACTGGCATGACCATATAGCTCGCAGATAACACTGTGACTCTCCCCTTAGGAATCATTGAGGATGTACCTGTCAAGGTGGGCACATATTCTTATGTTGCTTGTGAATTCATCATCATGGACATAAAGGAATACGCTAGATACCCTCTCATCTTTGGACGTCCGTTCCTTTCCACTGTAAGAGCTCAAATTGACGTTGAAGCAGGAACCTTGCTGCTCAGACTAGGAAAAGAAACCCTCGAGTTTAAAGTTTTTGAAAGTATGAGAAGACCAAGCATGCAAGAAGTATACTTGATTGAGTGCATAGAGAAGATGACACTTCTTACGCAAGAGGATTATGAACAAGATGATCCATTACAAGTGGCTCTAACAAACCATCTGCTGATAATGGACAAATAAAGGATTGTGTTCTCCACCTCGATACTGCTGAAGAAGATCCTGGAGCCAAAATTGAGGAACTCAAAGCTGTGGATGTCCCTGAAGAACCATGTGAAAAACCACAAGCTCCTGAAATGAAACCCCTACCTGAGGGATTGAAGTATGTGTTTCTAGATGACCTCAAAGTCTGCCCAGTCATCATAAATTCTGATCTAACGACAGAACAAGAAGATAAACTCTTGACAGAATTAAAAGGAAGAAGAAAAGCCATAGACTACAAGATGAGTGATCTCACCGGGGTTAGTCAAGCACTGTGCATGCACAAAATCCCCATGATGGAAGATCATAAGACAATGGTTGAACATCAAAGGAAGCTTAATCTAAATATGAAAGAAGTTGTCCACGTTGAAGTTATAAAATTGCTCAAGATAGGAATTATCTATCCGATCTCTGATTCACCATGGGTAAGTCATGTGCATGTTGTCCCGAAGAAGGGTGGAACTACAATGATACGAAATGAAGACAATGAACTCATCCCCACTTGAACAATCACCAGGTGGAGGATGTGTATTGATTACAGGAGGTTGAATAAGGTGACACGAAAGGATCATTTCCCAATGCCTTTTCTTGATCAAATCTTAGAACAGTTGGCTCATTAAGAATATTTTTGCTATCTCGACAGTTACTCTGGATTCTATCAAATTCCTATACATCCAGATGACCAAGAGAAAACAACCTTTACTTGCCCATTTGGAACATATGCCTTTAAAAGGATGTTGTTCGGTCTCTGTAATGCGCCTGCAACCTTCCAACGTTGCATGGCAGCTATATTTGCTGGTCTCACTGAAACTATCATGGAAATTTTTATGGATGATTTTTTCATACATGGAGATTCTTACGACTCTTTCCTGAAGCACCTCTCCCTTGTACTTAAATGGTGTGAAGAAGCACATCTTGTGTTGAACTGGGAGAAGTGTCACTTTATGGTAAAGGAAGGCATTGTCCTTGGTCATAGAGTCAGCAGATGAGGTATCGAGGCAGACAAAGCGAAAATTGAAGTGATTTCTAAGCTTGTTATTCCAACGAATGTAAGAGAAGTTCGTGCCTTCCTTGGTCATGTATATTTTTACAGATGATTTATAAAGGATTTCTCCAAGATAACCAAGCCGATGACTGGTGCGATTCCGCTAGTGGTGCTAACACACTACTCGGTTGAATAGATGCACCCAACGAGGTCGGAATGCACGATGGATGGGGGTTTGCTTTCAAAATTTATAAAACCTAAACTAGCTACCTACGTCTACTAAAACACTACACCCGCAAGTGCACGGGGTCGTGTCGTAGTATAGGAAGGTGGAAAGTAAAGGGTCGGCCCACAGGGAAAAGAGGGGGCGCTAGAGCTAGGTTAGTCTGGCTAGGTTCCTACTGCGGAGACTAGGGTTAAGGGTTTAAAGGTTGATTTAATTGTTAACGAAGGATAAACAAGAAATTTAAAGGCAAGAATGAAATCTATGTTAACCCTAGACTGAATTAAGACTAAGCAAGCAAGGAAAGATTAAGCTAGGTAGGAAAAGGCAATTTACACTAAGGCAAGCAATAGAGAAGCAAAAGAACAATTAAAGAACTAAACTAGCATAAACAAGGCAAGAGCAAGGCAAGAAGCTAACTAAGCAAGAAAAGAACTAACCAAGCTAAGCGAGCACAAAACTAGGGTTTTAAGTAGTAAAGAGATGTGTGGGCTGTTTAGGGGTATGAACTTATCACTTAAGTTGGGGGGTGACATGTGAACATTATGATTCCATTTAGATTATCCAAACCAAACAACAAGTTAGAGTCTAATAAATTAACCTAAGCTACAAACTGGCCATGGATATGCTAGGTTGTGTATAGGGGAACTAGTCCCTAACACCACCTACTACCCTTACGAGGCTCAAATGGGTTAGGGGTTAGGTTTAATTCAATTAGAGTCTAATCAAGTTTAGGTTTCTAGATTAGGCATTCCTAGGGCAATTAGGGGCCGAGGGTAGTAATGGGGAGGTGAGATTAGGGTTTTGGACCCCAATTCCCCCACATTCTAGCCTTGAGAAGGCACCATGCTAATTGCACTAGAATTATCTAATCTAGCTACTTAGATCTCTCACTTAGGTTTAGGGAGATTGATTAAGATGTAGGAAGATGGGAGGCAACCTAGGGATCCAATAATTGGACCTAGGGGCAAATCCCAAAATTCACACATATAAGCAATTTGCCTAAATTCCTAGGTGATTTCACACACAAACCAACAAGCAATCCATGGAGAAAGAGATGCAAATAGAACATAATCATTAACAAATGAAATTACAAAGTTTACATGCCATTTTCCCCCAACATGGTATCAAAGTAACATATTTTCCCCCAAACAGCCCACCCAAGGGGCCTAGCTACTCATAACAAAGCAAAATACAAAAAGAGAGGAGAAAGAAGTAGAAGAAGCCATGGAGCTCGGTGTAGATGAAGAAATCCTCCTCTCCAGCAGCTGCAGGGACGTCCTCCTTCTTCTCCTTGGATGAAATGGTGTGGAATGATGGAGGGAAGTGGATGGAAGGCTTAGATATGGGGGGTTATGTGGTGGAAATGGTGAAATGGAGTGGATTTGAGGTGGATATTGGGTGGAATGGAGTGGGTGGCGATTTGGGGAGCTAGGAAGGGGTAGAAGGTAGCCAACCTCGTGCCCCAGCCGCCACCTAGGTATATATAGGTGTCTAGGGGGTCTAGGGTTAAGTTAGGGGTAAAATGGGGAAAATAGTGGAAAAAACGGGTAAAATTATGTGTAGCACGGCTGTGTTGGGCTGCACGGCCATGTTGGGCAATGGGTAGCATGGCCGTGGTGGATGGGAATGGCCGTGGTGAGAAAATGGATTGAATAGGGGAATTTTGAGTTTCTAGGGCTGGTGGCACGGCCGTGCTGGCCAGCACGGCCGTGCTGGGAACTGCCAAAACGGCCATTCTTGTAACACGGCCGTTCTGGCCAACTGGGTCAATTTTTGATGATTCTGCTGCTTGGGGCATGTCCCAGCACGGCCATTCCATGGTAGCACGGCCGTGTTGGGGTCCTTCCCCTGCATTTGAGTGTTGAACTTGGCCATCCATGGAGGGTATTGCTTCAAAACCTTCTTTGACCACTTGTGGTAGGTTGGGCGTGGTTTCGGCCTCAGTTTGGGCTCCTCCAAGCCTAGGGAAACCCTAAATTCAACCATCTTCTTTCCAATCCATCAAGTAGTGGCCAAAGTACCTATAAAACATGCAAAAACCATCCATAAGTGATTTTGACAATAAAACACATATTGAGGGAAATAACATGTAATCTAACAAGTATAGATGTGGCCGAAATGCAAAATGACACAAGATAAAGCCCTAAAATAGGGCTGAATCACCACCCCAAACTTGAAACATACTTGTCCTCAAGTATGCTCCAACTCAATCTCTCTGCAAAACTTTCACAAAAAGAAATGACAAATGCAATATAAAAGATGATTGTTGTTGAATGGGATCAAAGATGACTATGTACATGCATTTCACCTCTCTCCTCTCCTACTTTCACAATCCAATAATGAAAACAAGCACAAAGCATATGAACTTCAAATATAGCGCATAGAATACAAAAGTTATCTATATTTTTTCCATTAAGTTACGGGTAAACCGTTTCATGGCGGCATTAATCAAGAACGACTAGGAGTGTTGTTTCACATTCATGCATTCAATCTTATATCTCAAATCACACCAAATGACCCACGTGGCTGCAGAAAAGGGCAAAATGAGCTAAGTTCGATGTTTCCTAGCTCAATAGGTATGAAAGTGGAAGAAAAGGTTGCGGTAAGATTTTTGGAGTGTTTTTACACACTCATCTTTTCTTTATTTGAATGCTCTTAAATAGGAGCATCCTTTTATTTTCTTTTTGTATTTTGCATTTTTTTTCTTTCTTGCCCTTGGTGTAGATAGGGCATATGGTGGATAGAGTGAAGTGGGGAGATAGAGATGTGGCCACCCCAAACTTTTGGAGGTGGCCACGACTAATATGTGCACTTTGGCATCTTTTTATGAGGTGGAGGGGTATGAAGATGGTGGGAGAATAGTCGGGTCAAAGAGGGGTCATTGGTATGATTTTCCACATAAGACATCCTGCATGAGAATTAATCCAACACTTCATCCAAGATATCACACTACATGAATGAACAAAATGAAATTGATATATCAAACAGGCAATTCCACAAAAACTAAGCGTTCAAAGCTTGCTCAATTTCACAATTCAGCCAATTCAATCACAATCATAAGAGTGGTGATGCACATGTAAAAAGTCAAACATTGATACCACTTAGCAATAAACAATGGTGATTCACTTGCATTTATCAAAGGTCATCATTTTAATTCAAACAGTAGAGATTGGGTCAAAACATACTTTTTAGACAAGAAATCTCAAATTTGGGCAAAATTGGCCAAAATGGTGCCAAGTTGCCTCCAATCACATCTAAACCTATATTATTGAACTTAAAACAGCAACCAAGCAAATCCTAGCTAAAACATGCAAAAATTACCAAAAATCTACATGATATGCAATGTATGGCAAAAAGAGCAAATTTTTTGAAAATTACGCAAAAATGACCAGAAACTAAACGACATGGCATGCAGGTATGCAAAGTAGTAAAGATGACTAAGGTAGATAGCAAAAGAAAGAAAACAAAAGTGGATGTGGCGGGTGAAATGCAAAGTGAAACTAGGGCATACCTGCCCTACCACCCCAAACTTTTGAATCATGCTGTCCTCAGCATGATCCTAGAGTTTAGGATGATAGGGTAGACGATCATGGCTCTCTCAAGGCTCTGGCAGTGTTCCTCCATGTGGTGGAGGATATGCATAGTAGCTGCCGCACTAATCTACCTTCATTGGCTGAAATTGGTCTTCAGCACAGCCGTGGTGGCTTCAAGTTGCACGGCCGTGCTGCCTGACACGACCGTGGTGCAATCCTTTGGCAGCTTGTCTCAATTTTACTTCTGAATCCAGGGATTTGGTGTGTTTTTAATGCAAATGACCACGGTCGTATTGATGTGCCACGGACGTGGTGGTCCCTGTAGCTACTACTCTCAAAATGAGGTACATCAAACACTCAAAAACTTGACTCAAAGTGATTTTTCTTGGAATCCTTCTCTCAATTGTACTCAAATTTCCTTCATTTCACCCTGTTAACACCTGCACATCTTAAAACTAGACAAAAAATATTAAACACAAGTGTGTGTATGTTTTCTTGGAAAGTGTAAAAGCAAAGAAATTATATCAAAAAGTGAAGGTTGGGTCAAAAATTCCCAAACCTAGGTGGGTTGCCTCCCACAAGCGCTGAGTTTCTTGCCTTCAGCCAGGCTTCTTGGTGATTCTTCAAATTTCATCCGTTTGGCATTCTCATGTGTCCATTCTTGCAAAACATGCATCCTTCCTTTGCACTCAATCTGTTTTCCTCATCCCTTTGATCACAATAATCATCATTAACTTCTTCACCCTGATGTCCTTCTCTCAATTGCCCATTTGGACTTATGAAGTGATCATGTCCAATATCCCTATCTCGGACTCACCGGGTTGGGGACCTGTACATGTTGATGTTGATCTTCATGTCCATAAATGAGACTGTCATGGTGCCACTGCGTACATGAATGTCGGCATCAGCTGTAGATAAGAACGGCCTCCCAAAGATGATGGGAATCTTCCTATCCTCCGGCTCCATATCAAGTACAATGAAATCCACCGGGAACACCACGCCTTTTTCCTTATCTATCATCACCAAGACATCATCCACTCTACCTCTAGGAACTTTATGGATCTATCTGCCAACTGGAGAGTGCAATGTGCCGGCTTCAGCTTGCCTAAGCCCAACTCAACATAGACATGATATGGCATCAAATTCACACTAGATCCCAAATCAAGCAAGGACATGTCTATGCGATGTCCCCCTATGTAACTAGGTATGAGTGGGGCTCCTGGGTCCTTTCTCTTCACGGGAAGTGAGTGTTGTATGATGGTGCTCACTTGTTCATTCAGTCTCACCTTCTTTGGAATCCTCCCCGTTGACCTTCTTTCCACAGTGCATAGGTTCTTGAGGAACTTGGAATATGATGGGATTTGCTTGACAGCATCCAAAAGTGGAATGTTCACCTTTACTTGACGAAACACCTCAAGAATGTCAACATTGTGCTTTTGCCTCCTTTTTAATTCTGGTGGCTCATCTAGTGCTTCTACAAATGGAGGATCACTAGTTTTTGCCGCACTTACATGAACATGAGGTAGAACGCTAGGGATGGTAGGACCTACAAAAGGGATATGTGGTGGATCACATGGAATCCCAAACTCAACATGCGGTATCACAACATCATCTTCAGCAATATCAATCACAGTATCACCGCTTGGCTGCCTTTGCTTTGCTTTATCAACCTTTCTTTGACTTGCGGGCTGCTCAAGAGTTTTTCCACTCCTTAGAACTGTCACGGCACTACCTTGCTCATGGTGGAGAGGGGGAGCATGTTGTGGCTGTGGAGGAGGTGGAGGTGACACTTGGGGTTGAAATTGAGGTGGAGAAGGGAATTGAGGGGGACGAGAGAATTGGGGTTGGAAAGTGAAGTTTTGGGAGATTTGAGGTAAGGGAGGTGGTGGAGGGGTGTAAGGCTGGGAATAGCCTTAGAATGAGTGAATGGGGTGTACTTGCATCGGGGGTGGACTATAGAAAAATTGAGAGGCGGACATGGGTCCAGTTGCTTCATGGTGGCTCACGATGGGTCTTGAAGACAATTTTTCCTCTTGGAGAGCGATTATAGAAGATAGCTACTCTATTCTCTCTTCTAACCTTGTAACATCTCTTTGAACAACATCAAACACTCTCAATTTAGAAAGAACCTCTTCCTCAAACCTTGAGCTGTATGTGGGACTTTGTGGTTCCTGGTAGCTATAGGAGTGAGGTGTATTCTTTTCTTCCCCATAGAACTCAATAGAATTGACTGGGTGGCAAGGAGCATTTGTCACTTGGTTCTTCATGAAGCTCACCATGTCACCAAGAATCTTCATCACTTACGGGCTTGAGTCATCATGAGTAGGGGTGTCACACCAAAGGCATACCCTCTTTCATTCATCATGCTAGAAGCTCGAATTCTTGATCCTTCAACCAACTGCTCAAACAAAGGCCATATCTCCTCAGGTGGCTTAGCCATGAAGACTCCTCCACAAGAAGAGTCCAATGTGTCTTGGTCCTTTAGAGACAAACCAGAGTAGAATGATTGAACTAACTGCCACAAAGGGATCTCATGGTGAGGACACTCTCTCAAAAACTTCTTGAATCTCTCCCATGCATTATGAAACTGCTCATCTCCCATTTGACTAATATTTGTCACAGAACGCCACATTTGTGTCAACCTTGTTATAGAGTAGAATTGTCTCAAGAAAGCATTCTTCATTGTTTCCCAACTCATGATGTCCTTTCTTGAGTCATACCAGTCTTTAGCTCTATCTTGGAGGGAGAAAGAGAATAAGGTCAACCGAATTGTATCATCACTAGCCGTCGATGTCCTGAAGGTGGAGCATAATTCAAGAAAGGAGTCCAAGTGCTTGTAGGGGTTCTCACTCTCTGAGCCGTAGAAGATGGGAAGGAGCCCAAGAAGACCTGGAGGAATAGAGAATTGCTCCCCTGGAATTTGATCAACCCTGCTAGCAATTGGCGATTTGTAGTTGCTAGGCATGAAGTAATCTTGAAGTGGCTTGTGAGGTGCACTTTGGTCTTCCATCTTGTTTCCTCCCGAATGGCTTGTCACATGCACAAAGCACAACCAAACAAAAGAAAGCAAGTTAGTAAACCAATATACATAAGAAATGCAAAGAAAAATGAATAAAGAATAGCAATGATGAGGGCAGTAGGAAAAGTCAAAGAAAAACTAACTAGCTAGGCCGAGTGCCTCTAATCCCCGGCAACGGCGCCAGAAAGCTTGGTGCGATTCCGCTAGTGGTGCTAACACACTACTCGGTTGAATAGACGCGCCCCACAAGGTCAGAATGCACGATGGATGGGGGTTTGCTTTCAAAATTTATAAAACCTAAACTAGCTACCTACGTCTACTAAAACACTACACCCGCAAGCGCACGGGGTCGTGTCGTAGTATAGGAAGGTGGCAAGTAAAGGGTCGGTCCACAGGGAAAAGAGGGGGTGCTAGAGCTAGGTTAGTCTGGCTAGGTTCCTACTGCGGAGACTAGGGTTAAGGGTTTAAAGGTTGATTTGATTGTTAACTAAGGATAAACAAGCAATTTAAAGGCAAGAATGAAATCTATGTTAACCCTAGACTGAATTAAGACTAAGCAAGCAAGGAAAGATTAAGCTAGGTAGGAAAAGGCAATTTACACTAAGGCAAGAAATAGAGAAGAAAAAGAACAATTAAAGAACTAAACTAGCATAAACAAGGCAAGAGCAAGGCAAGAAGCTAACTAAGCAAGAAAAGAACTAACTAAGCTAAGAGAGCACAAAACTAGGGTTTTAAGCAGTAAAGAGATGTGTGGGCTGTTTAGGGGTATGAACTTATCACTTAAGTTGGGGGGTGACATGTGAACATTATGATTCCATTTAGATTATCCAAACCAAACAACAAGTTAGAGTCTAATAAATTAACCTAAGCTACTAACTGGCCATGGATATGCTAGGTTGTGTATAGGGGAACTAGTCCCTAACACGCCCTACTACCCTTACGAGGCTCAATTGGGTTAGGGGTTAGGTTTAATTCAATTAGAGTCTAATCTAGTCTACGTTTCTATATTAGTCATTCCTAGGGCAATTAGGGGCCGAGGGTAGTAATGGGGAGGTGAGATTAGGGTTTTGGACCCCAATTCCCCCACATTCTAGCCTTGAGAAGGCACCATGCTAATTGCACTAGAATTATCTAATCTAGCTACTTAGATCTCTCACTTAGGTTTAGGGAGATTGATTAAGATGTAGGAAGATGGGAGGCAACCTAGGGATCCAAGAATTGGACCTAGGGGAAAATCTCAAAATTCACACATATAAGCAATTTGCCTAAATTCCTAGGTGATTTCACACACAAACCAACAAGCTATCCATGGAGAAAGAGATGCAAATAGAACATAATCATTAACAAATGAAATTACAAAGTTTACATGCCATTTCCCCCCATGGTATCAAAGTAACATATTTTCCCCCAAACAGCCCACCCAAGGGGCCTAGCTACTCATAACAAAGCAAAATACAAAAAGAGAGGAGAAAGAGGTAGAAGAAGCCATGGAGCTCGGTGTAGATGAAGAAATACTCCTCTCCAGTAGCTGCAGAGACGTCCTCCTTCTCCTTGGATGAAATGGTGTGGAATGATGGAGGGAAGTGGATGGAAGGCTTAGATATGGGGGGTTATGTGGTGGAAATGGTGAAATGGAGTGGATTTGAGGTGGATATGGGGTGGAATGGAGTGGGTGGTGATTTGGGGAGCTAGGAAGGGGTAGAAGGTAGCCAACCTCGTGCCCCAGCCGCCACCTAGGTATATATAGGTGTCTAGGGGTTCTAGGGTTAAGTTAGGGGTAAAATGGGGAAAACAGTGGAAAAAACGGGTAAAATTATGTGTAGCACGGTCGTGCTGGGCTGCACGGCCGTGTTGGGCAATTGGTAGCATGGCCGTGGTGGATGGGAACGGCCGTGGTGAGAAAATGGATTAAATAGGGGAATTTTGAGTTTCTGGGGCTGGTGGCACGGCCGTGCTGGCCAGCACGGCCGTGCTGGGAACTGCGAAAATGACCATTCTTGGTAACACGGCCGTTCTGGCCAACTGGGTCAATTTTTGATGATTCTGCTGCTTGGGGCATGTCCCAGCACGGCCATTCCATGGTAGCACGGCCGTGTTGGGGTCCTTCCCCTGCATTTGAGTGTTGAACTTGGCCATCCATGGAGGGTATTGCTTCAAAACCTTCTTTGACCACTTGGGGTAGGTTGGGCATGGTTTCGACCTCAGTTTGGGCTCCTCCAAGCCTAGGGAAACCCTAAATTCAACCATCTTCTTTCCAACCCATCAAGTAGTGGCCAAAGTACCTATAAAACATGCAAAAACCATCCATAAGTGATTTTGACAATAAAACACATATTGAGGGAAATAACATGTAATCTAACAAGTATAGATGTGGCTGAAATGCAAAATGACACAAGATAAAGCCCTAAAATAGGGCTGAATCACCACCCCAAACTTGAAACATACTTGTCCTCAAGTATGCTCCAACTCAATCTCTCTACAAAACTTTCACAAAAAGAAATGACAAATGCAATATAAAAGATGATTGTTGTTGAATGGGATCAAAGATGACTATGTACATGCATTTCACCTCTCTCCTCTCCTACTTTCACAATCCAATAATGAAAACAAGCACAAAGCATATGAACTTCAAATATAGCGCATAGAATACACAAGGTATCTATATTTCTTCCATTAAGTTCTGAGTAAACCGTTTCATGGCGGCGTTAATCAAGAACGACTAGGAGTGTTGTTTCACATTCATGCATTCAATCTTATATCTCAAATCACACCAAATGACCCACGTGGCTGCGGAAAAGGGCAAAATGAGCTAAGTTCGATGTTTCCTAGCTCAATAGGTATGAAAGTGGAAGAAAGGGTTGCGGTAGGATTTTTGGAGTGTTTTTACACACTCATCTTTTCTTTATCTGAATGCTCTTAAACAGGAGCATCCTTTTATTTTCTTTTTGTATTTTGCATTTTTTTTGTATTTTGCATTTTTTTTGTTTCTTGCCCTTGGTGTAGATAGGGCATATGGTGGATAGAGTGAAGTGGGGAGATAGAGATGTGGCCACCCCAAACTTTTGGAGGTGGCCACGACTAATATGTGCACTTTGGCATCTTTTTATGAGGCGGAGGGGTATGAAGATGGTGGGAGAATAGTCGGGTCAAAGAGGGGTCATTGGTATGATTTTCCACATAAGACATTCTGCATGAGAATTAATCCAACACTTCATCCAAGATATCACACCACATGAATGAACATAACGAAATTGATATATCAAACAGGCAATTCCACAAACACTAAGCGTTCAAAGCTTGCTCAATTTCACAATTCAGCCAATTCAATCACAATCATAAGAGAGGTGATGCACATGTAAAAAGTCAAACATTGATACCACTTAGCAATAAACAATGGTGATTCACTTGCATTTGTCAAAGGTCATCATTTTAATTCAAAACAGTAGAGATTGGGTCAAAACATACTTTTTAGACAAGAAATCTCAAATTTGGGCAAAATTGGCCAAAATGGTGCCAAGTTGCCTCCAATCACATCTAAACCTATATTATTGAACTTAAAACAGAAAACAAGCAAATCCTAGCTAAAACATGCAAAAATTACCAAAAATCTACATGATATGCAATGCATGGCAAAAAGAGCAAATTTTTGAAAATTACGCAAAAATGACAAGAAAGTAAACGACATGGCATGCAGGTATGCAAAGTAGTAAAGATGAATAAGGTAGACAGCAAAAGCTAGAAAACAAAAGTGGATGTGGCGGGTGAAATGCAAAGTGAAACTAGGGCATACCTGCCCTACCACCCCAAACTTTTGAATCATGCTGTCCTCAGCATGATCCTAGAGTTTAGGTTGATAGGGTAGATGATCATGGATCTCTCAAGGCTCTGGCAGTGTTCCTCCATGTGGTGGAGGATATGCATAGTAGCTGCCGCACTAATCTACCTTCATTGGCTGAAATTGGTCTTCAGCACGGCCTTGGTGGCTTCAAGTTGCACGGCCGTGCTGCCTGGCAAGGCCGTGGTGCAATCCTTTGGCAGCTTTTCTCAATTTTGCTTATGAATCCAGGGATTTGGTGTGTTTTTCATGCAAATGACCATGGTCGTATTGATGTGCCACGGCCGTGGTGGCCCCTGTAGCTACTACTCTCAAAATGAGGAACATCAAACACTCAAAAACTTGACTCAAAGTGATTTTTCTTGGAATCCTTCTCTCAATTGTACTCAAATTTCCTTCATTTCACCCTGTTATCACCTGCACATCTTAAAACTAGACAAAAACTATTAAACACAAGTGTGTGTGTGTGTGTGTGTGTGTTTTCTTGGAAAGTGTAAAAGCAAAGCAATTATATCAAAAAGTGAAGGTTGGGTCAAAAATTCCCAAACCTAGGTGGGTTGCCTCCCACAAGCGCTGAGTTTCTTGCCTTCAGCTAGGCTTCTTGGTGATTCTTCAAATTTCATCCGTTTGGCATTCTCATGTGTCCATTCTTGCAAAACATGCATCCTTCCTTTGCACTCAATTTGTTTTCCTCATCCCTTTGATCACAATAATCATCATTAACTTCTTCACCCTGATGTCCTTCTCTCAATTGCCCATTTGGACTTGTGAAGTGATCATGTCCAATATCCCTATCTCAGACTCACCGGGTTGGGGTCCTGTACATGTTGATGTTGATCTTCATGTCCATAAATGAGACTGTCATGGTGCCACTGCGTACATGAATGTCGACATCAGCTGTAGATAAGAACAGCCTCCCCAAGATGATGGGAATCTTCCTATCCTCTGGCTCCATATCAAGTACAATAAAATCCGCCGGGAACACCACGCCCTTTTCCTTGTCTATCATCACCAAGACATCATCCACTCTACCTCTAGGAACTTTTATGGATCTATCCTCCAACTGGAGAGTGCAATGTGCCGGCTTTAGCTTGCCTAAGCCCAGCTCAACATAGACATGATATGGCATCAAATTCACACTAGATCCCAAATCAAGCAAGGACCTGTCTATGCGATGTCCCCCTATGTAACTTGGTATGAGTGGGGCTCCTGGGTCCTTTCTCTTCATGGGAAGTGAGTGTTGTATGATGGAGCTCACTTGTTCATTCAGTCTCACCTTCTTTGGAATCCTCCCCGTTGACCTTCTTTTCACAGTGCATAGGTTCTTGAGGAACTTGGAATATGATGGGATTTGCTTGACAACATCCAAAAGTGGAATGTTCACCTTTACTTGACGAAACACCTCAAGAATGTCAACATTGTGCTTTTGCCTCCTTTTTGATTCCGGTGGCTCATCTAGTGCTTCTACAAATGGAGGATCACTAGTTTTTGCCGCACTTACATGAACATGAGGTAGAACGCTAGGGATGGTAGGACCTACAAAAGGGATATGTGGTGGATCACATGGAATCCCAAACTCAACATGCGGTATCACAACATCATCTTCAGAAATATCAATCACAGTATCACCGCTTGGCTGCCTTTGCTTTGCTTTATCAACCTTTCTTTGACTTGCGGGCTGCTCAAGAGTTTTTCCACTCCTTAGAACTGTCACAGCATTACCTTGCTCATGGTGGAGAGGGGGAGCATGTTGTGGCTGTGGAGGAGGTGGAGGTGACACTTGGGGTTGAATTTGAGGTGGAGAAGGGAATTGAGGGGGATGAGAGAATTGGGGTTGGAAAGTGAAGTTTTGGGAGATTTGAGGTAAGGGAGGTGGTGGAGGGGTGTAAGGCTGGGAATAGCCTTGGAATGAGTGAATGGGGTGTACTTGCATGGGGGGTGGAATATAGAAAAATTGAGAGGCGGACATGGGTCCAGTTGCTTCATGGTGGCTCACGATGGGTCTTGAAGACAATTTTTCCTCTTGGAGAGCGATTATAGAAGATAGCTGCTCTATTCTCTCTTCTAACCTTGCAACATCTCTTTGAACAACATCAAACACTCTCAATTTAGAAAGAACCTCTTCCTCAAACCTTGAGCTGTATGTGGGACTTTGTGGTTCCTGGTAGCTATAGGAGTGAGGTGTCTTCTTTTCTTACCCATAGAACTCAATAGAATTGACCGGGTGGCAAGGAGCATTTGTCACTTGGTTCTTCATGAAGCTCACCATGTCACCAAGAATCTTCATCACTTGCTGGCTTGAGTCATCATAGTAGGGGGTGTCGCACCAAAGGCATACCCTCTTTCATTCATCATGCTAGAAGCTCAAATTCTTGATCCTTCAGCCAACTACTCAAACAAAGGCCATATCTCCTCAGGTGGCCTAGCCATGAAGACTCCTCCACAAGAAGAGTCCACTGTGTCTTGGTCCTTTAGAGACAAACTAGATTAGAATGATTGAACTAGCTGCCACAAAGGGATCTCATGGTGAGGACACTCTCTCAACAACTTCTTGAATATCTCCCATGCATTATGAAACTGCTCATCTCCCATTTGACTAATATTTGTCACAGAACGCCGCATTTGTGTCAACCTTGTTATAGAGTAGAATTGTCTCAAGAAAGCATTCTTCATTGTTTCCCAACTCATGATGTCCTTTCTTGAGTCATACCAGTCTTTAGCTCTATCTTGGAGGGAGAAAGAGAACAAGGTCAACCAAATTGTATCATCACTAGCCGTCGCCGTCCTGAAGGTGGAGCATACTTCAAAAAAGGAGTCCAAGTGCTTGTAGGGGTTCTCACTCTCTGAGCCGTAGAAGATGGGAAGGAGCCCAAGAAGACCTGGAGGAATAGAGAATTGCTCCCCTGGAATTTGATCAACCATGCTAGCAATTGGCGATTTGTAGTTGCTAGGCATGAAGTAATCTTGAAGTGGCTTGTGAGGTGCACTTTGGTCTTCCATCTTGTTTCCTCCCGAATGGCTTGTCACATGCACAAAGCACAACCAAACAAAAGAAAGCAAGTTAGTAAACCAATATACACAAGAAATGCAAAGAAAAATGAATAAAGAATAGCAATGATGAGGGCAGTAGGAAAAGTCAAAGAAAAACTAACTAGCTAGGCCGAGCGCCTCTAATCCCCAGCAACGGCGCCAGAAAGCTTGGTGCAATTCCGCTAGTGGTGCTAACACACTACTCGGTTGAATAGATGCGCCCCACGAGGTCGGAATGCACGATGGATGGGGGTTTGCTTTCAAAATTTCTAAAACCTAAACTAGCTACCTACGTCTACTAAAACACTACACCCGCAAGCACACGGGGTCGTGTCGTAGTATAGGAAGGTGGCAAGTAAAGGGTCGGTCCACAGGGAAAAGAGGGGGTGCTAGAGCTAGGTTAGTCTGGCTAGGTTCCTACTGCGAAGACTAGGGTTAAGGGTTTAAAGGTTGATTTGATTGTTAACTAAGGATAAACAAGCAATTTAAAGGCAAGAATGAAATCTATGTTAACCCTAGACTGCATTAAGACTAAGCAAGCAAGGAAAGATTAAGCTATGTAGGAAAAGGCAATTTATACTAAGGCAAGCAATAGAGAAGTAAAAGAACAATTAAAGAACTAAACTAGCATAAACAAGGCAAGAGCAAGGCAAGAAGCTAACTAAGCAAGAAAAGAACTAACTAAGCTAAGAGAGCACAAAACTAGGGTTTTAAGCAGTAAAGAGATGTGTGGGCTGTTTAGGGGTATGAACTTATCACTTAAGTTGGGGGGTGACATGTGAACATTATGATTCCATTTAGATTATCCAAACCAAACAACAAGTTAGAGTCTAATAAATTAACCTAAGCTACTAACTGGCCATGGATATGCTAGGTTGTGTATAGGGGAACTAGTCCCTAACACCCCCTACTACCCTTACGAGGCTCAATTGGGTTAGGGGTTAGGTTTAATTCAATTAGAGTCTAATCAAGTCTAGGTTTCTAGATTAGGCATTCCTAGGGCAATTAGGGGCTGAGGGTAGTAATGGGGAGGTGAGATTAGGGTTTTGGACCCCAATTCCCCCACATTCTAGCCTAGAGAAGGCACCATGCTAATTGCACTAGAATTATCTAATCTAGCTACTTAGATCTCTCACTTAGGTTTAGGGATATTGATTAAGATGTAGGATGATGGGAGGCAACCTAGGGATCCAAGAATTGGACCTAGGGGCAAATCCCAAAATTCACACATATAAGCAATTTGCCTAAATTCCTAGGTGATTTCACACACAAACCAACAAGAAATCCATGGAGAAAGAGATGCAAATAGAACATAATCATTAACAAATGAAATTACAAAGTTTACATGTCATTTCCCCCCAACATGGTATCAAAGTAACATATTTTCCCCCAAACAGCCCACCCAAGGGGCCTAGCTACTCATAACAAAGCAAAATACAAAAAGAGAGGAGAAAGAGGTAGAAGAAGCCATGGAGATCAGTGTAGATAAAGAAATCCTCCTCTCCAACAGCTGCATGGATGTCCTCCTTCTTCTCCTTGGATGAAATGGTGTGGAATGATGGAGGGAAGTGGATGGAAGGCTTAGATATGGGGGGTTATGTGGTGGAAATGGTGAAATGGAGTGGAATTGAGGTGGATATGGGGTGGAATGGAGTGGGTGGCGATTTGGGGAGCTAGGAAGGGGTAGAAGGTATTCAACCTCGTGCCCCAACCACCACCTAGGTATATATAGGTGTCTAGGGGGTCTAGGGTTAAGTTAGGGGTAAAATAGGGAAAATAGTGGAAAAAATGGGTAAAATTATGTGTAGCACTGCCGTGTTGGGCAATGGGTAGCACGGCCGTGGTGGATGGGAACGGCCGTGGTGAGAAAATGGATTAAACAGGGGAATTTTGAGTTTCTGGGGCTGGTGGCACGGCCGTGCTGGGAACTGCCAAAATGGCCATTCTTGGTAACACGACCGTTCTGGCCAACTGGGTCAATTTTTGATGATTCTGCTGCTTGGGGCATGTCCCAGCACGGCCATTCCATGGTAGCACGGACGTGTTGGGGTCCTTCCCCTGCATTTGAGTGTTGAACTTGGCCATCCATGGAGGGTATTGCTCCAAAACCTTCTTTGACCACTTGGGGTAGGTTGGGCATGGTTTGGACCTCAATTTGGGCTCCTCCAAGCCTAGGGAAACCCTAAATTCAACCATCTTCTTTCCAATCCATCAAGTAGTGGCCAAAGTACCTATAAAACATGCAAAACCCATCCATAAGTGATTTTGACAATAAAACACATATTGAGGGAAATAACATGTAATCTAACAAGTATAGATGTGGCTGAAATGCAAAATGACACAAGATAAAGCCCTAAAATAGGGCTGAATCACCACCCCAAACTTGAAACATACTTGTCCTCAAGTATGATCCAACTCAATCTCTCTACAAAACTTTCACAAAAAGAAATGACAAATGCAATATAAAAGATGATTGTTGTTGAATGGGATCAAAGATGACTATGTACATGCATTTCACCTCTCTCCTCTCCTACTTTCACAATCCAATAATGAAAACAAGCACAAAGCATATGAACTTCAAATATAGCGCATAGAATACACAAGTTATCTATATTTCTTCCATTAAGTTCCAGGTAAACCGTTTCATGGCGACGTTAATCAAGAACGACTAGGAGTGTTGTTTCACATTCATGCATTCAATCTTATATCTCAAATAACACCAAATGACCCACGTGGCTGCGAAAAAGTGCAAAATGAGCTAAGTTCGATGTTTCCTAGCTCAATAGGTATGAAAGTGGAAGAAAGGGTTGCGATAAGATTTTTGGAGTGTTTTTACACACTCATCTTTTCTTTATTTGAATGCTCTTAAACAGGAGCATCCTTTTATTTTCTTTTTGTATTTTGCATTTTTTTTCTTTCTTGCCCTTGGTGTAGATAGGACATATGGTGGATAGAATGAAGTGGGGAGATAGAGATGTGGCCACCCCAAACTTTTGTAGGTGGCCACGGCTAATATGTGCACTTTGGCATCTTTTTATGAGGCGGAGGGGTATGAAGATGGTGGGAGAATAGTCGAGTCAAAGAGGGGTCATTGGTATGATTTTCCACATAAGACTCTGCATGAGAATTAATCCAACACTTCATCCAAGATATCACACCACATGAATGAACAAAATGAAATTGATATATCAAACATGCAATTCCACAAACACTAAGCGTTCAAAGCTTGCTCAATTTCACAATTCAACCAATTCAATCACAATCATAAGAGAGGTGATGCACATGTAAAAAGTCAAACATTGATACCACTTAGCAATAAACAATGGTGATTCACATGCATTTATCAAAGGTCATCATTTTAATTCAAAACAGTAGAGATTGGGTCAAAACATACTTTTTAGACAAGAAATCTCAAATTTGGGCAAAATTGGCCAAAATGGTGCCAAGTTGCCTCCAATCACATCTAAACCTATATTATTGAACTTAAAACAGCAAACAAGCAAATCCTAGCTAAAACATGCAAAATTTACCAAAATCTACATGATATGCAATGCATGGAAAAAAGAGCAAATTTTTTGAAAATTACGCAAAAATGACAAGAAAGTAAACGACATGGCATGTAGGTATGCAAAGTAGTAAAGATGACTAAGGCAGATAGAAAAAGCAAGAAAACAAAAGTGGATGTGGCGGGTGAAATGCAAAGTGAAACTAGGGCATACATGCCCTACCATCCCAAACTTTTGAATCATGCTGTCCTCAGCATGATCCTAGAGTTTAGGATGATAGGGTAGACGATCATGGCTCTCTCAAGGCTCTGGCAGTGTTCCTCCATGTGGTGGAGGATATGCATAGTAGATGCCCCACTAATCTACCTTCATTGGCTGAAATTGGTCTTCAGCACGGCCGTGGTGGCTTCAAGTTGCACGGCCGTGCTGCCTGGCACGGCCGTGGTGCAATCCTTTGGCAGCTTTTCTCAATTTTGCTTCTGAATCCAGGGATTTGGTGTGTTTTTCATGCAAATGACCACAGTCGTATTGATGTGCCACGGCCGTGGTGGTCCCTGTAGCTACTACTCTCAAAATGAGGAACATCAAACACTAAAAAACGTGACTCAAAGTGATTTTTCTTGGAATCCTTCTCTCAATTGTACTCAAATTTCCTTCATTTCACCCTGTTATCTCCTGCACATCTTAAAACTAGACAAAAACTATTAAACACAAGTGTGTGTGTGTGTTTTCTTGGAAAGTGTAAAAGTAAAGCAATTATATCAAAAAGTGAAGGTTGGGTCAAAAATTCCCAAACCTAGGTGGGTTGCCTCCCACAAGCGCTGAGTTTCTTGCCTTCAACTAGGCTTCTTGGTGATTCTTCAAATTTCATCCGTTTGGCATTCTCATGTGTCCATTCTTGCAAAACATGCATCCTTCCTTTGCACTCAATCTATTTTCCTCATCCCTTTGATCACAATAATCATCATTAACTTCTTCACCCTGATGTCCTTCTCTCAATTTCCCATTTGGACTTGTGAAGTGATCATGTCCAATATCCCTATCTCGGACTCGCCGGGTTGGGGTCCTGTACATGTTGATGTTGATATTCATGTCCATAAATGAGACTGTCATGGTGCCACTGCGTACATGAATTTCGACATCAGCTGTAGATAAGAACGACCTCCCCAAGATGATGGGAATCTTCCTATCCTCCGGCTCCATATCAAGTACAATGAAATCCGCCGGGAACACCATGCCTTTTTCCTTGTCTATCATCACCAAGACATCATCCACTCTACCTCTAGGAACTTTTATGGATCTATCTGCCAACTGGAGAGTGCAATGTGCCGGCTTCAGCTTGCCTAAGCCCAGCTCAACATAGACATGATATGGCATCAAATTCACACTAGATCCCAAATCAAGCAAGGACATGTCTGTCCCCCTATGTAACTAGGTATGAGTGGGGCTCCTGGGTCCTTTCTCTTCACGGGAAGTGAGTGTTGTATGATGGAGCTCACTTGTTCATTCAGTCTCACCTTCTTTGGAATCCTCCCCGTTGACCTTCTTTTCACAGTGCATAGGTTCTTGAGGAACTTGGCATATGATGGGATTTTCTTGATAGCATCCAAAAGTGGAATGTTCACCTTTACTTGACAAAACACCTCAAGAATATCAACATTGTGCTTTTGCCTCCTTTTTAATTCCGGTGGCTCATCTAGTGCTTCTACAAATGGAGGATCACTAGTTTTTGCCGCACTTACATGAACATGAGGCAGAACGCTAGGAATGGTAGGACCTACAAAAGGGATATGTGGTGGATCACATGGAATCCCAAACTCAACATGTGGTATCACAACATCATCTTTAGCAATATCAATCACGGTATCACCGCTTGGCTGCCTTTGCTTTGCTTTATCAACCTTTCTTTAACTTGTGGGCTGCTCAAGAGTTTTTCCACTCCTTAGAACTATCACAGCACTACCTTGCTCATGGTGGAGAGGGGGAGCATGTTGTGGCTGTGGAGGAGGTGGAGGTGACACTTGGGGTTGAAATTGAGGTGGAGAAGGGAATTGAGGGGGATGAGAGAATTGGGGTTGGAAAGTGAAGTTTTGGGAGATTTGAGGTAAGGGAGGTGGTGGAGGGGTGTAAGGTTGGGAATAGCCTTGGAATGAGTGAATGGGGTGTACTTGCATGGGGGGTGGACTATTGAAAAATGGAGAGGCAGACATGGGTCCAGTTGCTTCATGGTGGCTCACGATGGGTCTTGAAGACAAATTTTCCTCTTGGAGAGCAATTATAGAAGATAGCTGCTCTATTCTCTCTTCTAACCTTGCGACATCTCTTTGAACAACATCAAACACTCTCAATCTTGAAAGAACCTCTTCCTCAAACCTTGAGCTGTATGTGGGACTTTGTGGTTCCTGGTAGCTATAGGAGTGAGGTGTCTTCTTTTCTTCCCCATAGAACTCAATAGAATTGACCGGGTGGCAAGGAGCATTTGTCACTTGGTTCTTCATGAAGCTCACCATGTCACCAAGAATCTTCATCACTTGCGGTCTTGAGTCATCATGAGTAGGGGGTGTCGCACCAAAGGCATACCCTCTTTCATTCATCATGCTAGAAGCTCGAATTCTTGATCCTTCAGCCAACTGCTCAAACAAAGGCCATATCTCCTCAGGTGGCCTAGCCATGAAGACTCCTCCACAAGAAGAGTCCACTGTGTCTTGGTCCTTTAGAGACAAACCAGAGTAGAATGATTGAACTAGCTGCAACAAAGGGATCTCATGGTGAGGACACTCTCTCAACAACTTCTTGAATCTCTCCCATGCATTATGAAACTGCTCATCTCCCATTTGACTAATATTTGTCACGGAACGCCGCATTTGTGTCAACCTTGCTATAGAGTAGAATTGTCTCAAGAAAGCATTCTTCATTGTTTCCCAACTCATGATGTCCTTTCTTGAGTCATACCAGTCTTTAGCTCTATCTTTGAGGGAGAAAGAGAACAAGGTCAACCGAATTGTATCATCACTAGCCGTCGACATCCTGAAGGCGGAGCATACTTCAAGAAAGGAGTCCAAGTACTTGTAGGGGTTCTCACTCTCTGAGCCGTAGAAGATGGGAAGGAGACCAAGAAGACCTGGAGGAATAGAGAATTGCTCCCCTGGCATTTGATCAACCCTACTAGCAATTGGCGATTTGTAGTTCCTAGGCATGAAGTAATCTTGAAGTGGCTTGTGAGGTGCACTTTGGTCTTCCATCTTGTTTCCTCCCGAATGGCTTGTCACATGCACAAAGCACAACCAAACAAAAGAAAGCAAGTTAGTAAACCAATATACACAAGAAATGCA
Source organism: Alisma plantago-aquatica (assembly GCA_963693085.1). Classification (NCBI taxonomy): domain Eukaryota; kingdom Viridiplantae; phylum Streptophyta; class Magnoliopsida; order Alismatales; family Alismataceae; genus Alisma; species Alisma plantago-aquatica. The sequence continues at coordinate 25,663,791 of OY856410.1, forward strand.
AAGAAAAATGAATAAAGAATAGAAATGATGAGGGCAGTAGGAAAAGTCAAAGAAAAACTAACTAGCTAGGCCGAGCGCCTCTAATCCCCGGCAACGGCGCCAGAAAGCTTGGTGCGATTCTACTAGTGGTGCTAACACACTACTCGGTTGAATAGATGCACCCCACGAGGTCAGAATGCACGATGGATGGGGGCTTGCTTTCAAAATTTATGAAACCTAAACTAGCTACCTACATCTACTAAAACACTACACCCGCAAGCGCACGGGGTCGTGTCGTAGTATAGGAAGGTGGCAAGTAAAGGGTCAGTCCACAGGGAAAAGAGGGGGTGCTAGAGCTAGGTTAGTATGGCTAGGTTCCTACTGAGGAGACTAGGGTTAAGGGTTTAAAGGTTGATTTGATTGTTAACTAAGGATAAACAAGCAATTTAAGGGCAATAATGAAATCTATGTTAACCCTAGACTGAATTAAAACTAAGCAAGCAAGGAAAGATTAAGATAGGTAGGAAAAGGCAATTTACACTAAGGAAAGCAATAGAGAAGCAAAAGAACAATTAAAGAACTAAACTAGCATAAACAAGGCAAGAGCAAGGCAAGAAGCTAACTAAGCAAGAAAAGAACTAACTAAGCTAAGCGAGCACAAACCTAGGGTTTTAAGCAGTAAAGAGATGTGTGGGCTGTTTAGGGGTATGAACTTATCACTTAAGTTGGGGGGTGACATGTGAACATTATGATTCCATTTAGATTATACAAACCAAACAACAAGTTAGAGTCTAATAAATTAACCTAAGCTACTAACTGGCCATGGATATGCTAGGTTGTGTATAGGGGAACTAGTCCCTAACACCCCCTACTACCCTTACGAGGCTCAATTGGGTTAGGGGTTAGGTTTAATTCAATTAGATTCTAATCAAGTCTAGGTTTCTAGATTAGGCATTCCTAGGGCAATTAGGGGCCGAGGGTAGTAATGGGGAGGTGAGATTTTGGACCCCAATTCCCCCACATTCTAGCCTTGAGAAGGCACCATGCTAATTGTACTAGAATTATCTAATCTAGCTACTTAGATATCTCACTTAGGTTTAGGGAGATTGATTAATATGTAGGAAGATGGGAGGCAACCTAGGGATCCAAGAATTGGACTTAGGGGCAAATCCCAAAATTCACAAATATAAGCAATTTGCCTAAATTCCTAGGTGATTTCACACACAAACCAACAAGCAATCCATGGAGAAAGAGACGCAAATAGAAAATAATCATTAACAAATGAAATTACAAAGTTTACATGCCATTTTCCCCCAACATGGTATCAAAGTAACATATTTTCCCCCAAACAGCCCACCTAAGGGGCCTAGCTACTCATAACAAAGCAAAATACAAAAAGAGAGGAGAAAGAGGTAGAAGAAGCCATGGAGCTCGGTGTATATGAAGAAATCCTCCTCTCCAGCAGCTGCAGGGACGTCCTCCTTCTTCTCCTTGGATTAAATGGTGTGGAATGATGGAGGGAAGTGGATTGAAGGCTTAGATATGGGGGGTTATGTGGTGGAAATGGTGAAATGGAGTGGATTTGAGGTGGATATGGGGTGGAATGGAGTGGGTGGCGATTTGGGGAGCTAGGAAGGGGTAGAAGGTAGCCAACCTCGTGCCCCAGCCGCCACCTAGGTATATATAGGTGTCTAGGGGGTCTAGGGTTAAGTTAGGGGTAAAATGGGGAAAATAGTGGAAAAAATGGGTAAAATTATGTGTAGCACGGCCGTGCTGGGCTGCACGGCCGTGTTGGGCAATGGGTAGCACGGCCGTGGTGGATGGGAATGGTCGTGGTGAGAAAATGGATTGAACAGGGAAATTTTGAGTTTCTGGGGCTGGTGGCACGGCCGTGCTGGCCAGCACGGCCGTGCTGGGAACTGCCAAAACGGCCATTCTTGGTAACACGACCGTTCTGGCCAACTGGGTCAATTTTTGATGATTCTGCTTCTTGGGGCATGTCCCAGCACGGCCATTCCATGGTAGCATGGCCGTGTTGGGGTCCTTCCCCTGCATTTGAGTGTTGAACTTGGCCATCCATGGAGGGTATTGCTTCAAAACCTTCTTTGACCACTTGGGGTAGGTTGGGCGTGGTTTCGGCCTCAGTTTGGGCTCCTCCAAGCCTAGGGAAACCCTAAATTCAACCATCTTCTTTCCAATCCATCAAGTAGTGGCCAAAGTACCTATAAAACATGCAAAACCCATCCATAAGTGATTTTGACAATAAAACACATATTAAGGGAAATAACATGTAATCTAACAAGTATAGATGTGGCTGAAATGAAAAATGACACAAGATAAAGCCCTAAAATAGGGCTGAATCAATGACGAATTTGTTGCTTAAGGATGCTGAGTTCCATTTTGATGAAGAATGTGTCAAAATTTTTAATAACATGAAACAAGCCCTTACAACAACACCCTTCATAAGAGCTCCCGATTGGGATCACCCATTTGAAATTATGTGTGATGCCAGTGATTATGCTGTGTATAGAAAAGAAACATTATGTGATCTACTATGCATTGAAGACCCTATATGAAGCTCAGAGGAACTATGCAACTTTTGAGAAAGAACTTCTTGCAGTAGTGTACGCCTTCGACAAGTTCAGATCTTACCTCATTGGCTCTAAAGTCATTGTATACATGGATCATGCTGCTATCCATCTCTTAACGAAGAAAGATGCTAAACCCAGGCTAATTAGATGGATATTCCTATTGCAAGAATTTGATCTTGAGATAAGAGATAAGAAAGGTATAGAGAATGTCGTAGAAGACCACCTAAGTTGCATCCATACTTTGGAAATCGAGAAAATCCTAATTAATGATTCTCTTCCAGACAACCAAATTATGAAAGTCTCAGAAGCTACACCTTGGTACTCGGACTATGTGAACTACCTCGCCGCTGGTGTCATCCATCCAGACTGCATTGGAAATTAACTAAAGAAATTCATGCATGATGTGAAACAATATCACTGGGATGAGCCATACCTATTCAAGCTCTCTGCTGATGGTCTCTACAGACGTTGTATCGCTGAAGAAGAAGCCCAACCTATTTTAGAGCAATGTCACTCAGGCCCAGTTGGAGGCCATATGAGTTCTAAGATAATAGCTTTAAAGGTTTTGCAATGTGGATTCTTCTGGACAACCATATCCCAAGATTCCTATAGCTTTGTTTTATCATGTGACAAGTGCCAGAGAAAGGGTAACATAACAAAGAGAGATGAGATGTCGCTGAAGTTGTGGCAAGAAGTTGAGATATTTGATGTTTGGGGTGTGGACTACATGGGCCCATTCCCATCTTCACATGGATTTTCTTACATCTTAGTTGAGGTTGATTATGTCTCGAAATGGGTAGAGGCCATACCGACCGTCACTAGTGATTCCAAATCCGTCATCAAGATATTCAAAGATATTATTTTCCCCTAATTTGGAGTCCCACACACAGTGATATCTGGCGGAGGATCTCATTTTCTGGAAAGAAGCTTTGAAGCATTTTTGAGAAAATATGGTGTAACACACAAGGTAGCCTTGCCCTACAATCCACAAACAAGTGGACAGGTAGAGGTTTCTAACCGTCAACTCAAGACTATTTTAGAAAAGACAGTAGGCCGCAACCAAAAAGAATGGTCAATGAAAATCAATGACGCATTGTAGGCCTACCGAACTGCTTTTAAAACTCCCCTTGGAACTACACCATTTCAATTAATATATGGAAAGTCTTGCCACCTTCCTGTTGAACTCGAACACAAGGCATGGTGGGCTATAAAACAACTTAATTTTTATATGAAGAAAGCAGGACAAGCCAGGATTCTGCAACTCCAAGAGCTGGAAGAACTCCGGATGATAGCTTATGAGAATGCATGAATATATAAAGAACGCATGAAACTTTGGCACGACGGTCATCTGAAAAGAAAGGACATACAAGTGGGAGACCAAGTTTTATTTTTCAATTCAAGACTAAAACTATTCCCAGGGAAACTCCGTTCTCGCTGGTCTGGACCTTACATTGTCAAGAGCATGTACCCACATGGTGCTTTCTCTTTATGGAATGAAAAGTTAGGAGAACTCGTGGAAAATGGTCATTGCTTAAAGAGATACTTTGCCTCAACTGACATAGGCACTGAAGCAATGTTGGAACCCACCAATCCAACATATCCACTATCAAATTAAAGGATTCAGTCGAGCCATCAACATAAAACAAAGGCGCTTGTCAGGAGGCAACCCGATCAATAAATGTCTTTACTTTTAATATGTTTCGTTAATTTTTTTTCTAGATAATTTTGCACTAAAATAAAAATCACATCACAAGATGCTATCTTAAGTTCTAATTGGTTTCCATTTTTGAAAATTTCAGATGGAGGACGCACGCTGATTGGAACGCAACCACACCTTGTGGTTCAAGCGGCATGAATTCCCCCCTCCATCTCAAATTCAGAGTTTGCTCAGGACGAGCAAAATTCTAAGTTCGGGGTGGAGGGTGGGTGGTATGTACTATACTTTCCACCTACACCCATCTATTTTAGACTTAAAGATTTCATCGCCGCATTTTTGATAAAAAATTTCAAAATTTTTAAGTTTTCAAAGAAATTGAACAGATACTGGATTAAGTTTTGACGCTTTTAGTTTCTCTCTCTATGCATTTTGAATAATTATACCATCCTTATTCAAAGCAAATCCTCAAAAGGACCATTTTTTGAAACTAGCCTTTTGATTGAAATCACCTTGTGAAGCTTATGAATCCTTACATCATGATCTTTATGCAAAAATGGCAAGTGTCTGTCGAACTGATAGGGACCAAACACGTCGTGCTTCCTAACTAACTAGTGGAACAATAACATGGAATCCCCACTGGATCCTCATCAAGTCATTATTTGAGCAGAGTACGATAAGGAGAACAACTCGGTGCACTGCATTGTTAATCAAGTTGCATCCTGATCTGAACTCTCTTTAACACTTCTTCTATCATCTTCGTACCCCTCCATCCATCAAAAGAAACAAAAATAGCCAAAATAGTGCCAAACCCTAAGTTTGGGGTGGCACATCACCTGTTTCTATATCTGCTTCTTCCATACCCCTCGTTAATAAATAGGGGCGTATCATCAAGAAAAGATGCCAATGCACACACCAAAAATACAATCTCGAGTCGAATAGAGGAGAGATTCACACAAAAAAATGCAATAAATGAAATTGCAAAATATATAATAAAAATATCGACTCGAATAGAGGAGAGATTTATTTTTTCCTTCCACACCACCCTTCACTCCCTTTTCTACCTAAAGCCACAATGAATGCCTCTGCTATCTTGAAAAACACCAGTGTCAGATCAGGTGCACACTTGTTGTTCTACGGGTATCTCTGGACTCTTACAAAACTCTTAGAAATGCTTGTTGTTGGAAAAAGTGAGGAGGAAGTGATGTTGGAAAACAAACTCAAGAATGAAGATATGGTAAGATGTGTTCAGTGGTCTCAGGAAGTTGAGATGCTTCGTCATACTGAGCAGAAAGAAAACAATCATGATGTGAAGAGGAGGCAATCACACGATTTGAAAGTATTCGGTTGGCGAATGTTTCAGATTTTGTGTTACTCGATGACGAGCAACGTTTAAGTTCGGGGTATTCTGATGAATCCATATTCATCATGATTTTTAGTCGCCATTTTGAGCCCAATTTCTATTAATACTTTCATTTTTACTTCTTGAAACCCTGTGATATTCAATTTTGTTCAACTCAATGGATTGTTACTAACTTGTGGTATAATTGTGTCTTTTATGCAGATTAAATGGAACAATTGGTTGCATGCCCACCTTCACTCAAGATACTCTCAACCTTGGTTTTGACCAAACAGTTTTGCCTATTCGGTCTTGATCAATCATTCTTCACCAAACGATTTTCCCTAACGGTCTACCCATTCGGTTTTGACCTCTTAGTCTTAGCCATTCACCCACACGGTCCTCCTCGCATCATTCTGCCTTAACGGTCTTGAGCCTTCCTGCCCTACTTATATGGTCTCAAGACCGTATGAAGCCTCACGGTCTCAAGACCGTATGAGCAGCCGCCTACTCAAGACCGTTTGAAACCCATCAGTCTTCAAGACCGTTTGTGTCTCCAAACCGTTAATACCCCAGGACCGTTTGGAGACAAAGACCGTTTGGAGGATGTCGATTCTCAAGACCGTTTGGTAGCACCTGATCCCAAGACCGTTTGGGAGTGAAGACCATTTGGACCCAAGACTGCTTGGGAGTGAAGACTGGTTGGATGCTGAAGACTGTTTGGATGGAGGAATGCCAAAGACTGTTTGATGAATAGACAATCCTTAAGACCGTTTGGCGGTGCACGATCTTCAAGACTGTTCAACCAGAAGATGCCTGCAAGACCATTTGGGGCACACAACTAATCAATATAAAAGACCATTAGAGCAGAGAAGCCAAGACCGTTGGTCAGTCTAATCGGTCTCCAAGACCGTTTGGATGTGAGTCCCAAAACCGTTAAGACTCCAGGACCGGTTGGACAGCAAGATTGTTTGGATGAAGACCGGTTGGAGGCATTTTACTCCAAACTGTTTAAACTCAAAACCGTGTGAAGTATTCTCACGTCAAAAATGTGAAGACGCCATCCAAGCCTATAAATAGGACCAGTAGGGTCCTCATTTGGGGCATCGGATCCGGGACGCCACCAGGCTGCCCAAATGCAAGATTTGATCCAGCTCCATCCATGCCATTGCCACTCCGCCTACTGCTCTTCTTACTGCAAGCAAGGAGATCAAGACGAGAAAGAAGGTGGAGAAGAAGATCTGCCCAATTTGCCTTGGTGGTTCTTCCTCCTCATCCAGATATGCTCCGACACGACGTAGAAGACCACATCATCTTCATTGAGCTGGGACTACCTTTTGCATCATGCTCATGGCAGAATATTACCTCTGTCTTGTTCTTCTTGTTTCTCGCATCATGAGCGAGTAGTTCCTTTTCGTCGGGGTGCGAGGACTAGCCCCACTGCCCATGCTTTCATGTATTTTCATTTAACATTCCAAGGCAATGTATATAACTTTTCATTTCATTGTTAATCATCGATGTTTGCTTGTAGATTGACCACCTACTTTCTTTTATCTTATTCTTTCCTATGTTGTGAGAACTTCAATATGTAGGATAGAATGTCGATTAACAAGGTTGACTCCCAAACTATAAAAAGAATGGGATTCCTTGAGGTCGTAAGTGTATTATCCGTGAGGGGACAAGCCATCTAGCCCACAGTGATGCTTCTGTGTGCCTAACGCCTGTATAGGGGACCCACAACTTCAGTTGGATTTTGTATCTTCAAAACCGTAAGTGTATGATCTGGATGGTGACAAGACATCTAATGCCTAAGGTGATGCTTACGCAGACCTAAACATCCCTCAGGGAGGGTTCGTAGCAGTTCTATTTGGATAGTTAGATCTTACTTGGATGTTTTTTGTTTGGATGTGTTTGCACGTGCAGTGGTGGTGAAACCCGAGACCACCCCAGTGATCCCATATCATTAATCTAGATCCAACTTTAATTCTATTCTTTACTTTATTGCAATTAGTTTAATTAACCTCAAATAAACAAATCATTCTAAATATTAGTCTTACTTGAGCTAGATGCAACTAACAAATGATTCTTAAAAATATTGTCTTTTGGGATTCGATCCTCAACTATATTGTGATAAGACCCGTCCACTTGCGGGTGGTATTATTGCACAAGGTTTTGGTAAAAGATCAGGGATTTCAACCCCGAGTGAGTTTGTTAGTGCGATAATATTCCACATCAAGTATACTTGGTAGGACTTATATTCAAAAGAATAACAAATGATTTCCAAAACCAATATCATTCAACAAAATGTTTGTTATTCAACGATTCAATTTTTTTTACGAGTTCCCATTATGCTGTAATTAAATACACATGCTTATATATTTTGTGTGACTCTATTACGCCAACATGATGGGGAAGGTCACTAGGCTCCTTCTCACCATAGGAACATAGGAGGTCAATGTACAAGTCCCACCTCCAAATGAGGGGGTTTTTGCACTCAATATCAACATTATCAACATTATCAATATCGTCATCATTATCAATATACAGGCAGTCATAATGGCATGCAATTTATGTTTTCATGTTTTTCAAAATATAGTATAGAAAACATAAGACTAATCATAGGGAACAATAACTCATCCAAGTAAGTAGCCACGTATACAGTCAAGAGATACATAAAAGTATCTTCAATACAATCAAGGAGGAGTTATATAATAGCATACCTTGCACTGAAGATTTTGAGTATAGATCCACTACTAATAGGTTGACCCTTCGAGTTAGATCCTAAAACACAATGTTTGGATCAAGGGTCAAGATCATGATATTTGGAGATCATGTTTCAATAGTTGAGATTAGGGTTACAATTTCCTAGGTCAACCTTAGGGTTATGTGATCCACTTATGGTTCATAATATTCAATATGTCTAACATTATTCAAGTGTCAAGAATATTCCAAGTGTGGATGACCTACTCAGGTTTTCTAGGATCATATGTGTAAACCCTAATGATCAATATTCAAGTCATAATCAAATTCTAGATTATCATCATGGTACTTAAGATAATTGGAAATCAAGATCAAATTGATGGATCAGAACTATATCAAGTGTTTAGCAAGATTAACATCAATATCAAGATAGTCAATATTCATTGAGATTATATTAAAGATTGGATCACGTAAATGTATCTAGGTCACTAATGATTTATTTTCAAGATTAGATGATTCAACTAGATTAGTTCCAGGTCACAAGATAATCATCTGAGTCAAAATCTAGGGTTTCCAAAGATTAAATATCATTGTTGAATCATTTGATAAACTAAATAAAAAAAGAGTTCAAAAATATGAATATCTGTGAGAATAATTTGGAATAAAGTCTCAAGAGTATTTTTAATATATCCCTTGGATTTTTATGATCGAAATTGACTACTTATTTGTAATTTTAGGAGTTACTATGCAATTTCTATGATTTAATCAAGATCTGGGTATTTAAATGATTATTTGTCACACATGAGAAAAATACCTTATTTCGGAAGAAAAATATGACCGTTGGATACACAAGGCACGCCTGAGATTGAGCCACGTAGATTCACATCTTTCTATCTAAAAGGTCTGGTTCAATCCATCTATTAGCTGGTCCAATCGTGGCTGGGCTGATTCAGGCCTGGACTGAGCGATTTTCCTCTATGAACCGGCTGGTCCGGGATCCTTTCTTCTTCGCACATACTTCGTGTGAAACCCCACACGAGCCCAGGAATAGGGATGAGGGGCTCGTCAGTGTGGATCCACTCTATGAGCAAGATTGGGTGAGAGATACGGCTGAGGTGCCGCTCGGCTTCGACGAGCTCTTGCAAAGTCGTGGGTGGTCCGAGAGAGAGGAGAGGGAGTGAGGAGGCAGGATGCCCAAGTGGGCTAGGCGGCGGTGCCGCATCAAGACCAAGGAGGCCGAGGAGGCAAATTGGGGTGTTAGAGGCTGGGTGCAAGCTCCAAAATGAAGGCTTCTCTTACAGAATGATGGAGGGGGTCCTTTGCGGGGGTTTATATAGAAGTAGGGTTAGGTTTAGGGGTTGATCAATCCTTAGTGGTTGCCATGGATGCCGGAGCGAGAGAGGGGGGTGGTTGCCTTGTTTTGGTGGTGCAACAATGATAAAAACCCAGTCAAAATAGGGTTCGGTGAGTTTGAATTTGCGAGGCAGGGATTTTGACTTGCTCAGATCTTTGAAACAGAGTCAAGAGCGGGATATTGGCCATTAAAGCCGACTTGTCTCCTCCTCGCAATTAGCAGGAGGTAGGAGATATCTCCCCGACCACTTGATCAACTCCCTGATCCATGGGAGCCTGATCTGAGGGTCAGGGTCCCTCTCTTCAAGCAACCCGTAGATTGCTAACTTGGATTAGCCAACAAAAGAGCAAATAAAGGCAATAAAAAGGGTTTTTAGATGCAAAACTTCAAAAAATCCGTAGACAGCTGTAGGAATGTCCAAATGAGATGCAATTTGGACCATAGGTTCAAAATAATGTGGAAAATATCTAGAAAAAGGTTGAGAATAAAAATATGAAGCTTGATGGACAAATTTGCTTCATTGGACAAAGTGATGAATTAATCAAATATGTGGGGTTTCAGAGTGTATAAAATTCACATTGATCACCATATTTTGGATTTGAGTCTCAAAATTGAATATGTAGCTAAGAAAAATAAATTGGGGCCATGAGTGAGCATAAGGAGGGTGAAATTCGAATTAGTTCATATTAATTCTAAATTTCACTTTGTCACATCCTTCCCTCCTTAAAAGGAATTTTGTCCCCAAAATTTAAAAACATCCTCAACTATATAATCAAAATAATGTCCTCAAAGTTCAAGTAGTCCAATAATCACAATTGGGATTCCATGTTTCATATCATAACGAACGTGGTACCAACATTGTTTCATCATCGAGTAATTGAGTATCAAAGTCAATGCATATATTGTTCAAAGTCTTCGTATGAGTCACAAATATGGAAAGCATCCTCTAGATCACAAATGATTTATTTTCAAGAGTAGATGATTCAACTAGATTAGATCCAGGTTAAAAGATAATCATCAGAGTCCAAATCAAGGGTTTCTAAAGATTAAATATCATTGTTGAATCATTTGATAAACTAAATAAAAAAAGAGTTCCAAAATATAAATATACGTGAGAATAATTTGGAATCAAGTCTTAAGGGTATTTTTAATAGATCCCTTGGATTTTTCTGATCAAAATGGACTACTTATTTGTAATATTAGGAGTTATGATGCAATTTCTATGATTTAATCGAAATCTGGGTATTTAAATAATTATTTGTCACAACTGAGAAAAATACCTTATTTCGAAAGAAAAAGATGACCGTTGTATGCACAAGGCATGTTTGAGATTGAGCCACGTAGATCCACATCTTGCTATCTCAAAGGTCTGGTTCAATCCACCTATTAGCTGGTCCAATCGTGGCTGGGCTGGTTTAGGCTTGGACCGAGCGGTTTTCCTCTATGAATCGACTGGTCCGGGATCCTTTCTTCTTCGCAAAGACTCCGTGTGAAGCCTTGTGCGAGCCCAAGAATAGGGAGGAGGGCTCATTGGCATGGAGCCGCTCTAGGAGCAAGATTGGGTGAGAGATACAGCTGAGGTGCCGCTCGGCTTCGACGAGCTCTTACAAAGTTGTGGGTGGTCCGGGAGAGAGGAGAGGGAGCGAGGAGGCAAGATGCCCAACTATGCTAGGCGACGGCACCACACCAGTAGAAAGGAGGTTGAGGAGGCAAATTGGGTGTTATAGGTTGGGTGCAAGCTCCAAAATGAAGGCTTCTCCTACGGAATGATGGAGGGGGTCCTTTGCGGGGGTTTATATAGCAGTAGGGTTAGGTTTAGGGGTTGATCAATCCTTAGTGGATGCCATGGCCGCCAGAGCGAGAGAGGGGGGCGATTGCCTTGTTTTGGCGGCACAACAATGTGAGAAACCCAATCAAAATAGGGTTGGGTGAGTTCGAATCTGTGAGGCAGGGGTTTTAGCTCACTCAGATCTTTGAAATAGAGTCAAGAATGGGAGATTGACCATTAAGGCCGACTTGTCTCCTCCCCGCAATTAGAAGGAGGTAGGAGATGACTCCCCGACCACTCGATCAACTCCCTGATCTGTGGGAGCCTAATCCGAGGATCAAGGTCCCTCTCTTCAAGCAACCCACGGATTGCTGACTTGGATTAGCCAACAAAAAGGCAAATAGAGGCAATAAAAAGGGTTTTTAGATGCAAAACTTCAAAAAATCTGTAGATAGATGTAGGAATGTCCAAATGAGATGAAATTTGGATCATAGGTTCAAAATAACGTGGAGAATATATATAAAAAGTTTGAGAATCAAAAGATGAAGCTTAATGGACAAATTTGCTTCATTGGACAAAGTGATGAATTAATCAAATATGTGGTATTTCAAAGTGTACAAAATTCACATTGATCACCATATTTTGGATTTGAGTCTCAAAATTGAATATGTAGATTATAAAAATAAATTGGGACAATGAGTGAGCATAAGGAGGGTGAAATTCGAATTAGTTCATATTAATGCTAAATTTCACTTTGTCACATCCATATTGTCTATTCTCCTTTTGATCTCTTAGAGTTGTGCCCCATGAACTCATTTCCAGAAGCAACATTGATTGATGTTCTCTTACTTGAGGTTAACCCATTGTATAAGGTATTCACTAGGTATCCCTCATCAAATTTATGGTGAGGGTGGTCTCTTTGGTACTTCTAATACATTTCCCATGCTTCTGTGGGGTTCTTATGACACCCGCTATCAAATTGACAATGACATCACACAAAACCCCGTTGAAATAACCATTAGCAGCAGATTATTGAAAATCACTAAAAATTAAAACCTTTTTACTAAGAGATCCACTACTAGGAAACTCTTTACATAAAGAACCAAAGCCATATATACATTATGGTTCACTTCATACATACATCATTCCATCACATCACAAGGATATCAGATATCGGTTGCTTTACCAAAACATATACAAAAGCAACATTATACATCAAGGCGTTCTAACCAAAATCTCAGATCAATTATAAAAATGTTTATACACTATATCGCAAGGACCTGAGAGTACAAGGATGACACATAAGACTTCTATGTACAACAAGACACAACTGATAGAACACCACCTCAAATTTCAGGTCCTCTTCCTACTGATGTTTTGTCTCAACTTACACAATCACTTCTACCTTGTGCACATCCACCTAAAAGGGTGTGGAAACCCACGAGGCGAGACAAAAGTCCCAGTGGGAGATGTAAATATCTGCCAACATTATTATTATCATAGATAAATCTTATGAAAGAGAGCAGAAGAAACCTTTATTGAAATAAACATGTATAACTACTTGTGATATATAGAGTAGAGCAATATCATGATTTAAGTAGTTTAGATATCTATGACTGAGCAATAGATAATCTAATCACTTTTAGAAGGAATATGAAGAACATGTATAACATTTACCAACTATGTCGTACAAAAGCATTTGTATCCTCATCTAATGTTTTTATATACGATCCTTTAGCAAATATGTTATATGGCTAATTATATCTTTCAACAATAAATCTTATGCCCTGAGGAGATGAGGTATACCTCTCATGCTCCAACCAACCTAAATTAGGTAGCATTAGTGCCATAAAAGGTCCATGGAATAGCCAGACTCCACAACCTTTCCTTTCTTGGTCAATATGAGATTATTGGCAATGACATTATGAGTCAAACTACAATTCAGCTACCCTAGGTATATAGGCTCAATGCTAGAGAGATACATCTCACAGTTTGTTCTCTATCCAGGGTATGACCTACAGTCAATCCTCCATATATATTGAGTCATCGCTAGCAACCATAATCTTATCACGGTATGGCTTTACCACCAATCCCAATGTTGCATTAGAGCTACCGCCTACAACCACACTCTTTTTAGGGTATGGCCTATAGACAATCTTGAGGTTTGTAGGAAGTAAGGAAATACTCATCTTACACCTTGCATATTAAAAAATATTCATTCCAAGTGAAACTCATTTCACCATTCAACAAGTTTTGACGTTGGATGGATCTATGGCCACGACAACTACATTTTAATTCCACTCAATGAATTAAGTGCATTACAACATCTTTTATAGCATCAATCATATTACAAGCATGCAATATAAATAAATACTATGAAGAAAAGCATAATACATCCTTCAAGGATTCATATGATATTAGGCACATATTCTGATGCTTTATCACATTTACCTGGGATCTAAATCTCTTTAACATATTATTGAGAATCTCATCTCTTGAATGTTTTCAGCATCATGATCACATGCTATGGGGTATCAACCCCTCAATTCATTATTGAACCATGTCACCTCTTACCAGGAAAAAATCATTTCAAGATCATCAGACCCATATATATATATATATATATATATATATATCATACTTGTTTTACAAGTATTTCACATGGCTCACAAGGCCCATGTAATATGTATTATACCATATCATCACATTTCATACCTGGCTATGCTCATTATCTCATAATACCTACATGGTTAGAATTTCATGATAAAAGCAGTCAATTATCATCATCATGCCATAAAGAGAATCATTCAAATCACAACCCTTTGATAATTGGGGTTAGGGATTTTCCCCTTATAACCGATTAGGGTTTTTATGTTCATGTTTAACAACCAAATCCTAATTCATAACTCCTTATGTATATGAGCTTATCTTACCATCTTTTCATACTATTATATCACAAATATTCATTCAATCAAGTTGCAAGTATGATAAAATAAAAGCTATATCATATTGCCTAAGATTCTTTAACAGTTGGAACACCTCTGTGTTACCCTATCATTTTAATCATGGGATATCGATCCCTTAAACTCACCATTGAGTACCACATCACCGTCTAGGAAACATGCCTTTTCCTGGTCATTGGACCTATACACATCCTTCCTGTGATACAAGTATTCCATATGTCTCAATAGGCATATTAAAGCTATATTACATTATAACCACTATAGCCCTCATTTGGCTATGTTCATAATATCTGTATGATTAAGATTTCATTATATTATCGTAATTTTGATTACTATTATCATGCTATTTCAAGTTACAGTCCCTCTTGTGATTAGGGATATTGTTTCTCTCTTCAACTGATTAAGGTATCTAGGGTTTCTCTTTTTTGACTAATTAGGGTTTCCAAGGTTATATTCAATAACCAAACCCTTAACCATAACTCCTCATATCTAGGAGTTTATTTTATTGACATAAGTATTCATACATACTTAATTACTTTCATCAAATATCATTAATTGATTATCATCATGAGTGATACAAGTTCCTCTCTCATCCTTACTAGAATACAAGTTTCAACTTAACTTGTTGTATTGACTTGAACCTCTTTAGAGTGTATTGGCCTACACTTATCAAAGTGTATCCATCTCATTACATAATCATGTATCAACTTGATTATAATCCTCATGTGTCGGCCTACACTCATCAAAGTGTATCGGCCTACACACTAATCCTTGTATTGACCTAGACACATTCACTTGTGTCGGCTTAAGCTACTCACTTTGTGTTGGGTTAGACACATGTATCGGTCATGACACTTCACTTTGTGTAATCCTACGCTCCTCACTTTGTGTCGGGTTAGAAACTATCAACATATATCGGGTTAGGGGGTGTATTGATTTAGACACCATTATCATTTTGTGTTGCCCATGACACTATCACTTATGTTGCCCATGTCACATCAAGGTGATATTAGTTTTGAGGTGCTTAGAGTGATATCATCCATAAGCATAACATGGTGTATCACCTTCACCATACCTTGGCACATCACCTTCATCAAACATTAGCATAATATTTTCACCTCACTTAAGCATAACATCTTGACCTCACTTTAGGGTGTTGGCCACCTTATCACTTTGTGTGTCATCCATAGTATACTCTAGGATATTGGCCACACTGTCATCTAGTGTATTGACCATAGAACCATCTATTGTGTCGCCCTAGATATCACCAAGTGATATCATCCTTTAGGAGTTTTATACATATCAGGTTCTAGGGTTCTGATAGTATCGAGTTATCCATCATCAACACCCTTATATACTGTCACCTATAAAGGTACCAACCTCACCATTACTTGGTGTGTCGGCCATGACTTCAAGGAGTGTGTCACCCACACTTTCACATGGTGTGTCAGACTTAGACTCAAAGAAGTGTGTCACCCTTCACATTGGTGTCAGGTTAGAGGGGTGTCGGGTTGCTAGGGTTAGGGCATATTGGGTTAGCCCTATTGTCTTCATATCTTCACTCAACTATCAAGATATCAGCCTTCCCCCATCCTTAGTCTTAGGTAACAGGCCAGACAACTGTAAGGACAATTGTCCTTCACATGTAACAAACCATTAAGGAGTTAGGACTTCATATGTATCGGGTTCCCCTCACATAACCCCATATCGGGTTAGGGTTTCCTAAACCAATATTGGTTTGTGCATAGGAGATTACATCATATTTAAGCTCCAATCCTTCATCCATTAACACTCTAGTTCATGGAAAATGACCCAATATATCCATTAGATCTCATAGAATCATCAATCAACCAAGGAAATTCTAAATTGAAAAGGAATCATTCAGTATTGCATGATTGAAGGTGAATACAATATAGTTGAGTTCAAGTTATATAATCTGCCTCAAGATCAACACAAGAGCATCAAGCTCAAATCTTCACGTTCCCAAGGTTTAAGATGACTTACCAAAAGTCCAAGACTTGATCACAATACTCCTATATGAAAGAAGATACCATAGGAACTTGGTGAAGGAGAAAAGAAAGAAAGGAACCATGATCTAAGAAGCATAATCCACCCAAGGTTGAAGATGACCATGGCTTCACCTTAGGCTTGATGCTTGAACTTATTCCTATTCCTATTCCTCAAGATTATATGGTCATCTGCCAAGAGAGGGATGATATGAGATTCAAAAGGTTTCACTAGTAGGTGAAAAGAGAGGATTATAAAGTTGAGGTTCAAGAGAGAGAGTGTATGTAAGGTGGCACCACCATATGCACTTAGGTGACACATGTGCATGGATGGTGACTCCATACATCCATAATTATCTCAACATGCAAAATTCATTGGGATAATCCAAAGATGAGACATCGGCCATTGGGTAGCTTGCTTGACAAGATATCACAACCTAATATCACTTTATATGCAAACTGATTCTACTTTTCCAAGGATCATCTAAACCGATATGCTTCACTTACTTGAGGTGCTTAGCCTGATATGAATAATTCCAAATAGTTTCTAAACTGATATGGGACCTCCTCTATGGCTTCCAAACCAATAGGCATTCCCATATACACCTTATAACTCGACACAACCCCATCTAGGGTTCAAGACACTTATCACTCTTTGGTTCTTTCACCACCGAGAGTGCTATCACTCAACAAAGGTCAAACAAGGTGCCCCCTCCTTTCTCTCTCCTCTAGATGATTCTAAGAGAGATAGGGGACACTCTAGAGGTGATAATTTGCACATCAACCCCACATTTTGGGTAAATTGCAATTTGCACCAAAACTATCATATATGGCATAAACAATTTGCAAACAAGCTCAAAATTTGAGAATAAGACTCTCCTTAAGTCTTAATTGATTTTCAAAAGATTAAGACAAGGTTCTAAGAAACTTACGTAAGAAAAACTTTGTGTTATACCAAAACCCAGCTTAGGGGTGTTACAAGTTATCAACCCCTAACAAGGATTTCGTCCCCAAAATCTCAAGAGAAAAGATAAGGGTACTTCCTCTTTTAACTCTTCATTAAACTTTAATGAAACCAACCAAAGGAATATCAAAATATTAAACTTACTTATGACTAAACAAGATTCTTATATTAAACATCTTCTTTTGTCCATAAGTTGGTTTGAGATTAACTTAGGTTCCACCTTATCACAATTAGAATGTGGTAGGAATTCTTGTGCCACATATCCTATTTCATTATGCTCTTTAGATTGTATCAAAATGACTATGTGATCAGAGTAATCAGAAAGATAGCAATCTAAGAGTCCCATACTTACCTTGCCTTCACTAATTGGATACTTGGCCAGGGTATTCAAGTACCAAATTAGGTAGTATACACTTTTGTTTTATATATTTTTTAAGTTCTAAAACTTAGTATCTCTGGTTTTCTCTAGGTGTCTCTTTATCATGTTCCCATAAGACTAATTCAAAGGGAACTTAACAACAACTATCTTTCTATGATCAACAAACAAAATAAGGAGAAAATAAGTCACAATGGAAAAGTTCTATCTGACATGTTACCCCTTATAGGTCATTTAGTGTCTTAGGCTGAGTCAATGCATAGAGTCTAGTTGTTTCCTATTGTCTCCCTCGTCCTCTACTACCTGGAGTAGATGAACCAATCTGCAACACCTGTCTAGGTTTACGTCCTCCTATTCCACTGAACTATGGTCCTTGTGAACCTTGTTGATTCTGCCTTGGTTGTTGTGTCACCTCATTGTGCCTTTATGGACAAAATGGTCTAGTATGCCCAACCTGTCCACACCTATAACATGTATTACTCTCATACCACGGTCTTATCAGCCCCATCACTATCTTAGAAACTAAGCTTGAGGATCCAACTAGAGGTAAACTCCATCCTCTGTCCTTACATGTCGACCACCGCTTTGGTACACTAGATACTTATTGAACTGGTGGTATTGAAAATTTTGGTTGCTAACCAACAAACAATTGCTCCTAAGATTGTATAGTCCTCTTCTTAATACTTGCCTCATGCTTCCCTATCAAAGATCTCTATATCCTCCTCACAAATTCCATAAATGTGGCAAATCTTTGCCTACTTTCCAAAGCAGCTGCTGAGGTAGACATCTCAGCATTCAATCCTTTCTTGAAACGTCAAATCTGTTCTAACTCAATAGCATCCATTTGAGGACAAAATCATACAAGTTCCATAAACCTAGCCTCATACTCATTAACTGTCATGGTCCCCTACCATATCTTCTCAAACTATGAGATCTTTTCATCTAAGTACGTTTGCGGAAAGTACTTACTGATGAATTCTTGATGAAATTCCTCCCAACTAACCTCTTCTTCATTCCTTTTTACCTCTTCTATGGCCCACCAGTGGCCAACACTACCCTTCAAAAGGTACACCGCATGCCTGACCTTGTCATCATTTAGGATACTAAGGATATTAAAGGCTTTCTCTAATGTAGTAAGCCATAGATATGCATCTACTATATCAGATGTTCCAACAAACTCTATAGCTCCTACACGGCAAAGCCGTTCAAACGTCTTACCAAAATCCAAAGCTTCTACATTGGGGACTGGTACCCTAGGTTGTCCTACTGGCATCCGATCCGCCATATGCATTATTTTTGTCATGAACTGCCCGAAGACAACACGAAAGGCAAGGTTTTCTAGCATGGTCTGATCAAGCTGGGGATTCTCAGGCACTCATTCTTCTCTTGCCTGATCCCGTGCACCTTCTCCTGGTGTAGCAACATTGCTCTCAGCAACATGTTCATCATGTTCTCTAAACATTTTTATGCTTAACCCTTTCTTCTGCATAGGCAGAAGTCACTATAAGATATAATGGAGGATACTAGAATAAACTCAACACTTTAGTTCTGTGTCCCTGTAGACTCAGCGAACCTATAGCTCTGATACCATCTATTTGTGACACCCACTATCAAACTGACAACGACATTGCACAAAACCACACGGAAACAACCATTAGCAGTGGACTATTGAAAATCACTAAAAATTAAAACCTTTTCACCAAGAGATCCACTACTAGGAAACTCTTTATAGAAAGAACCAAAGCCATATATACATCATGTTCACTTCATACATACATTGTTCCATCACATCACAACGATATGAGACATCAATTGCTTTACCAAAGCATATACAAAAGCAACGTTATACATCGAGGCATTCTAGAAAATTCTCATATTGATTATAAAAATGTTTACACACCATCTCCCAAGGATATAAGAGTACAGGGAGGACACGTAGGACTTCTATCTACAACAAGTCACAACTGACAACACACCCCTCAAATTTCTGGTCTTCTTCCTACTATTGTCCTATCTCACCTTACATGATATTTGATACCTCATGCACACCCACCTCAAAAGGTGTGGAAACCCATGGGGTGAGACAAAAGTCCCAATGGGAGATATTACTCTCTGCCAACATTATTATTATCATAGATAAATCTTATTAAAGAGAGCATAAGAAAAATTTATTGAAATAAATAGGTATAACGACTTGTTATATGCAAAGTAGAAAAATCTCATCATTTAAGTAGTTTAAACATCTATGACTAAGAAATAGATCATCTAATCACTTTTAGAAGGAATATGAAGAACACATATAACATTTAACAACTATGTCATACAAAAGCATTTGTAGCCTCATCCAATGTTTTCGTATTGAATCCTTAAGAAAATATGCTATACGACTGATTATATTTTCAACAATCAATCTTATGCCCTGAGGAGATGAGGAATACCACTCATGCTCCAACCAACCTAAATTAGGTAGCATCAGTGCCATACAAGGTCCATGAAAGAGATGAACTCCATGACCTCTCCTTTCTTGGTCAACACGAGATTATTGGCAGTGACATTATGAGTCAAACTACAATTTAGATAGCCTGGGTATATAGAATCAACGTTAGATAGATATAGCTTACATCTTGTTCTTTATCAGGGGATGACCTATAGTCAATCCTGCATATATATGGAGTCATGGCCTGTAGCCATACTCTTATCAGGGTATGACTTTATTGCCAATCCCAATGTTGCATTAGAGATACGACCTACAACCACACTCTTTTTAGGGTATTTAATATAACCAATCTTGATATTTGTATGAAGCAAGGAAATACTCATCTTGCACCTTGCATATTAAAAAGAATGCTCTTCGAGTAAACTCATTTCACCATTCAACAAGTTTTGATGGTGGATGGATCTATGGCCAGAGAAACTACATTTGAAACTACATTTTTAGTTCCACTTGATGAATTAAGTGCATTACAACATGTTTTTAGCATAAATCAAATTATAAGCATTCAATATAAATAAATACTATGAAGAAAAGCATAATACATCCTTCAAGGATTCATATGACATTTGGCACATATCCTGATGCTTTATCACATTTACCTGGGATCTCAATCCCTTAAACATATTATTGAGAATATCATATCTTCAATGTTTTCATCACCATGATCACATGCTATGGGGTATCAACCCTCATTTCATTATTAAACCATGTCACCTCTTACTAGGAAATAAACATTTCTAGGTCATTAGAGAAATATACATATATATATGTATATCATACTTGTTGTACAAGTATTTCACATGGATCACAAGGCCCATGTAATTTGTATTATACCATACCATCATAGCTCATACCTGGCTATGCTCATTATCTCATAATACTTGCATGGTTAGAGTTTCATGATAAAAGCAGTTAAATATCATCATTATGCCTTAAAGTGAATCATTCAAATTACAACCCTTTGATAATTGGGGTAAGGGTTTCCCCCTTATAATTGAGTAGGGTTTTTATGTTCATGTTTAAAGACCAAATACTAATTCATAAATCCTTATGTATAGAATTTTATCTTATTATATTTTCATACAATTGTATCACAGATAATCATTCAATCAAGTTGCAAGTATGTAAAATAAAAGGTATATCATATTGCCTACGATTCTTTAATAGTTGGAACACCTCTGTGTTACCCTATCATTTTCATGATGGGATATCAATCCCTTAAACTCACCATTGAGTACCACATCTCCTTCTAGGCAACATGCCTTTTCCAAGTCATCATACCTATTCACATCCTTCCTATGATAGAAGTATTTCGTATGTCTTATAAGGCATATTCAAGCTATATTAGATTATAACCACTATAGCCTCATTTGGCTATGATCATAATATTTGTATGGTTAAGATTTAATTATATTATCATAATAATTGATTACTATTATCATGTTATTTCAAGTTGCACTCCTCTTATGATTAGGGATAGGGTTTCTCTCTTCAACCTATTAAGGTTTCCATGGTTTCTCTTTTTTAAATAATTAGGGTTTCTAGGGTTATATTCAATAACCAAACCCTAAACCATAACTCCTCATATCTAGGAGCTTATTTTATTTCCATAAGTATTCATACATACTTAATCAATTTCATCAATTATCATTAATTTATTATCATCATGAGGTGATATAAGTTCCTCTCTTATCCTTACTAGAATACTGGTTTCAACTTAACTTGTTGTATTGATTTGACCCTCTTTAGAGTGTATTGGCCTACACCTATCAAAGTGTATCCATCTTGTTACATCATCATGTATCAACTTGATTATAATCCTCATGTGTTGGCCTACACTCATCAAAGTGTATCGGCCTACACACTAACCCTTGAATCATCCTAGACACATTCACTTATGTCAGCTTAAGCTCCTCACTTTCTGTTGGGTTAGACACATGTATCAGTCATAACACTCTTCACTTTGGTCAGCTTAAGCTCCTCACTTTGTGTCGGGTTAGGCACTATCAACAACTATCGGGTTAGGGGGGTGTATTGACTTAGACACCATTATCACTTTGTGTCGCCCATGAAATAATCACTTGTGTCACCCATGGCACATAAAGGTGATATCGATTTTGAGGTTCTTAGAGTGATATCATCCATAAGCATAACATGGTGTATCACTTTCACCATACCTTGGTGCACTACCTTCTTCACAATTTAGCATAATATTTTCACCTCACTTAAGCATAACATCTTGACCTCACGTTAGGGTATCAGCCACCCTATCACTTTGTGTGTTAGCCATAGTATACTCTAGGGCATTGACCACACTTTCATCTAGTGTATCATCCATAGACCATCTATTGTGTCACCCTATGTAACAACAAATGATATCAGCCTCTAGGGTTTTGATACATATCGGGTTCTAGGGTTTTGATAGTATAGGGTTAGCCATCATCAACACCCTTATATACTTTCACCTATTAAGGTACTGGACTCACCAATACTTAGTGTGTCGACCATGACTTCACGAAGTGTGTCACCCACGCCTTCACAAGGTGTGTTGGCCTTAGACTCAAAGAAGTGTGTCTTCCTTCACATTGGTGTCGGGTTGCTAGGGTTAGGGCGTATTGAGTTAGCCCTATTGACTTCATATTTTCACTCAACTTTCAAAATATCGGCCAAACATCATCCTTAGTCTTAGGTAACATTCTAGAAAACTATAAGGATGATTGTCCTTCACATGTAACAAACATGTAAGGAGTTAGGACATCATGTGTATTGGGTTCCCCTCACATAACCCCATATCGGGCTGGGGTTTCCCAAACTAATATCAGTTTGTGCATGGGTGATTCCATCATATTTAAGCTCCATTCCTTCATCCACTAACACTCTAGTTCATGGAAAATAGCCCAATATATCCATTATATCTCATAGAATCATCATTCAACCAAGGAAAGTCAAAATTGAAAAGGAATCATCAAGTATTGCATGATTGAAGGTGAATAACAACATAGTTGAGTTCAAGTTATATAACCCACCTCAATATCAACACAAGAGCTTAAATATCCAGAGCTTCATGTTCCCAAGGTTGAAGGCGACTTAGCAAGAGTTTAAGACTTGATTACAACACTTCTATATGGAAGAAGATACCATAGATAGGAACTTGGTGAAGGAGAAACGAAAGAAAGGAACCATGATCAGAGAAGCATAATCCACCCAAGGTTGAAGATAACCATGGCTTCACCTTAGGCTTGACTCTCAAACTTGTTCCTATTCCTCAAGCTTCTATGGTTGTCCACCAAGAGAGGGATAATATGAGAGTCGGAAGGTTTAACTAGTAGGTGCAAAGAGAGGCTTATACAGTTGAGGTTCAAGAGAGAGAGAGAGAGAGAGAGAGAGAGTGTATGTAAGGTGTCACCACCATATGCACTTAAGTGACACGTTTCCACAGATGGTGACTTCATGAATTCATAATTATCTCGACATGCAAAATCCATGAGGATAATCCAAAGATGAGATATTGGCCATTGGGGGCTTTCTTGACAAGATATCACAACCCAATATCACTTTATATTCCAGTCGATACAACTTTTCTAAGAAACATCTAAACCGATATGCTTCACTTACTTGAGGTGCTTAGCCTAATTTCTAAACTGATATGGGACCTAATCTATGGCTTCCAAGCAGATAGGAATTCCCATATATACCTCATACTCGACACAACGCCATCTAGGGTTCAAGACACTCATCACTCTTTGGTTCTTTCACCACCGAGAGTGCTATTACTCATCCAAGACTCAAACAAGGTGCCCCCTCCTTTCTCTCTCCTATATATGATTCTAATAGAGAGTAGGGACACTCTAGATGTGATAATTTGCACATCAACCGCACGTTTGGGGTAAATCACATTTTGCATCAAAACTATCATATAAGGCACAAAAAATTTGAGAATAAGCTCAAACTTTGAGAATTAAACTCTCCTTTGGTATTAATTACTTTTAAAAAGAATATGACAAGGTTCAAAGAAACTTTATTAGGAAAAACATTTGGAGTTATCCCACAATCCGGGTTAGGGGAGTTACAGTTCTCATCAGGTTTATACATAAATCTCATGATCTTATTCCTACAACAAACCATCTTCTCCACATGAAAGAACTTGGTGGAAAAAGCATCAACGAGGAGTTCCCTATCTATAAGGCTCTCATGGTTAAGATCTTGATACAAGGAAATGGCCTTATCTCTCAAAGAGAACCTAAAAGCTTTGCAATCTACCACATGTTGTGGGACTCTATTAATCTTGAGTGTATCACATATATGTAAGACCATTGGCCTAAGTTTTGGGGTAAACCTATTTTCTTTGGATTTATCTTATGCTTATAACCTTTATCTAATAGTTTGAGATGTAATTAGGGCTTGTGGAGAGCTTAAGTTTCAAGTTTTAGCTTGTTTGGATGTTCTTTGTGCTAGTTTTGGTGCAAATTGCAATTGACCCAAAGTAAAGGGTTAATGTGCAAATGTTGTCTCTAGGGTGTTCCTCCTCTTTCTTGAAAATATTTATAAGAGAGATAAATAAGTGGGTGCCTTTTTTGGGCCTTGTTTGAGGAGTTTCACCCTTAGTGGTGATTAGGGTTCCTACGAGTGTTGCTTGTCTCGACCTATGTGTATATGGTGTGTTGTCTTGACCTAGTTCGCGACCTAGGGTTGGTTTGGAGGGTGTCACAGTCAAGGAACCCCCACTATAAGGTGGGGTCATGACCAAGGTGGTCTTGGGTCAAGTCCCTCTTATAGGATGTCTTGACCTATGGTTTGAGATAGTTCCTTTATCTCGACCTTGTGGTGATAGTGGTTGGTGGTGTCGCGACCATCGATGGTACACCATGGGAGGGTTGTGACTGCGACCATGTGGGTGACCAAGGTGGTCGATATCCAACCTAGAGTGTATCACCATGTCTCACATACATGTATAAGGTGGTTTTATGTGGGTGCATGTTGGTGTTTTGAGGGGAAAAGTGTCCCTTTGGTACCTTGGAGTGTTGACACATCATCCCTTTCCTTCTCTCTTATCTCTCACCTATATAAACCCTTTTTTCTCCATGCTTGTAACTATTTTGGCCCTCCATCTTCTTCCTTATCCTTTGCTTGTTGTTTGAGCTTAATGGAGCAAGGAGATTTGACCTTGGATATTGGTGACCAAACTATACTTGCATGTGGTGTTTGTGGCAAGCACAACTCATCTTCAACCTTGGTAAGTGTTTATCTTCCTTGATGACATTTATTTTGATCTCCTACCTTCACCTTCCTCTCTTGTCTTGACCCTAGACCATGTTTCCTCCAAGGTGGTCATTTTGGGAGAGGAACTCCTCATCACAAGGGTCATAGACCATGTTTTGACAAGGTAGACCAAATTGTGAGGAGGGTTTCTTATCTCTTTCTCCCTTTCTCTTTTGGCTCAGCCTAGGGCTTTTTGGCTCTCTTTTCTTGGATGATATTTGACCTTGGTTTCTTATCCTTCTTGAAGTGATCTTGTGTTTGAGAGTGGAGCTTTTGGTGGAGCTTCTTCAACCCTTGGATCGTGTGCTTGGATCTCTTGATCTTGGATCTTGGAATCCTTGGTGGTGATCTACTTAAGGCGGGTTATATAACACTTAACATACTCTATGGTTGCACTATTTTATGCATGTTTGTTACTATATTCTCTCTCTGAAATGTTCCCTTATCATGCTAGATAATGATAATCTCTATAACTTGTTTGGTAGAAATTCAAAACCCTAATCTACATGCACCGATTTGATGGTTGACCTATTGTGGAGGTTCTTCCCTATCCTTTGACCCTAATCTTGCTCTCATGCATGGTGGATGTGTTTATAGATGTTCAAGGGAGGCTATGTTCTATTTTTGGGTACCTTGATCATGGTTTTCTCTTACTTGGACAAGGTTCTTTCTTGGTGGTCTCTTGACTCATGACTTAGGGTTCTTGGTGATCGTTTGTTTGAGCCCTTCCTTCGTGGTGACTATGGTTTTCTCCTTGATTTTGGTTCTATATTGAGAACAAGATTTTATCCCTTAGGGTGGTCGAGACATCTTCCCCTTGATAGTCGCAACCACAGTTAGTTTGGATCAAGATGCCACTCTTGTTGATGGGTTGAACGTAGTGGTGTTTGAGGTCGTGACACTTGGTATTGATGACCAAGTTGACCCCTATTTTGGATGGGTTGTTGCCCTAGTTTTTGGGTCATAATCTTTCCCTAGACTTGGTCATGACATGACCTTTCCTGAGGTTGTGAAATAAACTTGAGTGAGGTCACGACATGTGGTCTTGGGTTGCAACAAGCTACCTTGGTTGGGGTCGAGACAGCCTTGAGGTCAAGACACTTCCAAGTCAAGACATTTGTGCGAGTTTAGAACCCTAACTCTACATGTTGTAGAAACGACATGGTTTAGGTGGGAGAGGTTGCAACCTATTGGTATGAGTGGACACAACACCATAGGCTATCGTGGTGGTGACATGGATGAGTATTTGGGTGGTCACGACCTAGTTGCTATGTGGTCAACCCATGATGATGGTAGGTGGTTGAGAGGTATATGTGGACACTTAATAATACTCTTGTATGTGTGATGCATATGCCATGTATAATGCCATTTCAAATAATATCTAATAAACCTTAATAGTGTTCCTTAATCCTAACATACTTCAGGATGATGGGAGGTGGTGAATCTAGTGTTGATTGTTGAATCTAACTTTGTGAAACCTAATTGGATAAGAAGAAACCCGAACCCTTATAATGTGCAATGAGTCTTTCTTGTTTCTCCCTCATGGAATGGTTATGGTGTTATGTGGTCATCTATCTTGTTTATGAACTTCTAACCATGCATGTATTATGAGCTTGATGGTCATAGCTAGTGTATGCTATGGTGATTAAACATGATACATGTTGAATGAGCCTTCAAGAGGCATACTGAAACACTTGTGATACATGAATGATGAGTTGAGGGATTGATATCCCATAGCATGTGACTTTGGTATTTATGATGTGGTGAATGGTAGTAATGTAGGCATCATGTGGTGATTGTGTGACAAGTTCACACCTTATACATTTTATATCTTATGGAGTTGTGTCATGCCCTTATCTTTGTAGATTTTGTTATGGCTTTATACGTTGTAACTTGATTGATGCTAAAACTAACTTAATTGACTTAACTAATCAAGTGGAACTTAATCATGTAGTTTTGACATGTGCCGTAGATCCATCTCAGTGTCAGTACTTGCTAGATGGCAAAATAGGCTTTCCCTAATGAAAGCTTGTAGTCATATACTGTTGAGTATATGCATTCGCAGGATTGGCTACGAGCCATACCCTAACAGGAGTGCAGCAATGGGCCGTAGCTCAGTGATATGTTGCTCATGAGTTTTCATAGGATTGGCTGCAGGCCATACCATGGAAGAAGTGTGATTGTGGACCCTAGCTCAGTTTCACTAGTGTCGTGACCCGTACAAAGGTGGGCTAGGAATTTCATAGGTTGACTATATGTTGCTGGTTGCAGTTGACTGGTATGTCTCTACGATGTACTCATGTACTGATCATGAGGTTTGGTGAGGTTTTGGATTCTGACTCTTCCATAGATCTTGTATGGAACCAATTTTGACTTAGTAGTAGTCAGTTGGATTTGGGTGGTATGACTCAAATCCTCGTGGCATAATAAAATACATAATCAGTCGTGTAGTATACTTACTTAGGATCAAATATGGGAACATTGGTTGAAGCATTTCCATGCTTTTGAAATGATTAGTTGGTAGAAGATAACATGTTCTTCATATTCCTTCTATGATGATAAGATGTTCTACAATCCAATTGCAATTTCATAATGATTATCTACTTTAGACATATTATTTGACTGAATTTTCTTATTATAGATGTATTTTGCTTTTGTTCTTTAATTACCTTATCTGTGTTAATAATAGACGTTGATGGAGACTTATATCTCTTGATGGGATGTTTGGTCTCACCCCATGGGTTTCCACATCTTTTTAGGTAGCCTTGTACGATGAAGTGGTGATCATGTAGCTGAGGAAGAGAAGAAAAAATGGTAGTAGCTGATCAGGTTGGATGTGTTTCTAGTCTTTTTGTGTAGAGTCCTAGAGTCATCCTTGTACACTCAGGCCTTGGGGATGTTTTTGATGTATGTATGGTTATATTATAATCACAATGTTTTTGGCATGTATGCCCTTTAGTTGTATAGTTTGGAAGATATATATATATGTATGTATGTATATATATATATATATATATATATATATATATATATATATATATATATATATATATATATATATATGTGTGTGTGTGTGTGTGTGTGTGGAACATGTTTTTCATGTAACAAGTTGATGAAATGAATGTTTGAGAACTATGATGTAAACACCTTGTGATATATGACATGTTATTCACGTTTGTGTTAAGGACTTACAAGTGAAAGTTTTCATCTTTGGTGCTCTTGCAAAATCAGTTCTAATTTCCTGTGTTTTTTGGTAATCTACTTGCTTAATATTGTTTCCACATTTAGTTTTGAGTAATCTCACATTGTGTGGCATGGGGCATCACAATTTGGTTGGTATTAGAGATTTAGGTTCATCGAGTCTACATGGACCTAGGACTAGGGTTTGTGTCTGTTCTTGTATCCTCCAGTTTGTCTTATTGTAACTTCAACTTATGCAGAAGGAGTAGAAAAGCTTAGAGATGTATGGAGAACATGAAGAACACACTACTGAAAGTAGTTTTGATGCACCAAGAGGAGGTGCAAGGAACCAAGCACGAGAGGATCAGGCACCTAAGGTCCTCCAGTTTGACCCAGCCATGCTTGAGAATCATGCCTTTCAGTCTCTTTTTGGGCAGTTCATGGCTACTATGATGCATATGGCAGACATGATGCCCACACCTCAGCCAAGGGCACCAGTTCTCAATGTAGAATCTTTGAGTATTGGGAAAACTGTTGAGCGGGTTCTCCGTGTTGGGGCAATGGAGTATACTGGGATGGCTGATCCAACGGATACAAATATGTTGCTAACCGATCTTGAGAAAGACTTCAAGTCCTTAGCATCCCAGAGGCTGATAAGGTGAAGCACGCAATGTACCTTCTGAAAGGGAGTGTTGGCCACTGGTGGGCCATAGAAGAGGAGAAGATGCCTGGTGCTAAGGTAGGTTGGGAGGAGTTCCAATGTGAGTTCGTCAGTTGGTACTTCCCACAGACATATCTTGACAAGAAGATCAGCCAATTTGAACAGATTAGGCAAGGATCCACGATGATAAATGAGTACAAGGATAAGTTTATGGAGCTTCTTTGGTTTTTCCTATGGATGATGATAGGATCTAACATTTTTAGAAGGGGTTGAATACCGAGTTGACTACCCCAATGGCTATTTTGGAGAATAGGGAGAGGTTTGCCACATTTGTGGAGTCTATTTAGAGGATAGAGAGGTCTATGAAAGAGAAGTGAGAGGCGAGTGCTAGGAAGAGGCCTGCACAGTCCCACAAATAGTCGTTAGTAGGCTTTAAGAAACCAAGGTTTTTTCACTACTAGCACTATAGAGGTACAATGCGTAGACACAGTGGTCACTGAGTGAAGGCACATGTCATAGCCTTCCACTTATTGGATCCCACAACACAATGTCAATGTCATTGACATGGCCACCTATGCCACCTATATATACATGGGTGGTGGCCAACACATTAGGTAAGCTGCCATTACTCCCCTTCACCATTGCCTCCTTCCTTGCATTCAATCCATCCACCCACCATATCCACCTCATTTCCACCATAGAAACCTAGTTTTCCAGGTTTTCTACCATAATCCCCTTCATTTCCATGCCATCACCCACCTTGGAGGAGGGAGGTAATTCTACAACAACTAGGAGGTGAATAAGAAGAAGCTACTTTGATCTCCATGGAGTCTTATCCCCTTCTTCTCATTTCTTTTATCTTTTCTTTGAGCATGTCTAGCTAATCCCCTAGTGGTGTCCCATTAGGGGTTAAAATGTGACTTTGATACCATGTTGGGGGGAAATAACTTGTAATGAACATAATTTCATTCTATGATGATTGCCTCTTGCTTCTCTCTCATTTTCCATTATCTTTTATGTGGTTTGTGCTTTTAAACATAAATTGCTTATTTTGTAATGTTTGATGACACTTAGCTTCTAAGGGAAATTGGAATGTATGTGGCAATCTTAGGAATGGCTCCTAGGTCCAATTAGTGGATTCCTAGCTATCCCACTTTGTTCCTACATACATCTCCCTTCTTCTATAAGTGAGTGTGAGATCTAAGTACCTAGTTTAAGTGTGATTAGTGCATTTCCCAAGAGTTTTCTAAAGGCTAGATGGCAAGTAACATGAAGTAAAATACCCTCATCTCTACTCCCATTCCTACCCTTGGCTCTCAATTTCCCTAATACCACTTACCTTAGAAACCAAGACTTATCAAGTCCTATTAGAATTACACCTAGCCCAACTTCTCCAACTAGTAGTATAGGGTATATTCTAATAGCACTTGCCTTGTTGTTTGGTTTGTAATCTAGATTGAAATGTGAGATTTTCATTCTATGTTTATCTCCCCCCCACAAATATCAAGTTGCATTTCCAAACGGCCCACCTACCTATCATATTGCTTGAAATCCACCCTTGTTTTCTTAGCTTGTTGATGCTTGTGTAGTCAATTGCCTTTGTTAATTCTTAGCTAATTGCCTAGTTCTAGATAGTTAGTTCTTGCTTAAGTAGTTAGGGCTCCTTTCAGCTTGCTTGTGTTAATTTGTCTAATTAGTGATAACTTGGGCTCTTGTTTGCCTACTTGCTTAGTTGACATCTTAGTTGATAACTTGGCTTTCTAGTGTAGTGTAACTCCTTGCTCTAGCCTAATTGCTTGCCTTGCTTAGTTTGATAGCCTTAACA
Source organism: Alisma plantago-aquatica (assembly GCA_963693085.1). Lineage (NCBI taxonomy): Eukaryota > Viridiplantae > Streptophyta > Magnoliopsida > Alismatales > Alismataceae > Alisma > Alisma plantago-aquatica. The sequence continues at coordinate 25,694,904 of OY856410.1, forward strand.
TGCTTAGAGTAATCTAGAGTTTTTGTTAACTTAGTTTCCTTCTTGCTCTTTCTTGCATGAAATTGTACTGTAATAATCTCAAAACCCAACTTTAAACCCTCAAACCCTAATCTCCACTTTAAGAACATAGCTAACATGACCCTAGCTCTAGTGCCCCCTCTATCCCTGAGGATCGTCCCTAATCTTACAACTAGCCTATACTACAACATGGCCCTGTGCGCTTGTCGGTACGTGTGCATTGGACTAGGTCCATGTACACATTTTGAGAGATTCCTTGTGTTTTCCCTTAGGGTTGCATCTAGGCACCTTTAGTTGGTTAGTGTTTGGCCTTGAGAAGAATTGCACCAAGCTTTCTGGCACCATTTCTAGGGAAAAGAGATGATCCGAGAACCCCCCTTGGCATGGGCTATATCAAAGCACGACCTATCGAGCATTCTCTCCTAGATCTAGGTGTAGGAGAAAGAATTATGCCATTGTGCATGTACTTACAGCTCAGCCTAACAAAAATGGGATCGTGGATTGGAACATTGTTCTGGGTGATGGAACTAGGAGGAAATCCTTGGGCATATTATGAAATGAGATAATAGCATTGGATCAAAGGATAAATATTGCATACCGAACTGACTTTTTGATCATGGATGTTGGCCCTATTTATGGAAAGGAATACCTCATATTGGGAAGGCCCTTCTTGTCCACTCTGAGTGTGGAGATTAATGTGCATACAGACACTTTAAAAGTCACACATAGTTGGAAAAGGTTTGACTTCTTTATATTCACTAAGGAAGAAAGATATCGTCTGGGTGAAGAGGATTTTGGCGACAGTTTAGACTACTATGATACTCTAGAACAGTGGAGATCAAGCCCTTACTTCTGATCATTGTACACTCCATGGGATGAAGCCCTTGTCATTAGAACTCTAGAAAGGATCACCATGGAAGAGGAAGGAGACACCTGGGGTGTCAACACTTACTGAACAAAGCAACAAGCCCAACTGAAGGCTATAAATTTAGAACTAGTGGGAGGCAACTGACATGGTTTGAGATTCTCGAACCTTGTTGTTTTAGCATACTTTCTTTTTCCATGAAATACACACACGAACACTAGTGCTTGATAATTTTTCTTTATTTTTGATGATTTGATAGGTGAGACAGGTGAAAGTTGAGAAATGAGGCACATTTTAGTGAAAAATTATTGGTACAACATCAACTGGGTAGATTAAAATGATTGGATTATGAATAATGGAATCATTTGATGATTTTGGAAGATTTTTGAACTTGGAAGACCCAACACGACCGTGCTAGCATGGAATGGCCATGCTGGCAAGTGGTATGTCAATAGGGAAAACTCAAATTTTGGGCACGGGTAGCACGACTGTGCTGGCCAACATGGCCATGCTGGCCTGGATCTAGTACTTAAGTTACTCAATTTTGCCTGAGCTAGCATGTCCCAACTCTCATTTCGTCGACCCAGAATGGCTGTTCTACTGAAGGAGGTGACTAGGGAGACCCCCAATCACCCCAAAGCACATTCTCTTGCTCCCAAACTCTGGATTTGATTTCCCTTTGGTCCCCAATCACCTTCCCCTACCTCAAGCTCTATTTTCCACCCTCCATTACCATCTATTTCTCCATCTCCAACGATATTCTACCCCTACATCCCGGAAGCACGTTTCTTGCTGTTCTAGCTTGATTTCCACCAAAAATCCTTACAAAGATGAAGAGCATGGGCAAAGAAATCAAGAAGGGGGTAGAGAAGACCATGAACATCCTCACCGTAGGCAAAAGCCACACCAAGCGGGCCTCGAATGTCACACCTCCATCCCACAACATGTCGTCACCATCTAATTCCATTTCAGAATCACTCCGACAGTTGGCATCGACAAGTGCCTCCCAACACCGACCCTCCTCAAGTGACCACACGTCAGATACAAGATATAGTAACCCAATGAGGAGGAGGAGGAGGAGGAAGAAGAAGAGATGGAGAACATCATCAATTTGGTGGACATTGATGCACCGACTCGAGAGAGGAGGGTTAATAAGGCTACTGATGCATCGTCTTCACGATGACCCCCACACCCGACTCTGATGAGACGCTCCACTTCATCAGTACAACCATGAACCGCTCAATAGTCCATTAGGTGTCGATTGATGATTGAGGAAGTAGCTGAAGAAGCACCCACTCAGATGGTGACCTTGAACTTGGACACAAGTTTCGAGTCACATAGATATGAGGAGGAGGAGATAGATGATACTAGGAGTGAGGAGATGGAAGATGAGCCAGTGGACCTATTATCCAAGCTAGAGGAGAATATGATGAAGTGGGTTGGGAAGCAGCACGAGGAAGTTGCATATGGGAGAGGCACATCAAGGAGAGTGTTCACAAGGCCACTTCACCCTTAGTGTACTACTAGGAGGGTGATTCCCACAAGGTATGCTTTCTGAAACACCATGCAACCCCTTGGATGCATCTTATTGCCAAATATTTCTTAGAATCATGTTGATTGTACAAATTGCTGACCACTGTGGAAGAAACTTACTTGGAGATGACTCATGAATTTTTTGAATCTCTGGAGAAGGTGCAATATCAAGGAGAGGATGCAATCCTCTTTAAGCTCAATGACTCCACTCATGTACTAAAGGCTATCAACCTCAACAAGATTTTTGCACCAACACCAGAGATAGCTCAAAAGTTTGATGGGGGCATGTTTGACAAAAGTTGGAAATGCAACTACACCAAGATGTGGGAAACATTCATTGGAGAAAGCTCCTTTGCAGCGGGAAAGTAAAAAAAGCAAGATTTTCAACCCCGCTTTAAGATATATTCAAAAATTCCTCGCCAAATCCATTTTTGGCCGGTACAATAACCAAGGATACTATTCTTAAAAATACTTATTTGTGATGTCAGTAATGGTGAGTTGTGGTTATGTGAATCTGGGGATGATGATGATTGATCATTTAAAAACAATTCCCTCCAAGACCAAGCTTCCCTTCATAATGGGAGGGATTGTGACCACCATAGCAAAATCACTTGATTATGATATCCATAACTTCACAAAGGTAGAAGGGGCCAAGTTTATTTATTTGAACTCTCTTGCAAGGTCTCAGATGATTTCCATAAGAGACAAGAAGATCATTTACAACATGAACCCTGGGTACCCTGGCCTCACTCTGGAGCTACCTTACCATTTGTCTATTCTTGTTGAGAACATCAGGCCATTGGAAAAATCTTCCAGCATGAATTTCTAGTTGGGAAGGCATGTTCCCTAGAGAGGACTACAGAGATGTGACAGTGGACTTACCAGATGGTGTAGGAGAGACAAATACACCAGAGCAGCAACACATCCTTGAGTGGCCGCGCCGCACAAGATAGAAACATGAGGACTTAGTTGCACAACCACCTCCAACAAATGCATATGACATGTTAGCCATTCATGCACAGTTGGAGGTGATTCAACAGACACATCATGCCATGTGGTTAGATGCAACAGATGCATCATCAGATCAACCACATGTACTAGTATCAACATGCACAGGTTCATAGGAACCCCCAATGGGGGGAGGATTTTTGGGGAGGATTATCTAGTTACCAGGAGACATACCCACCTCCACATGAAGAATATTGGGGCCACTATTACAAGTACCCACCCCTACTAGCCGACCCACCACAAGATCCCACACCACCAAAGCAGTGCCGTCTACCCTATCACTCCTAAGCTTTAGTTTCATGCCGAGGACAACTTGATTCAAAAGTTTGGGGTGGTAGGGTGGTATGCCCTTTTCTTAGATTATTTTGTTGATGTCTATCTCACTTGATCTCTGTTCCTTTGACATTACTCTTTTTAGTATAGATTTCCTTTTTTTGAATCCATGTAGTTCAATTTCATGCATTTTTGCATTTATTTTTTAAAATTTTTACCCTTTTTGCTCTTCCATGTAATGCATTGCATCTTCTTGTAGATTTTGGCACTTTTGTGTGTTTTTATTAGGATTTGCTACTTTATGCTTTAATTTCCCCAAAGTTAGGTTTAGATGTAATTGATTGCAAAGTGGCACCATTTTGGCCAATTTTGCCCAAATTTGGATGTTCTTGCCTAAAAGCATGTTGTAACTTAATCTCCACTTTTTGAAATGAAATGTTGGTTTTTGACAAATGCATATCACTTTCTTAGAGTTTATTGCTATATGATCTTAAGTGTTGACTTTTTACATGTGCATCACCTCTCTCAAGTTTGTGAATGTTTTGGTTGAAATTGTGATTTGAGCAAGCTATGAACGCTTAGAGCCTATGGAATTGTAGGATATAAATGTGAATCTCACGTTGTTCACTCATGTGGTGTGATATCATTTGATGAAGTATTAAATTATCTTTCATATGGGATATTTTATGTTGAGGACTACACTGATGACCCCCCTTTGACCTGACTCTTCTTTCACCATCTTCATACCTCTCTGCCTCATGAAAGGATGCCTTAGTTCACATATTTAGCCTTGGCCACATCTAAAAGCTTGGTGTGGCCACATCTACATCTCCCCGCTTCACTCTATCCACCGTATGCCCTACCTACACCAAGGGATAAAGAAAAGAAAAGAAGAAAAGAGAAAAGAAAAAGAAAAATAAAATAAAGATGCTCCTATTTAAGCAAATCTAAATAAAGAAAAGATGAGTGTGCAAAAACACTCCAATCTCTTACCATAATCATTTCTTCCTTTTTCATACCCATTAAGTTAGAAAACATCCAATCTAGCTCACTTTTCCCTTTCTACAGCCATGTGGGTCATTTGGTGTAGTTTGAGACATAGGATTGAATGCATGAAAGTGAAACAATACTCCCAGTCACATTGATTAATGCCAACATGAAACAGTTTATCCAGAATGACATGAAGGACATATGGAAAGCTTGTCTATTCTAATCTCTATATTTGAAGTTTGCATGCTCAATGCTTTATTTCATGATTGGTTTATGAAAGTGGAGAGGAGAGAGGTGGGATACATGAAGTTAATCACTTCTAAGACCATTTAGTTAGTATTCATCATTTGTAATGCATTTGTCACTCTTATTTATTATAAGAAAACTAAAGAGATAGATTGAGTTGAAGCATACATGAGGACAAGTATGTTTTAAGTTTGGGGTGGTGATGTAACCCTATTTTAGGGCTTCATCTTGTGTCTTTTTGTATCTCAATCACATCAAACATAGTAGAATGGAAGTTAAATTCCCCAATATGCATATTACTGTCAAATGCACTTATGGACGTTCTTTGCAAACTTTTCAGGTATTTGGGCCATGCTTTGAATGGATGAGAGAGAAGGAAGGATTTCTAGGGTTCCTCCACCCATGAAGGGGTCCAAAGAAGGCCCCAAAGCTCCCTCAACCTACCACTAATGGCCAGGGGTCGACATCAAGTAAAGAAGTCTATTGATCATGAAGTTTCAAAAATAATTTTCCATTGAAGACGCCAACATGGCTGTGGTGCCAAGGAACGACCATGCTGGACAATGCCAACATCACAGAGTCAAACATCAAAATTGCAAGCTGCACCAACTTGAACAAAACAGCTCTACTATGCAACATGGTTGTGTTGTGAAGACCCCAAAATGGCTGTGCAGCCAGCACAACCATGCTGCCAAAGAAGAGAATGGGCATGCTTCCCAAAATGACCTGCACTTCACCTCCCCCACCACGACCGTGCTACCCAGCACGACCGTTCTACCTAGCCCTCACCACGGCTGTGTTGCCCAGCATGGCCATGCTACCAGCCTTCATGTCACTAAAATTCCTCTGACATTTTCCATTTCTTAGAACGGCCATTCCACATCACCATGACCGTTCCTACCCTTACCCACCACGGCCGTGCTACCTCCTAAACCCTAGCATTTTCTACATTATTTTTCCAACAATGCCCCTACTTACCCTAGTGATTCCACTACCACCTATATATGCATGGCTGGCGGCCACAACACTATGTTAGCTACCATTACTCCCCTCCACACACTCCAGAGCATTCATTGCCTCCTTCCTTACATTCAAGCCATCCACCCACCATTTCCACCTCATTTCCACAATAGAAGCTTAGTTTTCTAGGTTTTCTACCATAATCCCCTTCATTTCCATTCCCTTCACCCACCTCGAAGGAGGGAGGTCGTTCTACATCAGCTAGGAGGTGAAGAAGAAGCTACTTTGAGCTCCATGGAGTCCTATCCCCATCTTCTCATTTCTTTTATCTTTTCTTTGAGCATGTCTAGCTAAGCCCCTAGTGGTGGACCGTTTGGAGTTAAAATGTGACTTTGATACCATGTTGGTGGAAAATAACTTGTAATGAACATAATTTCATTCTATGATGATTGCCTCTTACTTCTATCTCATTTTCCATTATCTTGCATGTAATTTGTGCTTTTAAACATAAATTACTTGTTTTGTGATGCTTGATGACACTTAGCTTCTAGGGAAAATTGGAATGTATATGGCAATCTTAGGAATGGCTCCTAGGTTCAAATAGTAGATCCCTAGCTAGCCCCCTTTGTTCTTACATACATCTCCCTTCTTTTATGAGTGAGTCTGAGATCTAAGTAGCTAGTGTAACTATGATTAGTGCAATTGCCTCGAGTTTTCTAAAGGCTATATGGAAAGTAACATGAGGTGAAATACCCTCATCTCTACTCCCATTCCTACCCTTGGCTCTCAATTTCCCTAATACCACTTACCCTAGAAACTTAAACTTGCCAAGTCCTATTAGAATTACACCTAGTCCTAGTTCTCCAACTAGTAGTATAGGGTATATTCTAATTGCACTTGCCTTGTTGTTTGGTTTGGTAATCTAGATTGAAATGTTAGATTTTCATGCTATGTTGACCTTACCCCAAATAATATCAAGTTGCATTCCCAAACGGCCCACCTGCCCATCATATTGCTTGAAATCCACCCTTGTTTTCTTAGTTTGTTAATGCTAGTGTAGTCAATTGCCTTTGTTAATTCTTAGCTAATTACCTAGTTCTAGATAGTTTGTTCTTGCTTGAGTAGCTAGGGATCGTTTGAGCTTGCTTGTGTTAATTTGGCTAATTAGTGATAACTTGGACTCTTGTTTGCCTACTTGCTTAGTTGGCATCTTAGTTGATAACTTGGCTTGCTAGTGTAGTGTAACTCCTTGATCTAGCCTAATTGCTTTCCTTACTTAATTTGATAGCCTTAACGTGCTTAGAGTAATATAGAGTTTTTGTTAACTTAGTTTCCTTCTTATTCTTTCTTGCTTTCAATTGTAGTGTAATAAACTCGAAACCCAACTTTAAACTGTCAAAACCTAATCTTTGATTTAGGAACATAGCTAACATGACCCTTGCTCTAGTGCCTCCTCTATCCCTGAGGATTGACTCTAATCTTACCACTAGCCTATACTACAACATGACCCCGTGCACTTGTGGGTACGTTTATTAGTTGAGCCCGTGCATTGGACTAGGTCCATATACAAATTTTGAGAGATTTCATGTATTTTCCCTTAGGGTTGCATCTAGCCACCTTTAGTTGGTTAGTGTGTGGCCTTGAGAAGAATCACACCAGAGGGCTCCACCTGAGATGGAAAAATTGAAGAGACAGTTGCAAGAGTTGCTTGATAAAGGTTTTATGAGGATGATTATATCACTATGGGGTGCTCCAATGATGTTCATAAAGAAGAAGGACAAGTCCATGAGGCTATGTATGGACTACAGACAATTGAACATGGTAACAATAAAGAACAAGTATCCCTTATCAAGGATAACTGATCTGTTTGATCAGTTGCATGGTGCGATGGTGTTCTAAAAGATAGACCTGAGGTCAGGGTGTCACCAGTTGAGGTATGGTCACTATGAGTTTGTGGTTATGTTGTTTGGGCTGACTAATGCACCAAAAACATTCATTGACTTAATGAACATAGTGTTTTGGCCATTTCTCAATCAGTTTTTGGTGGCCTTCATAGATGGCATCCTAATATACAGTCATGATAGCCGACAACATGAGCAACATATTCCTCAGACGTTGACAGTGTTGAGGCAACATCAACTTTATGCCATGTTCAACAAGTGTGAGTTTTGGATGAAGGAGGTGGCTTTTCAGGGGCATGTTATCCCTACTAAGGGTGTTTATGTGGATCCCAAGAAGGCTGAGTCTATGATAGAGTGGGAGCAGCCAAAGACACCAACAGAAGTGTGCAACTTTCTAGGTTTGGCAGGTTATTATAGGAGGTTCATCAAGAACTTTAGTGCTATCGCTCTACCGTTGGCTAGGTTAATAAGGAAGGATGTGCTATTTGTCTAGGATGACATATGCCAGTGTGCTTTTCATAAATTGAAGGAAAATTTTACAAGTACACTGGTTCTGGTCTTACCTGAGCAAGGAAAAGGATACATCATCTTCTGTGATGTGTCCATGAATGGTTTGGGTTGTGTGCTGATGTAGGACAAGAATGTAGTTTCTTTTTATTCCCAAAAACTTAAGAAACATAAGGATAACTACCCCACCCATGACTTGGAGTTAGCTACTGTAGTTCATGCCTTGAGGACCTAGAGACACTACCTTTATGGAGAGAAGTGTCAGATCTTCACAGACCATAAGAACCTAAATTATATCTTTTCACAACAGGAGTTGAACATGAGGTAGCGACACTGCATGGAGTTAATCAAGAATTATGACTACACGATTGATTACCATACATGGTAGGTGAATGTCATGGCATATGCACTGAATAGGAAGTCCTCTTCATCGTCATCTATAGATAAGGCACAATTGTGTTCCTTGGTATGTCACATGCTAGACATGTTGATCTCCCTATGTCAGATGAATGTAAAGCTGGAGGTTTCCTTGCTAGCAGGGTTGTTAGCACAGTTGCAGGTGAAGCCCATGTAGAGACAACATATTACAGAGGCACAACATTTGATTCTGTGATACAACAATTTAGATCAGAGTTTGATAGCGATAAGCATGATGGCTTCCATGAATAAGATGACATGACAATTTGTTACCATGGCAAAGTCATGGTTATTGATGATGAAGATCTAAGGAAGGTGGTTCTAGAAGAGGATCACTTGTCTATGTATGCTATACATCCGGGTAACACGAAGATGTATCATAATCTGAAGGACATGCATTGGTGGCTCAACATGAAGCAGGATGTAGCTGAGTTCATTACGAGATGCACTATGTGTCAGTAGGTTAAAGCTGAGCACTAGAATCCTATAGGGACGTTGCATTCATTGCCTATTCAATAGTGGAAATGGGATCATGTGACCATGGAATTTGTTGTTGGTCTTCCCAGGATAGTGAATGAAAAAGATTCCATCTGGGTGATCGTTGATAGGTTGACCAAGTCAGTGCATTTTCTTCCTGTGAAGACAACATGTACTGTTGAGAAGCTTGCTCAGATCTATGTTGATGAGATAGTGTGTTTACATGGTGTTCCAGTAACTATCATGTCTGATAGAGGTCCTCAGTTCATGAGTCAGTTTTGGGAGTGATTGCACACATCTTCGGGTACACATTTGTGGTTCAACACTACTTTCCACCCACAGAGAGATGGTCAATCTGAGAGGATCATTTAGACCTTGGAGGACCTGTGAGAGCTTGTGTTCTTCAGTTCTTGGGAAGCTGGGATGTCCACCTTAGATAGAGTTTTCCTACAATAATAGTTATCAGAGAAGCATCGACATGACACCATATGAAGCATTGTATGTGAGACCTTTTAGGTCTTCGTTGTGTTGGTATGAGACATGTGAGTACTAGCTTCTTTGTCCTAAGCTTGTACAATAGATGATAGAAAAGATCAAAGTGATTCAACATCAGTTGAAGGCAGCATAGGATAGACATAAGTCATATGCATACAACTGACATACACCTCTGGAGTTCCAAGTGGGAGACTGAGTGTACCTTAAAGTCTCTCCTAGGAAAGGTGTTCTAATGTTTGGGAAGTAGGGTATGTTGGCTCCCAGGTTTATGGGATCTTACCCAGTGGTGGCACATGTTGGGAAGGTGGCCTATAAGTTGGAGTTTCCACCTGAGTTGCACAAGTTGCATCTAGTGTTTCATGTGAGTATATTGCGGAAGTTTCATCCTGATACACGATTAGTATTATAGCTAGTGGAGGTGGATCTTGATGAGGGTATGTCCTATGTGGAAGGTCCAATGTTGATCCTAGATAGGAGAGTGAATAAGCTGAAGAGGAAAGACATAGTTCTTGTAAAGGTTTTTGGCATCACCATGGTGTTTAGGAAGCCACGTAAAAACTCGAGGAAGAGATGAGGAGGAAATACCCTTCTCTTTTCTCTTAGGATTTTGGGGGGCAAATCCTTGTTAGGGGTTTATGGCTTGTAAGATCCCTGACCTGAGTTTTGGGGTAACCCTATTTTCTTTGTCTTATTCACGTGCTTAGAAACTTGCTCTAATCTTTTGAGATGTAATTAGGGCTTGTGGAGAGCTTAAGTTTCAAGTTTGAGCTTGTTTGGATGTTGTTTATGCTTTATGTGCTAGTTTTGGTGCAAATTGCAATTTACCCAAAGTAGGGGGTTAATGTGCAATTTGACACCTCTACAATGTTCCTTATCTTTATTAACATCATCTATAAGAGAGATAAAGAAGTGTGTGCCATGTTTGGGTCTTGGTTGAGGAGTGTCACCCTTAGTGGTGATTAGGGTTCCTATGAGTGTTGCTTGTCTCGATCTATTTGTATATGGTGTGTTATCTTGACCTAGGCCGTCACCTAGGGTTGGTTTGGAGGGTTTCACAGTCAAGACACCCCCACTAGAAGGTGGGGTTGTGACCACATTGGTTTTGGGTAGTATTGGGTTGAGATGGTTGCCCTCTTATAGGATGTCTCGACCTAGGGTTTTAGATGATTCCTTTGTCTCAACCTTGTGGTAATGGTGGTTGGTGGTGTCACAACCATGGATGGTACACCATGGGAGGGTCGCAACCATGACCATGTGGGTGACCAAGGTGGTCAAGACCCAACCTAGAGTGTATCATTATGTCTTGCATACATGGTTAAGGTGGTTGCATGTGGGTGCAAGTTGGTCTTTTGAGTGGACAAGTGCCCCTTTGGTACCTTGGAGTGTTGACACATCATCCATTGCCATCTCTTTTGGTCGGTAAAAAATCCTGTTACTGAATATTTGGTGCCCAAAACTTTGGGTACAAAAGATTTTGTTCCCCCATTATAGCCCTGGATGAGACATAAAAAAAAACTAGAGAAAACAATCTAAATACAAGCTACACAGTAGCCATCTACCTAGATAAAAGAAGAAAACAAACCCGCAATACTAACTCAAGAGATAACAGAGAAACTGAAAAGACTATCCAAACTACACATGCCAACACTGGCAATAGACTCATCCTCTGAAATTGTGGCAACATGGGCAGCCGAAACATCACTTCAGCAGCCTGGGCATCTCTGGAGCAATATAGTAGGAAAACTCCACATCTATCATCCAGGTCTTCGCATTTCTGGCAAGAAAAAGAAACCGCCAAGAGGACCTGTACAACATTGGATCCTTTAGAACAGAATGACTCAGCTAGCTGATCAATCACACACTGTCCATTATCCTCATTCCCTGAAGTTGTATGGACTAATCTGCCAAGTAAGACAACCTGAACCACTGAAGCCAATGTCCAAGGTTCACCTGGTTATTTCTTTATGCAAGAACCAAAGACCAAGCATCGAATGTTGCTGTTTGCACAACAACACCACCACAAGCACCTGGAGGGTGAAACAGTAGCTGTAACTACAACCTACACCCTGCCAAACATCTATTGAGAAGAAAACCAAGGCCAACAGACAACCAAAGGCAAAACACCTACCCACCAATCCTCCCTCACACATAACAATACAACCATTCCCTGAAATTAGTGGGAAGAAGGAGGCATAAATTCCACCATTGGAAGTGAATCCAGGCAAACTCACACTACTGTCTGGCAGAGGCATATCATCAAACACCATGAGGGTGTTCCCTCATGCATCATAGGAGATCCAGGAAGGAGAAGAAAACTACCCCCCTAACCCAACCCGCGCATCGTCACGCATCAACAGGAAGGCCCAAAGAGGAGAGAAAGTAACCTTCCGCCCACCCTTGAACCCAATCCCACACAAAGCTTGGCTGCTTCTTGCACAGAGGCGTCGCAGTGACCACCTTGAGAGAATTGGAAACCAGGCTAAAACAACCACCATCCTCATGTCCTCAACCATCTTGAGGGTATACCTACACGAATTAGTGAAAGGCTTGAGGGAGAACCCACCCGTGGCTGAAGAGAAGCCACGCGAGAGTCACCAACACCCTGATGCCATGCGGAGGACTGCCAGTGCCTTCAACCATCATGTGGCCGAGATCAAAACTAGAGAGAAGCAACCATTGAACACCCTGTGGGCAATCCATCGCGCAGCAGCAGGGGCAACAGGGGGGACCCTATCGCCCTAGAAGGGGGACAACAGACCTACTACCAGGACTTGAAGCCCGTACCAGCTGAAGGCCGGCTTGCATGAAGAAGAAGCCCAGAGTGGATCCCCACAGAGTAGCAACCAAGGACATGGAATCGACCCAGAGGCCCAACGGGGCGAACCATAACACTCCGCAGTGTCATCTAGTGTTGAACGCCGCACTACGCCTGGAGGAGGAACCTCCGTCGAGCATCAGGGACTCCCAACCACCCATTGATGATTCGCCACTGCGGTGCCGAAGTAGCATCCAACCACAACTGAGGGTCGCATCACCCTAGCAAACCAGGTACTCGGGAGTAGGGGACAAGATGTCAGTAACAGAGAGGAAAATCACCCCTTTCTTCACCAACGATGGCGGTAGCTCGGAACCTAGATCTGGAGGGAACGACCCCTCTCCAACCATCACTCTTGAACGGTGTGGAGTCGACCAGGTCGCCATGCTGCCTCATTCCCATGTCTAGATTCCTTGCACGCCCCCATCTCTTGTCCACCTGGCCTTCCAAGGAGTGCCTCATCGATTCGGCTAGACCTCTCCCTATCTCCAGAGTAGCCACCGCAACCTTCATCTGCAAGCTCTGACCAAGCCGTTGAAGGCCAGGGGGAGGGACGAGCAGAGACGGAGAACCCTCTCCCCAGCGGCAGCCACTAGTGAGAACCTAGAGAGAAGGTGGAGAGGAGATGTTTAACTGTCTTTAATTGTATTCAAGTCTATTTTGCATGTACGTTCTTCAAACCCATCCATTGCCATCTCTATTATCTCTCACCTATATAAACACTTATCTCTCTATTCTTCTAAACCTTTCAGCCCTCCATGTTCTTCCTTCTCCTTTTATTGTTCTTAGAGCTTAGTTGAGCAAGGAGATCTGACCTTGGAGCTTGGTGACCAAACTCTTCTTGCATGTGGTGATTGTGGAAACCATAGCTCATCTTCAACCTTGGTAAGTGTTTATCTTCCTTTGATGACATTTCTTTTGCTCTCCTACCTTCAACTTACTCTCTTTTCTTGACCCTAGACCATGGTTCCTCCATGGTGGTCATTTTGGGAGAGAAACTCCTCATCACAAGGGCCATAGACCAAGTTTTGACAAGGTAGACCCATGTGTGAGGAGGGTGTCTTCCCTCTTTCTCCTCTTCTCTTTTGGCTCGGCCTAGGGCTTTTTGGCTCTCTTTTCTTGGATGATATTTGACCTTGGTGTCTTCTCCTTCTTGAGGTAATCTTGTTGCCAAGAGTGGATATTTTTATGGATTTTCTTCGACCTTTGGATCGTGTTCTTAGAGCTCTTGATCTTGGATCTTAGAACCCTTAGTGGTGATCTACTTAAGGTGGGTAATATAACACTTAACCTACTCTATTATTGCACTCTTTTATGTTGTTTGTTACTGTCTTCTCTCTCTAAAATGTTCCCTTATCATGCTAGTATATAATGATAATTTGTAGAACTTGTTTGGTGGAGATATCTTGCTTGGTTTGGTAGAAATCGGAAACCCTAATCTACATGCACCAATTTGATGATTGACTTGTTATGGAGGTTGTTCCCTATCCTTTGATCCTGATCTTGCTCTAATGCATGGTGGACGTGTTTCTAGATGTTGAAGGGAGGCTAGGTTCTATTTTGGGATACCTTGATCATGGTTTTCTCTTACTTGGACAAGGCTCTTTCTTGGTGGTCTCTTGACCCATGACTTAGGGTTCTTGGTGATCGTTTGCTTAAGCCCTTCCTTCGTGGTGACTATGGTTTTATCCTTGGTTTTGGTTCTGTTTTGAAACTAAGATGTTATCCCTTAGGGTGGTTAAGACATCTTCCCCTTGATGGTCGCAACCATGGTTAGTTTGGGGGTCGAGATGTCCCTCTTGTTGATGGAATGAACCTAGTGGTGTTTGAGGTTGTGACACTTGCTATTGATGATCAAATTGATCCCTATTTTGGATGGGTTTTCCCCTAGTTTTTGGGTCATAGTCTTGCCCTAGACTTGGTCACAAAATGACCTTGAGTGAGGTCATGACATGTGGTCTTGGGTCGTAACATGTTGCCTTGGTTGGGGTTGAGACAACCTTGAGGTCAAAACACTTCCAAGTCGAGACATTTGTGAGAGGTTAGAATCCTAACCCTTGATGTCATGAGAATGACATGGTTTAGGTGGGAGAGGTCATGATCTATTGGTATGAGTGGACACAACACCATAGGCTTCCATGATTGCGACATGGATTAGAATTTGGGTGGTCGTGACCTAGTTGATATGTGGTCAACCCATGATGACGGTAGGTGGTTGAGAGGTATATGTGGACACATAATAATACTCTTGTATGTGTGATGCATAAGCCATTTATAGTGTTGTTTGGAATAATATCTAATAAACTCTAATGATGTTCCTTAATCCTAATATACTTTAGGATGATGGTAGGTGGTGAATATAGGGTGATGGTTGAATCTAACATCGTGAACCCTAATCAGATAAGAAGAAACCCGAACCCTAATAATGTGTGGTGAGACTTGCTTGTTTCTGCCTCATGGAATGGTTATGGTGTTATGTGGTTATCTCTATTGTTTATGAACTTCTAACCATGCATGTATTATGATCTTGATAATCATAGCTAGTGTATTCTATGGTGATTAAACATGATATAGGTTGAATGAGCCTTTACGAGTCATGTTGAAACACTTGTTATATAGGAATGATGAGTTGAGGGATTGATATCCCATAGCATGTGACTTTGGTATTTATGATGTAGTGAATGGTAGTGATGTATGTATCATGTGGTGATTGTGCGACAAGTTCACACTTTATATGTTTTATATCTTCTGGAATTGTGTCATGCCCTTGTCTTTGTAGATTTTGTTATGACTTTATATGTTGCAACTTGATTGATGCTAAAAGATACTTAATTGACTTAACTAATCAAGTAGAACTTAATCATGTAGTTTTTCCCTCTTCCATAGATCCATCTCAGTGTCAGCACTTGTTGTATGGTGAAACAAGCTTTCCCTTGTAAAATCTTGGAGTCGTATACTATTGAGTATATGCATTTACAGGATTGGTTGCAGGCCATACCCTGGAAGGAGTGCAGGTGCGGGCTGTAGATCAGTGATATGTTTCTTATGAGGTTTCACAGGATTGGCTGCAGGCCATACCCTGCCAGGAGTGGGGTTGTAGGCTGTAGGTCAGTTTCACTAGCATCTTGACCTGTACCAAGGTGGGCTAGGACTTTCATAGCTTGACTATATGTCACTGGTTGTAGTTGACTAGTATGCCTTTGTGGTGTACTCATGTACTGACACAAGGTTTGGTGAGGTCATGGATTCTGACTCTTCCATGGAACTTGTATGGCATAGATTAGACTTAGTAGTGGTTGGTTGGATTTGGGTGGTATGACTCAAATCCTCGAGGCATAATAAAATAAGTAATCAGTTGTGTAGTATACTTACTTAGGATCAAATATGGGAACATTGGTTGAAGCCTTGCCTTAATTTTGAAATGATTAGTTGGTATAAGATATACATGTTATTCATATTCCTTTTATGATGATAAGATGTTCTCCAATCCAATTTCACTTGCTTATACTATTTTGTAATGATTATCTGCTTTACACATATCATTTGGTTGACTCTACTTATTATAGATGTAGTTTTCTTTTATTCTTTAATTACCTTATCTGTATTAATAATAAACGCTGGTGGAGAGTTATATCTCGTACTGGGATGTTTGGTTTCACCCCATGGGTTTCCACATATTTTTTAGGTAGTCGCACACGACGAGGTGGTGATTGTGCAGCTGGGGAAGAGCAACAACAAGGGTAGTAGCTGATCAGGTTGGATGTGCTGCTAGTTTTTGGTGTAGAGTCCTAGAGTCATCCCTGTACACTCAGGTCTTGGGGGTGTTTTTGATGTATGTATGGTTATGTTATAATCACAAGGTTTTTGGCATGTATGCCCTTTTGTTGTATAGTTTGGCAAATGTAAATGTATAGATATATGTGGAACATGTTCTTCATGTATCAGGTTGATGACAATAATGTTTGAGAACTATGACATAAGGACCATGTGATATATGACATGTTATGCAGGCATCCTTTTAAGGACTTATAAGTGAAAGTTTTTAGCTTGTGGTGCTCTTGCAAAATTGGTTTTAATCTCCTGTGTTTTCTGGTAATCTGCTTGCTTAATATTATTTCCACATTTAGTTATGAGTAATCCTGCTTTGTGTGGAGCGGGGCATCATAATATATTTCTAAAAGAATCAATGTTTTTGTAAGAATTATCCTCTAGAGAGTTCCCCCGAAAGTTTGTTTTTGAACTATAACTAGAAAGGTTGGCTTTAACTCAAAGTTTGCAAGTTGAACCTGTACAGTACAATTGATTGTTTCATTCATTGGCTCTGTGGAAGCTAAGGATTAGAGTGATGAACCACCATTAGGTGTAGTTAGAAATTGGACACACTAAATGATCTTTCAAGATATATAGTATTATCAGACCTAAAAGAATGTGCAATTAAGTCTATTTCTATAATTAAGGCACTAACAAAGTATAAGTAGACCTTAGGCCCTTAACAATTATCGATTAAATTGTCCCTAAAAACAACATCAAAAGTTGAATGGGTAATATCTCACATCTAAAATTGAGTCGGATCTAGAGTACTCTGACTTTAAATTTATAATCTAATACTTGGATGCCCACAACGATAATATGAAGCCTTGTGTAGTAAAAAAGGTCGAACATAGGGATAAGGGTGACACGTGTTTAGAATTTGAGGTCTTATCTTATCTAAGTCGAACCAAAAGTAGATATAAAATGTTCCTTATTTAACAAAGTAACCAAACAAAGAATAAGGCAACAAAAAGTAAATTATATAAAATAAGAACATTGTAAATCTTTATGGTAAGTTTCAATATATGGATAGAAAATAGGTTGGGTTTAACCAATTAAGAACTCTCACTAACATGCAATACTCACACCCATTGTATACCTATAGCATGGTTTGTGAGCAACCATCATAAGTGTCTATTCCCTCCTCTCTCAAGATCATGTAATATCTAGATCATTAGCATGTCTCTCTCTCTCTCTCTCAAGATTGCAAACAAACAATTGAAAATAAAACCATATGATCACTAGATCTATTATTTTGACATTATCATGCATTCATACTACTTGATAACTCTAGATCAAGACTAATACTTATCTTTTGAGGTATTAAAATATGGAAAAACAAGATGGTAGCTAATCATGCAAGTGAAGCATTTAAGAGAAAGAGTATGGATATAAACATTGTGAAGAGTATATTGATTTAGTGTAACATAAATATACATGTTGGAGGAGCCTTAGTGGCTGCTCCCAACCTAAGTATGTGGACTAGACACTCATGTTCATGAGAGATAATAAAAATTTTCAAGTGAATGAATTCATAAAAGGATGGATGAGTGGAGAAGAATAAAAAAATAGGAGAAGAAGGAAGAAATACAACAAACAATATATATATAGAGTATTGATGGTCTATTGTGACATCCTTCGTCAGGGACACAGTGATAGAGATGAAGTTGATGGCCCATGTGGTCCTCCTTTTCTCAAAAATGGTCATCGAACATTGGGAAGTGAAGATGGGCGATCAAGAATAGACTCTCGTCCTTGGTCTCCAATTGTTGATGGCGAGTAAGTGATTGCATAAAACCTCGTCATAAATCTAAAGTGTATTTAATGGAAGTTGTGCACCTCTATTTATAAAGTTCTCATGTACCCATGACACATGAGCGCAGGGTACCATGCTTGTGCTACCAGTTTCAAAGTACGTTCCTCGAGGCACACACTCAACTAATCTTGATGAATATGCAATTTGTAAATGCTTTGTCGAGCTTTGGGTTTCATAGTATAGTAGTGGGTTAATGGTTCTCTGCCAAACCATCGGGGGACTTTTTGCTCAATCATCGAGGTTGGATGTAGGAAAACGTTCAGGTTCATGTAGTTCAACCATCAGGTATGATCTCTCATTAGGCTGCTACTAGTCTTCTCAGTCATATGGGCTTAGTGGGAGACATAATACAACCATTGAGTCAAGTCTCCTCATCGATATTGATGTGATTGGTGAATACCTATGCCTAGTCATCGAGCTCTGTGTTGGGAAATCAGGGCGATAGATAAGGCAACAAAAACAAAAATTTAAAGCCTGATTGAACAACAAGATCGCGTCAACAACAATGTATCTAGGAAGTAAGGTTTGCAATGTTATACCTGGTCGTAGAGCAAGGCCAATGACATTACCCTTACAGTAGCATCTGCCTTTCTTCAAACAGCAACAAGCAACTTCTTCTTGCAACAACAGTCGAATAGTCATCACCAATGACCTCCTGGTCTAGCACCACAAATAGTAGTTGACGGTGTCCTCCTAGCAACATGAAATGACCTCCCACATCTAGAGTAGTCCATGTGAACCACCGCAGACTCCATGTTTCTCTACCAGAGCCAACGGGAAGGAGTTTTCCCTTTCAAACATCAACCTGCTAGAGTTGATTCTCTCTCCCACAATTGTCTCTCCCTTGCTATCCCTCCCTTTATCAGGTAGGACTTTCTTGGATCTCTATTGGCTACCACAACTAAAGAGGACAAAAATTGTTTGAGCCACTATTGTTTTTGAGAAGCCCCCAGTACCCCTCAATTTATAGGAGATTCTAGGGCCAGGGTTACCAATCTGTGTGGGAGTCAAAAGGGTCAGATTCACAAACTTTCTGGAACCTATGGACGACGAGATGGTCATTTCACATATCCAACCAGTCGTTTGTGAGCGAAATGGTCATTTTGCATAGAGAACCAGTCGTTTCATGCAATATCATGTTCATAATCAAATTGGTAATCAATGCCTAATTAAGGCTAAACATGACATCAACATCAATCCTTGTTCCAATTGCACTGGCAACTGAACTGGGTGATGCAGATGCTGAATAGGTCGGTTCACATAGTGAAATGGTCATTTAGTGAAATGGTTGTTTCAAAAGTGAAATGGTCATTTCACATGTCCAGTTCGGGCAAATTTCAACCAATATTGATTCCAATTGACCTGACACTCCAAGCAGTCGGTTCAACACTTGAACTGGTTGGTTGAGAGTCTAGTCAGTCAATTTTGAACCTTAGTTGTTTATTGAATACCTAAACACTTTTAGTAATCAAGTAAAATATCATTAATGAATATACTCATATTCCAAGTGTATCCTATCTGTGTGACCCTATAGGTCCCAAATTACATTGACAGTGAAAGTCCATAACCACCTTAAGACAACACAAGCAATGAGCGGTGTCTAGAAAAACATCATTATTACCCAAGTAGTTTGGAAAGTTGGAGAACAAAATCAACCTGCAATCCGTAATCAATGTTACCATGATCTTATAGTTCCTTAATCTCTAATATCCAGATTGAAATCGAGGAATGGAATCATCATCCTCTCAATGTTCAACCCATGTTCCTTGAATTAGAGCAGACTGTATGAGATGCACGTGAGCTCACATATCATATATTGAGTCACATGAGTATGGCCATACATTTCATGCAAGAGGGAGAAATCCCATCTACATCACTCACACTCTTTCCCCATGTGTTACAGTACACCCAAGCACCACATTAATGGCTACCCTTGTTTGAGATCATGGTGGATGATGTCAAAGTACATGAACGACATGTGATGAATGTAGTGACTTTAGGTCAAAGAACCACAATCACCACTGTCACTATGAGAGCTGATTCTGACTACCATTCCATGGTCTCCATGTATCACTCTCATGGTGGGTCTGTCCGATACACTATTCTCTAACATGCAATTGTGTTCTTGACTTGATATCACATATCACGACTAATTAGACTCCATCATCAGTTAATACACACTCTAGTCTTATGTATTACTATTATCTATTTTTCTTCCATAGTAGTATCACTACTACAGAAAATGCTTTTTACAATGGAAAAAACACAACAGTTCTGTAGGTGGTGTTGTAGTTAGCATATCTTTTACAACAAGTCTATTTGTGTGTTGTGAATTATATATTTTATACAACACAAGTTATATACAACATACCAAACTCGTTGTAGTATATGTGATACTACAATAGGTGCTAAATTGTTGTAATAGACTGTAATATCACAACATACTCAAACCCGTTGTAAAATACCATAATTACACAACATGCTCTAACCCATTGTAATAGTCACATATGCTAACTTGTTGTAATAGATCATCATTACACAACATACTCTAAAATGTTGTAAAAGATCATAATTACACAACATGCTCTAACCCGTTGTAATAGTCATGTATGTTAACCCGTTGTAATAGACCATCATTACACAACATACTCTAACCCGTTGTAAAAGATCATAATTACACAACATGCTCTACCCGTTGTAATAGTCACATATGTTAACCCATTGTAATAGACCATCATTACACAACATACTATAACCCATTGTAATATACTATAATTACACAATAGACTTTCACCTATTGTAATAGTTACCCGTTGTAATAGACCACAATCACACAACAAGTTTTCACGTCATTTGTTGTATATGTACAACAAATAATATATATGTTGCATAAAATGAAACTGGTTCAGCGGTTTGAGATGTGCCTTACTTTCAAGTGGTCTTAAGTTCAAAACCTTGTGTCTAGATGTATTTTCCTTTTGTCTCAATATTTTATATACAACACCCCTATTACAACATGTGTGTTCAATGAACTACAACATGTATTAACTGTTGTATAAAATACATATATTACAACATGCACAACACCTGTTATATAAAGAACCCCCCATAAGACCACATGATCTAATACTATAGTGGACACTCGTTGTAAAATGGAAAAAATGAACTGTTGTAAAAATGTAATCATATGTATTTTCCTAGAAAAAATGTAAAACAGTATATACTAAAATGTACATCTGATTACATTTTTTACAACAGTTCATTTTTCCATTTTACGTTTTTACAAAAGTTCATTTTTCCATTTTAAATTAGATGTATTTTCCTAGGAAAAATCATATGAATGTTAAGAGTATATAAGCTCTTGTTATGTCCTTAGTCGATAGGTTACAACAGTTCAGATGGGAATGATGGGTGTTACTCATTTTACTAGAAAAAATGTAAAACTATTAACAAGGAGGGAAATTTTCCTAAAATTCAAGTAAAAATAAGATTTATTAATATAAAAACTAGAAAGCTAATAGAAATGAGGATAAAATAGGCATGTAACATAAAAAAATTGGATGTCATCATGTACATATAGAGAAAAAAAGTACATCTTACATTTATGAAGATAAGATCTTAGATTCTCAACTACATGTTTGTTTAAATGGTAGAACCCCTTATCAACAATGACCAAAATGTCACTCAACATGAAATTTCTTAAATCAAGTCATTGTGTTGGGAAAACAATCAAGATACATGAATACGAACATTACTCAAAGGTGTACAATAGGGAGACCTCTCTATTTTTACTTGCTCAACTTTGGTTATTGATCAGCGGAATCAATATGGATCCATTTTCTATCTAATGAGAAGACCACAAAATTTGGTGTTATCATAATCAAGTTACATTGATTGTACACCCAATTGATAAACAATCTAGTCCTTCTAATTGTGCACTTGATTAGAGGTTGATAATATCAAAGACCCTAGTAGGATGGAAGGTGTCACAAAGAACAAGGAAAAGGGAAGGAGAGAATATGAGAGGCGCAAAGATCTAATTTCTATTCAAATGAACCAGATGAAATGTATTACACAAAGTGCGTTGCACTTACATAGGCACAACATATTTATAACCAGTGCATAATTTGTCTTATATGAACTATGGACCTCGAATCAATGGACATGGTGCATATCAACACAATAATAAAACAATTGAGCTATAATGATTGCACTATTATGCTACTTCATATGAATCTATTTAACAATCCCCCATAAATTGTTTGTTGATAGATGGAGTCCTTATTTTGATCTTAGAAATCTAAGACAGGTGTTTCTTCAGAACAAGTTGGTCGATTATTGAATAAAGGCAATATGTGCAACGACAATTTGTTCCAAGAATGGCTCTTACCTGATGAAGTGGTAGTCAATTTTGATATTTTTGGTTATAACATGGAATATTGGATTAACAACTAAGTGTAAGTCTTTCTAATTGTAAGATAAATCTTTGTAGGGGTTGAATGAATGATCAACAAGTTTTGAAAAAGAAAAGAAATCCAAGTCAGCAACAATAAAAGGGAAAGATAGATACTCAACTTCAAAACTTGATCGAGTGATAATGGATTGTTTCTTGCCATTTCAAGACATATTAGTGGTGCCCAAGAACATGCAAAAACAAGTCATTGAAAGTGAGTAGAAGGATACAGTGACCAATCAAAATCATCAAAAGTAGTGAGATTTAAATAAGAAGTGGGTTGAATATATAAGCCCTGGATGAGTTCCTTTGAGATATAGTAATATATGTTTCACTGACAATAGATGATCCTTAGTGGGAGAAGCCAAGAACTAACATGTACAACTCATAACACTTGCTGTAACATACCAGAACTTGGACCCTACCCTAGAAGTTGACCTTTTGGTCCTAGCCAAACAAGGTTGAGGTTAGTAGGATCCTAATAATCTAATGCATGAATAATGTAATCTATTATGTCAGATAATTAATTTGGAGATAATAAGATGATAAATAACTTAATTGAATAAGTAATTGAGATAATGGTCCGTTAGTGGGCCATGTGACATAACTCATATAAGAAAGCCTCAAAATAACGAATAGACTTCAAATTCATAATCTAAATAATAAATAATTCCTTTGGGTGAATTTTCATCCAATTTGGAAAAAGTTTGCTTAAAAGGTAAGATCAGGAGAGAGAAAGTGTGTAGAACCTTCAAAATATTAAATAAATGCTCAAACAACTCCATTATGTAAAATTGATGGCAAAATCATATTTAACACACTAAATATAACTTGAGGGTCAAGTTTCATCAAATTTGGATAATCCTAAAGCCATTAATGAAGGAGGAAAGAGAATATATTAATTAATTTATTTAACACATTAAAAATTTCCAAAAGTAAAAAACAATTACAAAATTAGAACCTAGATGCCTAATTTAACCTATGTGCAAAATTTGGCTTAATTTGGATAATGTTCGGACCCCCGATTTGTTTGGAATAGAAAGGACATAATTAATTAACCACACCTTATTCTAATTCCTTTTGGATAAGGTTGTCTCGGTTTATATTGTCACGCTGGTTTTCCTTTTATTTCAGAATTCAGATTCAACCATGACCGTCAGATCAAAAATCAGACGATTCCTTTATCTTATCCTTTCCCCGCTTTCTTCTTCTTGCGATTTTGTTTCACGCAAAACCAGTTCCTCACCCCGATTTCCTTCTTGATTCCCTCTCTTTCCTTTTTGTCTTTGGGTTCGATTTGATCTCCCCGATCTTCCTAGTTTCTTTGCAAATCCGCTAACCTATATATACTTGGGTTTGGAGCATGATCATCCACTTCATGACTCGCCACTTTCCTTCCCCTGTTCTTCCCCTATTCTCTTTCTTCTCCTCATCTCCTCGCCGCTTTGGATCATCGGGCAATGACAGATCGGTCCCCTGACCTTCGTCATGGTCCCAACTCCATTTTTCTTACTTTGTTTGGCCCTGTCAGGCTTTGGGCATGACCCCCTACTCCAACTACTTTTTTCTATCGTCGGCTGGTCGGCATGGAGTCTGGGACCCTCTCCATCGTCGGAGAAGACCCGGGTTGGTTGCTGGGGTTCCTTTAAAGCGTTTGATCCAACCGATTGGGTACCTGGGTGAGTATCTTCACTTTCCCCCTTTTTGGATAGCGTGAACCTGTGCTCACATATCTCTATTTTTCTCCACGACCTTCATCGTTGTCTGGCTCCTCGAGTTCGTCGTGGTTCATCGAACGTCTGGGTAGATTTTCATTGTGGTTTGTCCTTGGTTTCTCGTTTGAGGATCTCGCCTTCTGAGCTTGCATAAGCTTGTTCTCGCGGCCATGGTTGCTCTTGAGAGTGGGGTTAAATCCCCTTTGTGTTATGCCTGCCTTGCCCTCGTCTTCCACTTAGTTTTAGTTTTCCGATCGAAGGGCATAATGGTCTTTTCGTTCGGCCGTGTTTTAATTTCTTTGCGTAAGACCTTGCTGACTTTGTTTTGAGATCCGCTGACATGGGCAGCCCTGAATGGCTGGCCTAGGTCTGCATGGACTCTCTCTCCCTCTCTCTCATTCTCATTTGATAAATGCTGATGTGGAATTTCTCTCCTCTCTGATTGGGTGGTTTTATAAAATCCATAACTAATAATCTACTGATCAGAAAAATCTAAATAAATACTCATTGGATTTGAAAAAATGCAAGCTTTCTAATGGTGTTGGTTTTTTCTCCTAAATCTGATGTTTTAAAGGGGGTGATTTTAATGGATTAATCTAAATATGTAATAACTTGTACAAATCATAACTAAATATTTATAAGTCAGAAAAATATAATAAAATATGTCTTGGACTGATAAAAGTATAACCTAATATATGGCGTGGTTTTGATAACTTAATTCAATAATAATAAAAAGGCGATTTTTAGGGTTTTGAATAATTAATGGAAACCTAAGCCTAATTCCACATACATGAATAATAGGTGCTTTGGATACCTAGGCTTGGATCTAGTTGGACCTTGGATTGTTTGAATCTGATATTGAGGTATGTTGCATCTCTGATTATTCATATTGAGCAATTCTTCTCTCTTATGTATGTTTGCATCCCCGATTATTCTTGTTGAGAAATTATCCTATTTTTGTCTTACTTTTGGTCCTATGGACATTAGCCTACACATTGTCTTATTCTTTTGAAATCATGCTTCATGTGAAGTATCTTATTTTGTTATTGATCCTGTGATCATAGATAATCTCTTAGAATCTTATCTTGTTGCCTTGGTGGAAGTTGGACTTTTGATATTATATGCCCACTGTGATGTGGAAGTTTGCCTATGAATTTTCCCACTTTGAAGTGGATGTTTATTTGTTTGAGTTGTCCATTGTGCGATGGAAACCTTTGTATCATCTTCTAACTATACTTTTCTACTTGCCTCTACATTAAACATGCTATGTGATTCAGTAGCACTAGAGTAGTGTAATTGCATTGGTTTTGGGGTTATGTGCCCTTTATGCTTTTGGGATGGAGGTTATGTGCCCCATACCCAGGTTTCAGCTTAATGGGGGTTGGCCCAATTTCATATATATTGGGAGTTTGGTTATGTGCCATTCTCTATCAGGCTTCAGCTTTATGGGGTTTGGCCACCATTGCCTTTATATTTTTCTAGGGCTATGCTTATCTCACATTCATGCAGGTTGATGATGATATGTGCTTTGTTTCCCACCATGGTAGTGGATGTTTATATTGATAGCACATTCTTATTATTTGTTGGTTATGGCAAGTATCCCTTTTGTTATGATCTTTTCTCTTGATACCCGATTGGGTGGTTCTTATCTCTTGCATGGGAAGCCTTTTATTTTGATGTCCCTTATTCTTTATAAATTGCTCAATTTGCTTTTTAGTATGTACATACCAGCCTTTGCTGATGTCTCCTATTGTTTCTCTTTTGCTGGGGTATGCTTCCAACCCTAGGTGGAGGACATGGATGGCTTGACATGTGGACCTGGCCTTAGTTTGTGATGATGAAGGTTGAAGACAATCTTGAGGTGGTTAAGATTTCCTCTACATGGATCCTTATGTTGTAAGTTTGTAACCCTTTGTTTTATAATTGAATATAGTCATGTTTTTATTCCGCTACTATACTTTGGTCTTTTGATTACCATTATATAAAGATTTGAAAATTTTACACCCACTCCATCATACCTTCTGAGTGTATTTGGACTGGAGGTTTTGTTATTCAAATTTTTAGTAAGGAGGTGTTTTCACTCCTTTACACTTGCAATATCATATCTGGTAATAATAATAGACAGAAGGCACCCCTACTATCCTTCTATGTGACTGTGGATCATGTAATGGAGGTGAATCAGAAAGCTTAATATAGAGTATAGAGAAATTGGTGTTGCTCCTAGCTAGTAATCTAGAATGGTTTCTTGATCTCTAAAATCAGGAGTATATTTATTTTGATTCAAAAACCACCAATCAGATAGAGAGGACACTTCAACACCCAATATAAAAGCAAGATAAGAAATATTGCATATGTTAAAGGTATCATTCACATCATGCTAGAATTTATCAAAAAATAAGGAATTATTACATGACATAATGATACCCTCAATTTTAAAAGATAGACACTACACAACATCTTGCTCAAGAAGAACACATAAAATGCATTTTGTTGTGCTATTGGTGAAACATAAGCAAATAGGAAGCCACTTAAATTGTCGAGCCAGACTCATGGGACATGTTTAAGATTATACATGGCCATGTGGGATTTTTCATACATATCTAGAATTAACAAACCCTGGTTTTTGTTCAAGGTAGACTACTCGAGCAAATAAACATTCAAGAAGGCAATGCATAAATCAATTTCATAATCTTCCAGTTAATAATCACAAAGATGGTTAAAACTACACTTTTAATGGTAGATCTATTGGATCTATGGCCCAAGAGGGGGTGAATTGAGATAAAAACAATTACACTTTTGGTGGTATATTTAACAACTACATTGGATCTATGGGATTAAGAGGGGGTGACTTGAGCTAAAAACACTTCAACAAGATTTTGTAGACCTTATAAATCTTTTCCAAAAGTGATAAGTTAAGTATTAAAAGGGAGTGAGAGAGATATTGAAACAACCATAAGGATGCAAGTATATATAGTGATTCTATATCTCCACGACATGTATCCACTACCTAAAGGGGTCAAGCTCTAAGATTTCTAACATTGAGAAACACCATATATTTCACTTCTAAAAATGCACCAAGATGCCTTCATTTAAGATCAAGGGCTAGCCAACATTCCCTTTTAAGGAAAAGGGAGCTAACAACCATAGTGAATGACTTATCGACTATTAGCCAAGTGTCTTTTGCCTTTACCTTTCACCTTCCTTCACCAAAGAAGCTTCTTTAAATCTTCACCATATGGGAAAATGGAATTGGAAATTGAGGGTAGAGCTTGAAATTTAGGGCTATCTCTCCTCCCAACATTACTATTCACTCTATTGATTAGGAAAAAATAATCAATCTTAAGAGACATTAGGGAGTCTAACCAAACAAGCACTAAATTATAGTACAACAACATAGAAGGTAGCCTTAGGATATATTACCATGAGTTATATATATAGTTTAGGTGCCTTTTTATCTAGTTGAGACAATTATACTGAATTCTAGTTGTTGTTGGGGCTCTGCAATGGTTACATTTTCAAAATTTAGTCCCCTCTAACGGCTATATGAAATTATAAAAATATACAAACTAGTGTGGTAGACTGCGATATCTTTTCAAACACTCAGATGGTAATGGTTACAAATAAGTCTTTGTGCTTGGATGATAAATTTTTCACTAATAAGAAATTTGGAAAACAAGAGGTTCTGGTAAGGCCAAAGTTGTGATATTGACTGTATTTTTGTAGGGAAAACTTGGCCAATAATGATGTCTTTTGGATTTTTAAATATTTCTAAGTGCACAAAATTTTATTATAAGTCATGCAATCACTAGAAATAATTTACAAAATTTTTATTATATTTCTAACTATTTTGAAATATTTTGAACTTTGAGTTGTTGACTTGAAGTTCACAACTCTAGTGTTTGCAAATTTGATTGATTTGGTTGTATCTATAAATGTGAATGATATCATCATAAATGTTAGATACATACAAATGGAATGGTGAAGTTATAATCAAAATATGTGCAATGCATACATGTTAGGTCAAAATTCTCCCCCTTTTGAGGATGACAAAGTATTCATAAGAATGTTGAAAAGACAAAAGATTTTTTTTACTTTTAAATATTGGGGAGACACAATGTATATGGAATTTTCATTCAATTTTCTATAATAAATTGACATAAATTTCAACATTTCTAGGCATTTTCTCCCCCCTCTATCATATCAAAAAGGTGAGGGTGTAGAAGAGCATACATTTCAATATTGCTAGGTACTATCTCCCCACTTTGTATTATACAAAATGTGAGGAGGTAGAAGATCATAAAAAAATGCCTTGTCTACCCAAAACATACCAAATAGATTTAAGTATCCAAATCAAAACAAAATTTAAAAAAGCAATTCTATAAGTCATTGTAAAAATATGAACTCAACTATCTCAAGACCATATAATTTCATTATAGTAGAATAATAGTTTAGTAACATTTGGTATCAGATCCAACACACTCACTTATACATTAAGTAAATAATTTATGTAATCTTTTAAACCCATGAAACCTTAAAGTCCATAATGGTGAAAATTAAGGTATCGAGGCTCGGGGTTCTAGCTAGTAATCACCTCCTATCCATCTCACAATGGTGGCTGAGGTTCCCCGCTCTACCTGGCCTCATTTGATCCAAAATTGGGCATAAAGGTTCTCCTATAAAAAACCCTACATGGTACTCCATGTGTCTTCTCTATCTTGTTAGGATTTTGACTTGATCTATAATATCACAGTTTTAGATAGATTGGGAAAAAAATGAAAAAATGAAATAAAATATAAAAAAGTATAATAATAACATGTTGACTTGAAACACTCTTAACCCAACCTATGTGATAAAAAGGACTCATACTAGGATGCACCTTCCATATGGCTCCACAAACTTATAACCAAGGAGTAAGACCCTCTAGAACCAAGAATTATGGAAAGGAGACAATTGATAAGAAGAAAAGGGAAATCAACAAGAAAAAAATATGAGAAGGAGGATAAAATGAAAAATGTTGTTGAAAAGGAAGCTAAAAGAAAAGGGAAAGGAAAAAGAAGATGAAAAAGAAGAGGAAGTTGGAAAATACAAGGAAAAGGGAGCGGATAAGGGCAAAGGACCCAAAAGAGATAGAGCTAAAGAAGCAGATGATGATGAGGATGAACCACGAAAGGTCCACAAGGATGATGTTTGGGAGGTACAAAACAAGGCACTTATGAATGCTATGATAAATTTGGAAAAACACACAACCTCCTTGGCCCATGGAGGAGTTTGCATCAATGAACCAACCGGTCACCATCATTGACTTTTCTTCAATTAGTCTCTATGGAATATACCTTCAAAGGGCTCAGATGGCCTAAAAATCATAAAGTGACTTTAACCACCTATCAACTAAATGGTGTTGCAAAAATATGGTGGAAAAAATACACCAACTCCTAGCAAATCATTGTTTTGAACTGGGAAGCCTCCAAGCCTACTTTTGTAGCTCATTTCATGCCTAGCAATTAGTTAAATAAAAAGAAGAAGTAGTTTTTGGCCCTAACTCAAGGTGACTCATCAATGTCTGAATACCGACTTCAGTTTTGACTCTTGGAATGCCTTGGTAAAACTTGACTCAAGAAGAGAAGTTGGATTGATATGTTGAAGGACTATATGTGGCCCAAGGTGAAAAGTATCGTAGACCCCCCACCCCACTCAAAACTACCATAGTGGGCCTAATAAAAAACAACAGAGGGCCAAAACTAGATAGATGCCTCAACTGTGGAAACAAGTACCCTGGACCGTGCTAGAATCAGAGTTCACTTCTCTTATACTATAAGAAAGAAGGACACTTCAAGAATCAATGCTGCTACCTACCTCCTGCATGGGCTAACAATGCCAACAATGTCAACAAATAAGAAGAAAACAAAGGCAATCAGAAATGGTTTATGTGACTATTTTTTAATTTTGCAACAAGCTTATCATCACCATATCTTTGAAATTTAAAATATTATGGCCTATTGTGTTGGGCTTGTTGCTTTAATATATGGCTCATAATCTATCATGCAATGGGATTTGAAAATATAATATATTTGTTGGAACAAGTTTGACCACTCAATTTTGAACATGAATTCTCAATCATGTGGCTAGACAATTTTTTGATAATTGACTTTGATATTGATAATGATTGATGTGAATTATAAGATCATGGATATTTTTTCTTCAAGAATATTGAATTTTGGGGACAAAATTTCTCTTAGGGGGAAGCATGTAACAATGTGAATTTTTACACAAATATATCTAATTACTCGGTGACCCTCAATTAACTTGTTCTTCTGCCTCCTAATAGTTTTTATGATCAATGATGCTCTCCAAAGTTGAAAAATCCACTCTTGAATAATTTGATACATATATGTTCATAAAAACCTACTTTGTATTATCTCTCTGATCCTTGATCATCCTTGATCTTTTTTATTTGAGTCTTTTCACATGTGATTTAATCTCTTACGTGGAGCTTTGGTCCAAATTTGGGCCTAATATGAGTTTGTGCAATTTTATACAAAATTGCAAAGTTTTGCTCCTTTTCTAGCCCTAAATACCTTTGATTTTCCTTAATATTTCTCTTTTGGGCCCGAACTACTTGTTATTTGGGCGTCGCCGACCCCTAAGTGGGTCGCTTCTCCCTAAACTGGTGATTTCACTTCCAATTTCCCTGAACTGGCCTCTTTTTGATGACGAATCAGGTTCTTACCCCCTCCCAAGCCAGGAGCACTCGAATGATTGTTGGAGGGTGATCTAAAGATGCTGGGATCATCTGCTAGCTTCCACCCAAGGGGGAAAGTACCCCACAAACCTAACTAGCTCTAGCCACTGCCTAAGAACCTGATAACCTCCCCCATGCCTTGATTTTATTTCCTTTTCATTCCTCCCATCCTCTCAAACCCTCTACACCTATATATTTCTTATAAACATACCTTGGAAGGTAGTTGAAACCCACCACCAACCATGCCACAATCCATTGTGTGAACCCTAAATCTATCCCAATAATCTGTAGAAACCTCACCAATATTTAATTTTACCCTCACAAACATAATTGACACCCTAATACTCTCCCTCTTGCCTTGTCATTCTTTTCCCTCTTTTGTAATGTTGTAGTGCTGCCACAAAATGTTGTGCGGGCTTGTGTGGGCATGGCAAGTGTCACATAACTATTTGTTACCCTAAGTCCACACTCATAATGTCTACAAATACAAAGGTGACTGGACTTGGGCGCCCGACCATAGAATGGAACAATTATTTCACATGGTCAATATATATGTAAAAGTAGTAACAACAAGATATAAAAAGATACTAAAAGGGAAAGAGAAGAATGTACCCATTTTTATTTCAAGAGAACCCATTGGTGTTTCATTTTAGATGTTAGAGACTTGAGTGCAGTGGATCTTCATTTGGCAACTACAAATCCGACAAACAAAATAAATTAATACGAATGCATTGAGTACGCTATGAAAATCATGTAACCGCATTTTAAGAGTAATATAAAAGTATCTTGGATAGAAACATCATAATAAGCAAGAAGTTGAATCAAGACGAGAATAATTAGTGGCGTTGTTTAATGCAAACCATGTTTTAGGTTTGTTTATCCATTATATCAACCATAGGCCTTTTGACTAACTTCCCATTGGAAGAGTCTATAAGGGAGCTAACAAAGGTAACCCTATTCTTAAGGGACCTCAAGGCCATCATCAAGAGCTAACCCTTGTATCGTAATGGTATGCCTTATTTTGACATCTCAAGTAAGGCTCCCAACCTAGTGTCCTTACCCCAAAACTTTAGGTAGGTGCACCAAGATATATAACATATTTCTCTAAATGATATTCAAGGTTTGTCAGCATACTATAATAAAAATGAAAGTAGTATTCATAGGGAACATTAGCTCAAACACGTATTTATCTAACCAAGCATTAATATAAGCATACATACAAACAAGCCAATATTGTATTAGGGTCAAGATATTAGGTGTACCTTGTGAGTAATGAACAATTATGATTCTTGAGTAGATTCTATTGAAGGTCCAATCCATAGGGGGCCTAAGATATAAAAAGACATAATAGTGGGTCTTAGATTAGCAGGGTCTTGTTAATATAAACATGAAACATGTCATGTGGATGTTCTCCTAAATCTAGGTATCAAATAGTTCAAGTGGGGTCCCATCTTATCAAACATGCCTACATTGATTCAACATAGTATAAGCATTAACACTAAACCTTAGGTATAGGTAAACCATTCATATTATGAGTATTACAAGATAGATGTAAGGTCTAATTTAGAAGTAGAAGAAGCATGCTATTTTGATCTTCATCAAGGTTTAACCATGTACGATCATAACTAGTCATATTAGATCAAATTCATGCAACATAGTCACATTTCCAAGACATAGAAGCATTCAATAGGTAAAGTAGGATTTCGAGCTATAGAATGATGATTCTACTGATTTGAAGTCATTAAGATAGAATATCTAACATTGGAGTATGATTCAGCAAGGTTGGAGCCTAACAATTGACATGTGCATTTAGAACATGTTAGGTGTTTAAGTATGTTACATAAGCATATGAGTGGGTTACATGGGATTTTATGTCAGAATACATTATAAGGTGTGATTTGGAGATGAACTTATAGGTTTTAATAGTGAAGGATCAACTTTGCATAAGCCTTTAAGGATTTAATCATACAATCATATAGACATCTTTTAGGACACAAGTGCACAAATGTGCTTCTAGGTTATATGAACTACTCGAGACAAAGAGGTGTACTATCTTAGTCACACATGTCGCAAACCATAATAAGGTCTACTAATTTTGAAACTAAAAAGGTTAGATGATGGCAATTAAGCTAAATTCCAAATCAAGTTACATCATCAATTCACATAAAGGGGGCCATTTAAGTCAAGGTAGACATAATAAGTAAATCGAGATGATCCAAGGCATCAAACAAGTCCAAAGTAGATTAAGGTTACTGTTCAAGAAGTATCATCACACTTTGGGTGATAAAAGATTATGCTAGCACAATATGCGCCATTAATCATGTGAGAAGAGGTCAAAAGTTGCCATTTTTATCATAACATGATCTATAAGTAGAATTAGGCCTTGGAATTAGGTTCATTGGAGATATCTCATTGAGAGATTAAAAATCATATATTATATGTCGTGTTGTTCCAAAGTATGTGCAAGATATGATTTTTGGATTTTTGCATCAAAACTATAAGGAAAAGGTGATTGAGGCGTTACCATGGCATTTATCAAAAGATTTGGAGAGTCGATTTGCGATCCCATGATATCTCCCTCCTGCCACACGTGCACTATAAATGGGTCCACTGGGCCACATGGCACATCACAGTTTGCCACCTCATACTAGGATCCTAGTGTCTTGCTGCCATCAACTACAATAGACCACCATTCTGGGTCTGCGAATCTCTCGCCACCACTACTGGATGCCAAAGCACCATTGTGCTTGTGGGATGCCACACATGACAACATGACTGTGTTAGCTGCTGGTTCTCACCGAAGGACCTCCCAAGGGGAGGGGAAAGTGGGGGAGATGGAGGAAAGTATATGTTGTCCAAGCTCAGTTGGGCCATGAGAGCACGGTAGACGGTTCATAAAGGTTGAAGGAGGCCGCAAAGGAATAGGGCAAGAAGCCCTAATACAAGCCTCCACGGAGGTACCATGGCTGGGAGAGGAAGATGGAAATAAAAGGGGGAGGTTGGGAGATGTGAAACCAATTGGAATGAGAGGGGAAGAATGAGGGGAGAGCAAGGAAGGGATATGTATCGTCAATTTGTCAAGAGGAAGCAAGACCAAGGGAGATTGGTGGAGAAAGAGAGAGGTTAGGTGGATCTGGAGCCATGTGCACTGGCCCAAGTATGAAGGAAGGAAATAAAATTGTGGCCGTCAATAGGGGGCTCAGATCCAAGGTTAAAGTATCCAACGATCCCCAGAGAAAGCACATAAAATCAATGCTTGTGATTGGATGAGCAAAACATGAGAGGATCGCCAAGGAGGAGGGAAAAAAGAAGACAAATGGGCTGCATACACCCAGAATTTGGCCCAACAGGGCGCTAAATCAATTTAAAGGCTATAAAATATGCTTAAAACAAAGTGAGTTTCAAAGGAGCATATATTTCTCATCCTAGATTAAAATTGAATGAAACTTGGTGCGTTGGAAAAGTGAGATTGTCTTCTACAACATGAATACAAGAAAAGAGTGTATATTTACACAAGAATATGATCAAAATTCAAGAGAGAGAGTATGGTGTGTTATATGAAGGTAAATTTGATTTTCATTCAAATTGGCCATTATCTTAGTGGTACATGTATACTAGATCAACCAATTGTGCATAATAACTCATTCAAACTAGAAATTGGAGGTGAGAACTGACACATGTTTATCGTGTGCATACACAAGTGAATGTATCGAAGTAATATATGCCGTTTTGAGGCCTGAGTTGAACACAAAGAAATGTTCTCCAGAGACTACTACTAGATATGGTCTAATCATCTAGGCTGGTGTAAATGAGTGAGTTTGATTGAACATAATAAAAAACAAAATGAAACAAACTTAACACATAAATTACACAAATTTAGGGAATTTCTTAGGATTGTGGTTTCACAACAGATAACATTACAATTCATTCCATACACCAATATCTATTATCCTTGTCCCTAGATAAAGAGCATGTAGTTATAACTACCCACTCCTACAGCGTAGTTCACTACCTATTCAAATGCCAATCCTATTTCCATAGCAATTTGTTGATTAATTAGATGCTTTATGATTTAACTCTAGGGTTGTCCTCAACTTTATTCTCTGCCTTTCCCAAGGGGTGCAATGAAGGGATAAATTGATGCTTTCCAACCCTTGACCTCTCTCCCAAAATGATTAAGGGTCTAATAATCTATCTATGCTGATCAGGCATAAATAGGACATAGATCTTCATAGATTTATATCCAAAAAATAAGCATACATATGATATTAATGCATGGAAATCAAATACAATGCATATCCGGGCTACTCCCAGGTCCTAAGAAATCAAGAAGATTATCCCCACAAGATTTTCATTGACGAATACATGGTAGAGAAAGTGAAAAATGTGGGAAACATTAGAGAAACTAAGTAACCTTAGTTGAATAGCTGATCTGGATGATCCCCTATGTCGTGCGTGCAATCGGCTGTCTTCCGACTACTAGTTTGCCTCCCGGAGGTGCTTAGATCGTCTCAGATGAAGCCTTTAGTTCCTTTTTCCTCTTCTCTGTCTCTTCGCTGTCGTATAATGGAATATGGCTGCTCTCCCTCTGTATGGCCAAACTCCCATTGGATCATAGGAGTCACTTACGGTACGAAATAACGTCCACCATTGGATTAAATTTCCATCTTCAGATTTGCCAAATCGGGTACACTCGGTATTACTGACTTGGTAGTCAATAGTACTGAGTTTGTAGGATAGCCACAACTCTTGACAATGTCAGTACTATTGAATTATCTCAATATCACTAAGTCTTCAGGTCACCCAAGCCTTATCTTCCTAACATCATCTCAGTAGTACCGAGTTTGCAAGCTCAGTAGTACGAACTTTTTGCGATTCATCCTTATGCTTTTCTGACATGATTTTAGTACTATCAACTTGGAGAGTCAGTAGTATTGAGTCTGTGCGAGTCTTTCTGTGCAAGTACTGACATGAAGTCAATACCACCGACTTATAGTGTCAGTAGTATCGACTCTGTGTAGCTCCATTGTACCTAAAAATACACAAGAATGTGGATATGTACTCGGGGTAAATATTAAGTCATCATAAACATTAAAAATAATATAATTTGATGCATTTGAATATCACAAGCCATTGATAGCATCTCATGCATTACTAATCAGATAAATGACAAAACAACACAAAATCAAGGAAAATATGCCTATGAAAATGACTAAAAACTCATGCATCAAACTCCCCTAAGCTTAAATGTTGCTCATCCTCGAGTACCACTACTCTAGGATCTATTTGATGTAAGTCAGCAAAAGGATACAACACGTGAACTCTTTTCTTAATCATTTCCACCAGACAATCCCTGAACCACCTCCAATGATCACTGAACCAATAACTTCTCTAAAATGACCAAAAAATTTCATAGAAGATGTTTACCTTTTTGATCAATGAAAACTATCAAGAAAGCAATTAATACCATAATAATTCGGGCATTCAG
The DNA here is from genome assembly GCA_963693085.1 of Alisma plantago-aquatica. NCBI lineage: Eukaryota > Viridiplantae > Streptophyta > Magnoliopsida > Alismatales > Alismataceae > Alisma > Alisma plantago-aquatica. The sequence continues at coordinate 25,731,430 of OY856410.1, forward strand.
TTGGTGCACTATGTGAATCCCTAATCAAAATTGCTCTATGCTAACTACCAACTAATTGGCAGCAGATCTCCTTATAATAATGGATGAGGAGATGAATCATTTGACTGGCCTACCAATGAGAGAAATTAATGATATGAGATGGGTGGCAATTGAAGAATCACAAGTACATCCAAATTATTTATGTAGAGAAAATAATGATGACCTACATGAGTGAAAAGAATGTTATGCATGAGACCTAATGCCTACTGATTTTTTCTCACATTTTTTTGTTGACACATGATGTGTGTATAAGGTTATCTCATAATAAAAAATGAGACTATAAAAAAAAATGAAATGCGTCACGTGAATCAGTTCATCCCTTCAAAGAAGTCTCAGGGACATACTTTCTCCTAATGAATTCTTGAGATTGATATAATTTTGTTTTGATGTATAGTCCATAATGTTTCTTGTCTTTAGCACGATGGACTTATGCTCGGGCTTTCACTTCATTTTTTTTCTAATGTGGAGGTATTCACCTGCTTCAACTTTCCCAATTAGATACTACAATCCACATGACAAAAAAATGAATGTGATGGAATGTATTTAATCTACATGCTATTTCAATGCAACTACGATTATTGTTTTTTTTCAAATGCACATGAGGATAAGATCTAACTTACCATGTCACCTATCATGCCATGCAATGCAATCAAAAGAAATAAGTTGGAGCACTTGTTCATCTCAAAGTGGTGATTCAAATTTTGGATGGAAAACATGGATGGAATCACATAACTAAGAGACATTGCCTTTCATTAAATTATGATATGTCCCTCTTTAATGACCTGTACACAGGATAATCTTAAGGTTTCTGCCTTAAATTTCCATTTAAGATCTCGTTAAAGGTTTGACCAACTTAGGCTCAACAACATCTTCATTCACACCTTCCCATTTTGATTAGATGTTCATTCATATCCTATATCGTAGAGCTGACTTAACCTAACACTTCCTCGATTGGTGATGCACAAGGATATCACAACTTAATCTATGAAGACACAACCATTTTCTTGCACTAACACCTTATGAATTGACAAATGCAACCATACATTACTTCTCCATGATTACACTAGATAGGTTTGGATCCTAAAAATGCATGATTCAAACTAAAATAAAAAAAACTAAGATAAAATTGCAAGCAAAACTATAAAAACTAAGATAGAAAGTTGTTCTAGCACCCCCTAAGCTTGAATATGACTATGTCCACATAGTCGATACTCACACTCAAGCGGTTGAACAACAATACCATTGCTCAAATAGAGGTGGCTGAGGCATGTAGGGATCATGAGGGGGAAACATCCCCTAAAAAGATAGACCAGGCGGTGGCATCTTCTACGGATGTGGGTACCCTCCAAAGTATCCCTAGTTCCAATAGTGGTCGAAGAATGGCTGCTGATACCGCTCCATCTACTGTAGGCACGAGTGAACATTCTCTTGGTTGGCTAAGAGAAGGAGTTCATTCTCGTATATCACCTGTTGGTTTTGGTACAACCTTTCATGAATGTCCTACACAGTGGCCAATGTCTCCTGATGCTACTGCTATCCAGTCTAGATCTCCTGCATCATGGTATAAATACCCGCCATGTTGTACGGGTCTTGCTCCTCCTGGGAATGGGGTGGGGCAGAAGAAGTTGAGGTAGTGTAGGTGCGGGCCGGTTTGCATGAGACCACTCTTCTAGTGATGGGGATGGTGAACTCCACCTCCTCAACACCATCAGAGTCATCACCACTTTGCTCCTCATCGTCGACCTGAGATGCTTCCCTGGGTGGATCTTCTACTTCCCCCTCATTCAATGGCCACAAGAGATGGTTTACTTCATGTAAGTTGAAGATGGGGTTGGGGAGGCTCCACTCCCTAAACAGTCCTTGACGTGTGCAATGCACATAGAGCACATTGTGGTGGAAGCTGAGAAGGTGCACCTTGCTGAAGTGTAGGAGGTCCAACTTCGTTGTATCTTCCAATGGCATGAGGCTGGACAAATCAAGGTGCAAATGTAATGCAATGGGGGTGATTAGACCCACAAATAAAATGGGTGCCTTTCTTGTCACGTTGTGCAGAACAGAGATCATGTGGAGTAGAAGGAAGGCTCCAAAGTTGACAGTCTCCCCTTCCAATAGCATGTAGAGAAAGTAGGGATCCTCCTTTTGAACCTTCCCTTGAGCTTGACCAGACTGAGCAAAAATAGTGTTGGTGCAAAGGCGGTGAAGGATTCGAGCAAAGGGGTTATCAATATCTGTAACATAGTTGATATGTCAGTTTATGTGAAGGCCTGCTGGCACCTCATTCAACTACTTCCAAGCCAAGTCGTAGTCGCCGTCAGATGGGGCCGAGCGTTCCGAGATGTGAGCCCAGTTGAAGATGTGGTTGAAGGCACATAGAGTGATGGAATAGTTATTGTTTAAGAGTTGGAAGTTTACCTTGCCTTCCCGCCATTCACCTCCTAACTTCTGATCGGGGGCGACAAGAACATCTAGTGATGCCAAGGACTCCAGGACAAGTTTCGGGTAAGTCTGCCAGTCACTAAAGAAAGGATTTCCCCCTGATAACATCTCATTTTATGCACTTTTTGCATATGTTTTATGTTTCTCCTAGCATACCTTTTATAGACTTTTTCTACTTATTTTAGTACTTTATGCCAAAAATCTCAATTGCACACATCTTTCACCTTTGCAGGGTCATACCAAGACATGGTCACGGTTAACACCTCAACCGCAGCTATATCATCCACTAAGGACCCTACCGTTGTCGATGCCCCTTTATCACCATCTCTACACCCCATGACTGAGGTCCTACCGCGATCGAGACTTCCCCTCAGTCGTGACCTACAACCCACACACCAGAGTCACAGTGGGAGTCTTGATCGAGATCAAGCCACGATCGAGGTCATGCCTCGACCGTGGCTTACATCCAAGCCTCGACCGTGGCTTACATCCAAATCGTGACTGAGGTCCTACCACGACTGCGGCCCAGATGGTTAAGTCGGTGGGTAGCACCTATAAATAGGCTACCCACCTTGACTTGTCACATCATCAGATCATCAAGGACCACGAAATGCTACCAAATTCCATAGTCACTCACATCCATACAATCAGTTTGGGATCTTTAAAGTAAAAAGATGGAGGAGAGAGAAGTTTGACCACCCTCTTCTTTGAAGGAAGGAGAAGCCTCCACATCACCCATTCCAGATCTAGATTCAAAGGAGTATATTGGTGAATCGCCATCTTCTCTCTATATCTAGATCTATCTTCTTCATCATGTTGTACTCCCCCCTCTTCGTGGTAGTTGATGTATCTATCATTTTGTAACGCTGTTATGCTTCCTGTCAACAATAGTGGCTACTCCCAACCCAAGTTAGATGTTTAGCCACACATGTTGACAGGTAGCATAATGACGTTACAAAATGATAGATACATCAACTACCACAAAGAGGGAGGGGAGTGCAATGTGATGAAGATGATAGATCTAGATAGAGAGAATAGATGGCGATACACCAATATAATCCTTCAAATCTAGATCGAGAATGGGCGATGGGGAGGATTCTCCTTCCTTCAAAGAAGAGGGTGGTCAATCTTCTCTCTCTTCCAACTTCCGCCTTCAGAGATCCCAGACTGATAGTGTGGATGTGAGTGACTATGGAATTTGTAGCACTACGTGGTCCTTAATGATTTGATGATGTGACAGGTCGAGGTGGGTGGCCTATTTATAGGTTCTACCCATCGACTTAACCATTTGGGCCATGTTTATGGTAGGGCCTCGGTCGTGACTTGGATGTAAGACACGGACAAGGCATGACCTCGGTCACGGCTTGATCTCAGTTCAGACTCCCACTGCAATTGTGGTGTGCGAGTTGTAGGCCACGACTGAGGGGAAGTCTCAGTCACGGCAGGACCTCGGTCATAGCAGGACCTCGATCGTGGGGCGTAGAGATGGTGATA